>OZ023265.1:90005320-90605320 GCA_964006375.1 Tillus elongatus
CTTCAGTCAACTTAACCTCTTTGATCTTATTAATAAATTCAAGTGAATTTGTTACTGAAAACCTCATTGTTTCCTAGCGTTCCCACGGAGCAAACTTTAACATATTTAAAGCAGTTGCTAAAAATGAATAACAAATGAAAATGTCTGCAAAGAGTATTTAACTCTAACAAACCTTTGCATCAAACAAAATATTTTTCAATTCAACAATGAATTTTTTCAACAAACACAAGGCACGGCAATGGACAATCCGCTATCGCCATTTAATGCAGACCTTTTCATGAGCAGATTTGAAACAGATCTTGAAAGTGAAAGTGGTTATTTTCCTAGAGTGTGGTGTCGTTAGGTGGATGATATTTTCGCGGTGTTTAACACAAACATTTGCAGAATAGAAGATTTTATGGCCAAATTAAACAATAAATTTGATTCTATAAAATTTACCCACGAATTAGAAATTAATAATAAACTACCATTTATAGATGTACTAGTTATCAAGAATAAAGATACTTTAGAATTCGATGTCTATAGAAAATAAACCACCACCTTAAGCTACATCCCGAATGACTCACATCATACGTACGCACAAAAAATGGCCAGTCTGAATTTTTTAGTAAATCCGTTAATTAATTTTCCTTTAAACAAAAGTAGATATACCAAAGAATTAAATTATATTAAGAACGTGGCAGAATATAACGGATACACTGCTTGCCTAGTGGAAAAAATAATCAACAAACAGAAAACAAAGAAAATGCTAACGGAATCAACGACGTTCAGAAGAGAAAAATCGGAAAAAACTTTGTTTGCTTACCATTTGAACCTAGAATCACGAGGGGTCTAGACAGCATTTTTTAAAAAGTCAACTTACAGCTAACATTTTCAACAACAAATACCTTAAAAAACTTGCTAGGTAACCCAAAAGACAAGGATAGCGCGGACAAAATGTCGGGAATTTATAAAATAAGTTGTAAAGATTGTAATCTTAAATTCGTCAGACAAACAAAAAGATCGATTGGAATTAGATTCAAAGAACACATATCCCAATTACGTTACGGTACTGTAGATAAGTCTGCCGTCGCCCGACATATTTGGGATAATAATCATTACGTTGATAAAGATAATCTAAAATTAATAAAAAATGTTAGAAATCCAGTACAGCTAAATGGGTTCGAAAGCGCATATATTGCGAAATATAGTTACAACAAAAAATGTACGAACACTTCACCAGCGCCAATTACGAGTCACTTGATCGATTGCTTTGCTAAATAAAATTCCCACGTTTTCGGCACGTTCTACCTATTAACATAAGTATACAGTTGTTGCCGCCAAAGGAACTGGTGTTAATTTAGCTGGCGTTGAACCTTCTCAAAACTATTACAGATGGATACTTTTTAGATAAAGCAGTAGGGATAGCGCAAAGACCTTGTCCGACGATAAAAATACAATACACTGTGGAATTTGCCTAGGACTAGTTGTCTCATTTCAGTTCGATCTGTTTACCTGAGATCCGGTATATAGGTTGACGTTAGTTTTTTATATATTTAGAATGTTTCATCCTCTCATGACGCTAACTTGGTTAGTGAAACGATCGTCAGGTCTTTTAAAATGTGTTGTGGTGATTTAAGTTCTCCAAGTGTACTTATAAGTGCTCATCACAGGTTCCAATCTTCACTTAGTAAGTGATATTCTTCAATCAATAAGTGGTCCTGTAATAAGTGCTTTGTATGCTGACGAGCTAGTGATATACTGCAGAGGTAAAATAGCTTATCAACATGTAATCTAATTTAAAAGACTATCGATAAATTGGAAAAATGGTCTGATAACAATGGATTGAACTTTTCCTGTTCCAAATCAAAGTTTATTATTTAAAAAAAAAAAAAAAAGAAAAATCATTCAGTAACTTACACTCTCAAGCTACGGGGTATGATTCTACAAGAGGTTACAAAGCATAAATTTCTGGGCATAACCTTTGATTCAAAGCTTAACTGGAAGGCTCACATAAATGTACTCAAAGCTGATTGTATTACTAGACTAAACATTTTGAAACCTTTTGGACACTATAACTGGGGTGCTCATGAATCAGTCCTGCTAAGTATTTTCAGATCACTGATAAGATCAAAAATTGACTATTGCTCAGCTATTTATATTTCCGCAAGCAAATCAACTTTAATACCACTTGAAGTTATTGTAAATCATGCACTTAGATTAGTCACAGGTGCTTTTCGAACAAGTCCAGCGGAAAGTATTTACCGAGAATGTAACGAGCCTCCAATTGAGTTAAGAGGAGAAGAATTACTCTTAAAATATACAGCTAAGATATTAGCAAACCCAAATAATCCAGTCTACAAATTTTTGTCACAGACCATTTTAAACAGATTCTATGATGCGAACGTTTCAGCACAGCTACCATTTTATTAACATATAAAAAAGCTAAATCATATTTTCAATCCAGATCTAAAAAATCATATATGCAATGATGCTATTTCTCCATGGACCATTGTTTTTTCACCTAGAGATACGACTTTTTTATCGCATAAATCGAATGTATTACCAGCTAAATTTGTCAATAGATTATTTCAAGAGATTATTTCTAGATATCGATATGATATAATTCTTTACACTGATGGATCAAAAAGTGAAATTGGTGTCGGATGTAGTATTACTAAATCCGCACTAAAGGAAGAAGCATATCACTTACCGTCCATATATAGTAACTATACACCAGAACTATACGCCATAATGAGAGCAACTAACACATTCGTCAACTCTCATTTCAATAACGCCTTAATATGCACCGATTCTCTTTCGTCGATTATATCACTCACAAACCTTTACCCAAAGGACCATCTTGTAATCCAAGTACAAGAATCTATTCATTGTGCCTTGCAATCTGGCAAATCTATCAGACTTATAGTTGTCCCATCACACTGTGGCATTACTGGAAATGAAAATGCAGACGAATGTGCCAGAAATGCTGTCTGAATCGATACTGTAATTGCTCTTCAACTTTACTCCGACGTTTCTGCACGGATAGCAAATTTTTATAGACAGAAATGGCAAATCCGCTGGTCTTTGCTAAGCAACAAACCGTGAAAAATTGAATCAACTGTGGCAATCAAGAAACTTCCTGATTTATCTCGCAGTGATTATCAGAAGATTCCGAATTGGCCACTCTCTACATACACATGGTTATCTCCTAAATCAACAGCAACGCCCTTATCGTGAGCTCTGTGACCGACCAATTTCAATTTTTCACATTCTATTAGAATGTCCCTTATAGGCCTGTCCACGATTTGAAAATTTTGGTGAAAGAAGAAACTTGTCTGAAATTTTAGGTCTAAATTTTACGAGTGTAAACTGTTTACTTAGATTTTGAAGACAGTCTAATTTATATAATAGTATTTAATTGTATCTATTAGTTCCTCTTTTTATATATAATTTTATTGTGTAATTATTTAAAGTGTCGTTAGTGTCAATGACCTTAGTTGATGAGGCACGTAAATTATAAATAAAACTAGTGGTCGCAAATGAGTGAAATGAAAATATGTAATTCGGGCGGTGCATTTAGGTGGGTTTATTTGCAAAAACTTACAATATAAATTAAAAAAAAAAACAGAACAACCTCTGACTAGTCTTATAAAAGTAATTAGATTTAAAACAAATCTGGACACAGAAAATGCGTTATAATAGAGGATTTGCCTTAAAAATTTTCAATTCACCAAAAAATAAAGTCAACAAAATTATTTTCAACACTAAAGCAGGTTTGGTTATATTTGGTACCCTAATCTCTTTATAAAAGCTCTGTTAATAACAAAACTGACATCTTTAGGTAAATTGAAACTTCAGTTTTGTAAGTTTAATTTTTTTTTAAACGCGCCACCTTGTCTGAGTTTTACTACTGGTTTAGACGATGTGCCGAGAACCTCGGTGGTTCAGGGGTAAGAACGTGTGCCTCTGAACCGAAGGGTACTGGGTTCAGTCCCAGGGTACTCCTTTCACTTTTTCAGTACAAACTGTAACATTAACATCAACCGAGGTTCTGGCATTGTATTTGAGCAAGTTGAATGTCTGCACGTTCCGCCGTTCGGAGCGGGCGTAAAGCCGTCGGTCCCGTGACCATGCGATGTTGGGCACGTTAAAGATCCCTACCCTCCTTACAGAAAGGCAGGGGTTCGGCAAAATTTCCGGGATAGTGAGGTGACACTGCTCCATGGCATCGGTGATTGGCCATAGTCGCTGAAATAGGCCGACGTGAAAGAAACGAAACACACACACACACATATGATGTGCCCGTTTATAAATTCATTGGCTACATAAAATAATAACACTTCACAATCAGAAACTCCATAAATCAAACTACTGCTAAAACATCGCAGAAAGCGTGTCTTTAAAATGAATTTTCTGCAAATAATTTAGTAAATTAAATAACAATCCCTGCCGAACCCGAAATTTTAAACTTTACAGAACCAAACTCCTCTTCCTCACGAAAACCCAAATCATGCCAAAACAGCCACTAATCACCTTAATTTCCCGGGGTATGAGCTCCTTACTTCCTTTAGATTGCATGGAGGTGTGTGCGCATACGTCGGTAGCAATCTACCCTGCACCAGACTCCCCAATTTAGAAGCTGGAAGAAAATACATACTTTGGATGAAACTCTCCCTCAGGGCTGCAACTAAATTCATCTGTTGCATTTAGCGGTCACCTTCTGACAACAACTCTGTCCAGCTCTTCGACTGCCTTTCTGAAAAAACCGACCACCTGATTTCTTAATATCCTTCTTCCGAGGTCACTATTCTTGGTGACTTCAGTGTCCATAATAAGGAATGGCTAGGATCTTCAAAAACCGATTCACAAGGGAGAGCAGCGGAGGCCTTAGCAGTCAGCAATATTTTAGCCAATATGGTTCAGCAACTTACTTACTTTCCTCGCATCCCAACACACAGCTGAGATCCCTTGGATCTCCTTCTTACTACAAAACCTGAATGCTATAAGACATCAGTCACCGCCCCCTTTTTTCCCTTAGGGCCCGTCTGCGGCCTTCTGGCCCCGATAGCACTGCAACCTTTGCTTGATTGTGCATACCCTGGGTCGCTCAGACCACCGCGTGGTCACTGCTTCCTTGGCAATGCAACCCAAGGTCACACAATTATCACACCCACGTATCCTTTGGCACTACAACTCTGCGAACTAGGAATAAATGCGGGATTACTTTTCCCCATTTCCATGGGCGTCTGTCTACTTCTCTTATCCTTACCCCTCTGATATCCCACAAAACGTCACAGAAATTATCCAAGCTGGCATGGAATTATTTATTCCCCGTACACAGAAAACCTCTTCAGCCACTGAAAAGCCCTGGTTCTCCAAATCCTGTGGCCAGACTTTAAAATGTTAAAGCTCACAAAACGCTTCTACACAATCTCAGTAATGAAAACCGTCAAGCATTTAACGCCGCAAGAAACCGCTATGTCCGCATTTTTTCTGAGGCTTTTGAATTCTAAAAAGATTTCTTCAAATGAGCGCAAACTAGGCCCCCTAGAATCCATATCCGGGTTTACTTTCTGTTTACATATATACAGGGTGACGCATTTCTACGGTAAAGCTCAATATAATTGTTATTATGCAAGATACGAGAATTTTTTTATACGTTACCTATAGGGTGTTTTGATCTGCATTTTGTACAATTATTTTGACAACGACAGGATAATCCATAAGTCGTTGGTGATGCCTACATTTTTTTGAACATTCCTTATTGCATTTTTGCATTTTTCATCGAAATATGATGCATGTTTGTAAAAAAAAATCGAGACGTAGTAAGTGCGTTTTAGTAGCGAATTTTCATTAAACGCTTCAAAATTCAATAACGAAATTTTCTATTAACCCAAGGTTCGTCAGCTAGGAAACGACTTTTCTCGGAAACGTTTTAAGTTTATTTCCGGAATTTTTTGTACATTTTCAAACAAATTATGTTGGCAAAATATGGTACATTGTTCCTTCTATATAGGTTATACCGGTGACCAATTTGATTCCTGCTTGCATTAAAGAGACATATTTGCTCTTAAAAACATTTTAAAGAAAAGTCACTTCCATGACGCACTTACTGCGTCCAGACTTTTTTTCCTCTTCAAACACGAATTTTAAAACGAAAACTTAGTCCATATTCCTCGCTTAATGTTATGTTATTTAATAGTTTGCGAAAAATCGTTTTACACCGGTTTCGTCCAAGGCAATCGAATAATAGGATCGACAAACGATGTAATTATGCTTTAAATTATTACAGATGCACGCGAAAACTTAAAAAAAAGATTATAGATATATAACAACGAGGTTGAATTTTGCGAGACCTTCAAACAAATAGTTTCGCAATTATTAAACATTTGTGTTATCACATATTGCAGCGATCCTAAAACTGTGGAGCGCGCCTCCCTAGGGGGACGTAATAAAATTAAATGGGGTGGGGGTGGGGGTGAAGGGTCGCAAGCCTATTGAGAGAAAAGTAGACAAAATATATTATTAACAAATTTATTTAATTTACTGAAAGAAAAGCAATATAATACAATTATGTACGATTTTCATTTAATTCACTAAAATAAATTGAAAGAAAAAGTTCGGGATGCAGCAAGTGCATTATAGTAGTGAATTTTCATAAGTCATGTACACTATTAGCAAGGTATATTATTAAAACTAATTCTTAGAACATCGGTGGTTCAGGGGTAAGAACGTGTGCCTCTGAACCGAAGGGTACTGGGTTCGATCCCAGGGTACTTCTTTCACTTTTTCAGTACAAACTGTAATATTAATATCAACCGAGGTTCTGGCATTGTATTTGAGCAAATTGAATGTCTGCACGTTCCGCCCTTCGGAGGGGGCGTAAAGCCGTCGGTCCCGTGTCGATACTATGTTGGGTACGTTAAAGATCCCTACCCTCCTTACAGAAAGGCGGGGTTTCGGCAAAATTTCCAGGGTAGTGAGGTGAAACTGCTCCCTGGCGTCGGTGATTGGCCATAGTCGCGAAAATAGGCCGACGTTAAAGAAACAAAACACACAAAACTCATTCTTTAAATTTAAATTGATCTTGGAGATTGGTTTTAGAGGTTCTCTATGGAGCTAGAGGATTTGGTACATATATGTAAATACTGCAAGTCGCTTTAAAAAATTGTGCTTTGCGAAAGGCTTTCTTTTATCGAGCTTTTGCGTAACGCTAGTTGACGTAGTTGACATAATGTCAGTAATGCAGGATGACCAACTAGTTAGAAGAATTAATCCTAGTGAAGAAATCCACTGGGTATATTTTAACAACACGTCAAAGACAGTTAAAATTATTTACAGGAAAGGACCTACCAATTACACCAGAATAACATTGATATTCTCGGAGATACAAGAGTTTGCTCAGAAAAACTAGTCAGGTTCGACTGGCCAACGAGCTCATCCAAGGGAGTAACAAAAAAAGGCGCGTGCTCAATATCATCAAAATCTGTCGAATATTTTTTGAGTTAGCGTAAATATATATATATATATATATATATATATATATATATATATATATATATATATATATATATATATATATATATATATATATATATATATATATATAGTTAAGTTTGAGGAAAACCCAGGTACTTCAAGTCGACAAGCAGCTACGACGTTGGATATTAGCTATTCATCAATTATTCTAATATTAAAAGAAAATAAATTGCATTCCTATAAATTGGCAAAAACCTTCAATTAGAACATGTTAAACGAGGTCAGCGTGAGCACCAGCCGAGATGAGAAGGAGAATTGATAGTTTTCTGATGAGTGCAGGTTTACACTTCACGGCCATGCTAATCGTCGCTACTGGTATAAAGAACATCCACACGGATGAGAAAAAAACATAAGCAATACCCTGAAAAGATTCATGTTTGGGAAGGAACAGTTAGAAACCATGTCATTGGTGCCTTTTCAACTGACGACTTTTTGAATAAAGATAAATATTTAGCACTGCTTCAAAATAATGTCGTGCCGGCTTTGGAAAACGTATATCCTGACTTAATATTTCCAAAATAGGGAGACAAGGGCCGTTAGAGTGGCCAGCACGATCACCCCATATTACGATATTATACCTCTTCTTATGGGGATATATGAAAATTAGGAAATACAAAACTAAACTACGCGATTTAACTGAATTAAAAGAAAAATAACGATGGCGATTAGGTCTGTCACGCCTCAGATGTTGATTAACGTTAGAAGATGTTTTTATTTGCGACTAGGAGGCTGCCAAGACGTTCAAGTCAGGCATTACATCCCATACATTAGGAATGATGTGACTTGATTTTCTCTCAGTATCAAGCATGATAAGTTATTATTTTTTTACTGTACTATAGCGAAGTCTGTAAATTGGGTGAAGTTTTTTTAGTTTAAATTTTTGCAAAAATATTAAAACAATAGCATTTGTGAATAGCGTATCAAGGGATCTTTCAAATGAGGTTTTACAAACTGCCTTCTCGTCCTATTTGAAAATTTGGGGGTTTAAGGTGTTTTGGGAATTTTTATAAATATGTGAAATAATTGGGATACTGATTTTATTTCATTCGGCTGTTCCACCATGTATTTTGACTGTGATGTTTACATGATCTCCGTGTTTTAGAAATTCAAAGCGAAAATGTTTTAAATCAACCCAGTGAAGAAAAGAAGCGCCGGAAATAAGCTAACCTTAAAGAATATACCTAATCTGTTTGAGAAGCAGCGACCAGAAGCCATTGGATTGTAGTCACAAGTGCAAAAGTCATTTAATTAATGAATTATCTTTTCAAGTTAGGAATTCAAAAGAAAAGAAAAATAGATTTTAGAATAAGATTTATGCCAGCTTTTAGTGAAAAAAAGTCACTAGGTATCGATGGTGAGACTTTACAAAAAAAATTTTCAAATGAGCGCGAACTAGGACCCCTAGAACACATATCCGGGGTCAGTTTCAATGTTTATATGTTTATATATATATATATATATATATATATATATATATATATATATATATATATATATATATATATATATATATATATATATCTGTCTGATAACTCAAAAAATAATTAACCGATTTCAATAAAACTCGGCAAGTGCCTTTCTTTTATTAATGGCTTGGATGTCTTTGTTATCCAGGAAAATCTGACGAGGTTTTCCGGGAAAATTTTGAGTTTCCTTTCAAAAAAAATTTTTTCTCCGAAAATAACAAAGCTGCTTTAATGAAATTTACTACATATGTTGCCTTGAGAGAGACCTTACTAAGTACCAAAATTTTAACTTTCTAAGTTTATAGAAAATTGAGTTATTCAAATTTTAAATTTTCTTTCGAAAAAATTTTTTCTCTCCGAAAATTACAAAGTTATGTTAATGAAATTTGGTCTATATCTTGACCTAGGAAAAACCTTACTACATACCAAAACTAAGCTTTCTAAGTTTATAGAACATTGAGTTGAATTCAAATTTGAAGCATTTAATAAAAATTCACTGACATAACGCACTTGCTACGTCCCGAGTTTTTCAAGTTTTTTTCTATAACTTAAGCAACTGGGGTAATTAGTTATTTCTTTACACGTCTACTTGTGAAAAAAATGTCTTTAGTGTTGATTGAAAAATAACTGACCCGTCTAAGAAAATATAAGGACACTTTAAAATTTACTTACATCAATTGCAGTGATGAAGAAATTCTTGGATACATGCGTACACACCCCTATCATATAAAACACTGCATAATTGAGATTATATGTGTCCGCGACCTCCACCACCATATCTGCTGAATTGTAAAAACCGATTTCGCAAATAACAGGTGACAACTAAATCATTTGTATGATGCCTTTATTCGAGGCACTTAATAATGAAGCATATCCGCTCAGTAACTGATCATAATAACATTATGAACGACCACACACACAAAGTACAAGCAACTTAAAAATCTCGTGTGTGTGTGACATTCATTTATACTCGTTTGTTATTGTTATTTTCTTATCTAAACGTACAGGTGTCCAAGAATGCAATACGTGTTATAGCATTATAGCACAAACGAGGAATTCCCCGATAAAATTCTTTAGAAATAATGTTTATCATTCTGAGACTATTGATTTTATTCGAGAAAGAATCGCCTGTAATATTTCTCAGTATAAATGCTTCGCACTCTGTAAAAATATCTTCGCATATTTTTATTTTTAGCGATATTTTCGTAAAAACGAAAAATTCACTAATGAGGATGAGAAGATCTGTGTTTATATATATAAATATAAATATAAATATAAATATAAATATATATATATATATATATATATATATATATATATATATATATATATATATATATATATATATATATATATATATATATTATATATATCCAATTTTCCTGGCTAACGAACTTGTCGAAGCCACTTACAAAAGGAAGGTGTCTACCAATTTTTATCAATATCGGCATCGGCCCATTATTTTTTACTTATCGGTGTAATATATATATATATATATATATATATATATATATATATATATATATATATATATATATATATATATATATATATATATATAGTGCTTTCATTTCAAAACTAGCCACCCTTAATAATTTTTTTATCAAGGAAATCTGATACCAAAAAAAAAGGTCAATTGGGATTTCGAGGGGCACGTTCAAAAACAGTGTTTTCGGTATTTTAGTTTTCACCCCCTAAGCCCCAGTCACCCCAACTTTATAATTTTAAATGACACCCCGTAGCTTGAGATATATCATTTTAAAGGTATTTAAAATCATAATCCAACGGCGGTCACGAAATTTAAATCCACCGCCAACTTTTGAATTTCGAAGAAAAAAACGTCATCACATTCGGAATATTAAAAAAAAAATTTAACAGTTTAAGACAAAAACCTACTTTATTAAGTGCTCAAAGTGCCCTCCGTTGTTAGCTAAACAATAAAACAGTCGACTGTTGATTTTTTTTTAACATTTGAATTGTTTTTATCAGTAATTTTTCTGAGCGTAATGCTGTTGCAAATTTAGCTCCCCGGTGCCATTTGCGGCTATCAATTTTCCTAGTACGAGGTGATATGGGAACGATAACGCCTATGTCTAATTTAACAATAAATTTCAGATAAAATGAGCCAGTTTTACTTTCTTGATAACTTTGTTACTTATTCGTATTTAGTGTTCGATTTCTTGACGACTGCAATGAGTTAAAACCGAGTCTGTTGTGATTAAATTATTAAATTTTGAAAACTTCAAACTCATTTAAATCATTTCAATTTAAAATATTAAATTTAAATAAAACTAACAACCATGGTTTACACTACACAAGAAAGGGTTGAAATAATTTACTTGTATGGTGCTCAGAATAGGTGTGCTCGTAATACCGCCCGGGTTTTCAACGAAAGGCATCCTGAAAAAAATGTGGGACACCAATATGTGCTAAGTCTTGCACCAAAATTTAAAGAAACTGGCTCAGTATGTAACAAAGCAAATAAGCAACCACGAGTTTTTAACGAAACTGCACAAATTGAGGTTTTAGGATGTTTTGCCGCTGAACCTACGACTTCAATTCCAAAAGTCACTGCATTAATAAATATTTCCATCGGTTCCATACATAAAGTTTTAAAACTTTACAAGTTCTTTCCTTATCAATTTATCATTCTTCATGAACTCGGCGAGGATGATTATGATAGAAGGATTCAATTCTGTGAATTAATGACTGCCAGAATTTAAGACGATAGGAATTTGGTAAAGAATATTTGCTTTACTGATGAATCAACGTTCTTTTTGAATGGTTTTGTTAATAAACACAACTGCAGATATTAGGATAATCAAAATCCACGAGTGTTCGTAGAGGGCCATACACAGTTTCCACAAAAAATTTATGTCTGGGCGGGAATTCTTGGAAATGAAATAATAGGCTCTTTGTTTATTGAAGAAAATTTAACTGGTGATTTGTGTTTAAATTTTTTGGAAAATTATATTGACCCACTCATAACGGAGTCCTCAGAAAACCAACTTAATGAAGAAGGCAACCCACTGCTGGATGAACAAAATTTGCACTATCAACAAGACGGTGCACCATCACACTATGCCTTACGTGTTCGCGAGTGGCTTAATCAAAGATTTCCCGATAAATGGATTGGCAGACGAGGCGCGCCAGATCTCCGGACTTAACACCACTGGACTTCTTCTTTTGGGGTTATTTGAAATCAGTTGTGTACCATAATACTCCACCAGAGAATATTCAGGTTCTTAAAGATAGGATTATCCAAGCTTGCCGACAAATTACTACAGAAACGTTTCAAAACGTTAGACGAGAATTCGACAGTCGACTATTTTATTGTTTAGCTAACAACGGAGGCCACTTTGAGCACTTAATAAAGTATTGTGTTAAACTATTAAATAATTTTTTTATAAATATTCCGAATTTAATGAGGTTTTCTTCTTCTAAATTCAAAAGTTGGCGGTGGATTTAAATTTCGTTAACGCCGTTGCATTAGGATTTTAAATACCTTTAAAATGATGTATCTCAAGCTAGAGGGTGTCATTTAAAATTATAAGGTTGTGGTGACTGGGGCTTAGGGGGTGCAAAGTAAAATTCCAAAAATACTGTTTTGAATGTGCCCCTCTAAATCCCAATTGACCTGTTTTTTTTTCAACCAGATTTCCTTGATAAAGAAATTATTAATGGTGGCTAGTTTTGAAATGAAAGCACTGTATACACACACACACACACACACACACACACACACACACACACACACACACATATATATATATATATATATATATATATATATATATATATATATATATATATATATATATATATATATATATATATATATATATATATATATTACACTGATAAGTCAAAAAATAATGGGCCGATTTCCGATATTGTTGAAATTTGGTAGACACCTTCCTTTTGTAAGTGGCTTCAACAAGTTCGTTATCCTGGAAAATTGGACTAGTTTTTCCTGGAAAATTTTGGATTTCCTTTCGAAAAATTTTTGTTTCTCCGAAAATAACAAATCTATAACAACCGAATGCGGCAGATACGTTTCTCCTATCAAACTTATCCCGCGTGCCTAAATTCAGATCACTACGTTAAAAGAAAACAAAGTTATAGGCATTTAAAAAAAATGCGTGCCACTGATGATGAAAATAAAGCACAATTACAAGATATTGTGTGTAATTTACAAAACCAATTGAATATTACATACAACGGTAAAGTTTTCTTGACGCAAAAAGTTCGAGAAGTAGCAGAAAAATATTTTGAAAATTTTATAATTTTTCTTTTTTAAACGTCAAAGTCGCGATTTGAAACGTTAAAATTTGCAATTTTCACACCAATAATCTGAAACCAACACGGATTCTGCAGAAGAAGTGTCATAATAGGTGTGTTTTACCAACCCTTAAGTTTCAGCTTCAACCATCATTGTCCTTCATTTTACTTAAATATGATCGGGAAATCCATTTCAAATAGAGCCTCTTTCTGATGCTTTGACAGTAGTGTCAGATATAAAGTTTATGGTTTAATAGTCTATGGTAGTAGTATAGTATGTTTATTGATTTAAATTTTACAGAATGTTCCACAAATAAGCATAAGCTTGTGCTTACAGTTAACACAATTTTATTTTATGTTCCAAACTAAACTGCCAAAATATTTTTAAAAAATGTCACTTTAAAAATTTTGTTCAGCATATGTTTCTTTTCCAACATTTCTACCAATAACACTCGGGCAGCTGCCACTAGTATTCATCAACCATTATTAGAGATCTCATTCCAATATAACGCCAAATTTTTAACTAATATTAAAATTCTCATCACTGTAATTTTGACATTTCTACCTGACATTTTATATTACGCACATTATATTATATTTTATCAAATTTTCGTAGACTTTTAAATATAATAATAATAACAATATAATATAATAATAATGATACTTGAATTATAAACTGTAAAAGTGAAGACGTGTGTTACTTTGTATAACCTCCGGTATAAAATACAAAAAGTGTGGGATTGAATTAGAATTAGTTCGAGTGACGTACACAAAAAGTTTCTGTAAGTAAACCTGTATATGATAATTGTACTCTAATGTCAGGAAAATCATTATAAAGTCATAAAAAGCAGATTTGAAGTGCTAAAATTGTTTCGTTCAATCGATGTTGGAAATTAACTTGTATGAAATACGTGTAGATAAGGTATAGATATCTCCAATAATTTTTCATTGAAATATAAATTAATATATGGTTTTCCTGTGCTAGAATAATTAATATTACAAGTAAAAGAATGCATGGTGAAAATGAAATTAGCAATAATCAGTTATTGGAAGCCTTGAACGGGCACTTAAATGAGTAAGAAAACAAATTGTTACAAGCTGGGGAATCAAATCATAGAATTAGGTCAGTAGAATCAGAGAACACATTGTTATAAAACCGATCAGAAATAATAGAAAGGAAGCTTAAGAAAAATAACATAATTATTTTTGGGATTGATGACGTCGAGCATAGCGACACAGATTTGAGAGTTTTTATATTGGCAAAAATCGAGCGAAGTCTTAATACTGAGTTGAATCGAAATTTAATTAATGGTGCTTACACGGTTGGAAACGACAAAAACTGGAGCAAACCCATTATAGTTGAGTTTGCCTCATTCGTAGACAAACGCTCAGTTGTGTCACAGACTAGTAAGTTAAAGGGAAGGAAAATATATATAAAACGATCTGGACACGTCAGTAACTCAGTGAGCAGAACATTCCTAAAAAGCACTTGAAGGTAGCTAGGGAAAGGAGTCAGAGGGCTTATATGAGAGGAGGTATACTGTATCTTAACGAAAATCGCTATAAGGCAGGTGATTTGAACGACATTGAGGTGTTTGAGAACGCAGAGGAAACGCCCAGATCAAGCAGTTCTCCAACTACACCAACTGTAAATCAGGGAAGTAGGGGCGAAGCCATTGAACAAAGGGATGTATCAATTAACACACCAAGAAAAACAGTCACACGTAATGTTGTCAAGAAGATTTTAAGGAACAATTCGACTGATACTGGGGCCAATAAGCGGAGTGGGCCAAGTGTAGCATCCGGCATCAAACAAGTATCAAGTGTTAAGTAGAGAAACTCCCAAAATATATGTGTCAACAGTAGGCAAGCTTTGTTTTCTGTATAAGTTCTCTCATTATTAAAAAAAAGTTACGGATTATATTGCCCCACATTTCTGTGCTTCTGATTCTGTATTTTGAATATTGTGTGCTTTGGTATCTAACCCGCGTTTTACTTATATACGATGAATGTATGTTTTTTTATTTTAGTTTGGCATTTGGAGGAAAATAGTACACAGATTTCATACGTTTTGAACAAGATTTCATTTTTGTTTAAAACGCCTTTGAGTCACCTTTCAGTCTGAAATTATAATTGTTATTGTTGATACTGAATAAACCGGTTTGATTATGTTGGCTTAAACAAAATCATACTGGCGACTAATAAGGAAAAAAACTGCTACGTTTATAATTTGGCGGACACTTTACTTTTCTAAATATGAATTAAGTTTCCTTCTGGAAATCTTTTATATAACTTTAACGAAATTTGCTGCTTTTAGCTTTACTAATATGCGGTATAATAATAGTGTACAATAGCAATAATAGTGTACAATTCTTATGAAAATTCGCTACTATAACGCACTTGCTGCGTCCCGAAATTTTTTGTGCATACTTTTGTGGAGACGCATAGTTTTTTGTGGATAGTTGAGTTGTCCATTGTGATATTTACATTTCATGGGCTGGCTTGAGTTCAATAAAAGTCAGGACGCAGCAAGTGCGTTATGGGAGTGAATTTTCAGAAACATATTTTTAATAGCAAATTTGTTTGTTTAATACAAGCAGGCATCAATCTGGTTACCGGTATAATCCTTATAGTAGAAACAATGTACCATATTTTATCAAAATAACTTATTGTCTGAAAATCTACCAAAATTTTCCGAATATAAACTTAAAATGTTTTCGAGAAAACTGGTTTCATAACCAATAAACCTTAGGTTAATAGCAAATTGAGTTATTAAAATCTGTAGCACTTGATTAAATATGGCTACCAAAACGCACTTACTGCGTCTCAATTTTTTTCTTTCAAACATGCATCATATTTCATTAAAAAAATGCAAAAAAGAAATAATATAAGGGAGTTGGAAAACATTATTGTAGGTATCACCAACGACTTATGGGCCACCCTGTGATTGCCAACATAGGTTTTTAAGATGCAGCTCAAGACACCCTATATCTTGTATAATAACAATTATATTGAGTTTTACCGTAGAGATGCGTCACCCTGTATATATGTAAACAGATAAAAACTGAAAAGAAACCCGGGTATGGATTATAGGGCGTCTAGTTTGCGCTTATTTGAAGAAATCTTTTTAAAATTCAAAAGGCGCGGTCACCTCATTAACGAATTTTTTCTACGAAAATTAGCTAAAAATCATAGACCGTTAAACCATGAACTTAACTAAAACTACACCAACGCATCAGAGTGTGTGTGTGCGGTCATGTCTTGGCTGCGGCTACTCTGGCCATCCGCTCATTTTCTAATTTTTTTTTTTTTTTTTTTTTTTTTTTTTTTTTTTTTTTTTATTCTCCATCTATGTTCAAATGATGATTCATTAGTTAGTTCGTCAGATCACTACACTTACATAATGGTTTCTGATTTATAAGTAAACATAATACCTTATTCATTTAATATAAACATATATACACACATAATTTTTTTTTTTTTTTTTTTTATTTTTATGATTATTACTATTATTATTATTTTAATTTATTGGGAAGGTACGGGGACACATATCTTCATGTCTTGGGGCCTATCAAGACAACTTGACTACACACAAGAGGGCCACTAACGGAATGGTATTATACACAAGGAAAGACAGTAGGTAATTCCTAATTCTAATACAGCAATAAATTACAACCTATAAAATAGTTTAAATTACTTAAATAACTAAAGGGCAATACCAATGATAGATATTGTTTACATATATACACATATATTTGTCAACATTCGCATTATAATCTAAAGTTCAGAGATTTAACATGGTCCACAATTGCTTGGTATATCTTATGGTTTTGGGATTGTAATAGTTGTGGTAAATTAAAGGGAAGAGTTATATTCAATCTACAAATTTTTTCTGTAAAAAGAGCAACCTTTTCTTTTTGCAGTTCGCAATTTAGAAGTATATGTTGGCTGTCGCCCAACTCGCCACAATCACACAAAGGACTGCTGCGGAGATTCAGCCGGAAAAGATGCTCCGGTACCAAGGAGTGGTTAAATCGCAATCTACAAATTAGCTTAACAAAATTTTTATCTACTGTTAGCTTCGTAAACCAAGGTTCAACAGGGATATTAGGTTGTATTGTCTTATAGAAGATTCCCTTAGGATCACTTTTATATTGTGCTAACCATTTGTGTTTGTAGGATCTATTTATAAACGGATATAAATCCTCATAGGGATATTTATAATCTAGCACTTCACCATGTACCAGAGCATCCTTCGCCAACTCGTCCACCCGCTCATTTCCCACTATTCCACAGTGGGCTTTTATCCAAGCAACTGTTACTGTTTTACCCTGATTACAAAGTTCTTTTAAAATTTCTAAAAGTTTAACAAAAAGGTGATTTGTTTTTGTTTTGTGGTTAAAGTTGGCAATCTTGGCAACTGTACTTTTACTATCCGAGAGTATAACGAATTTATTATGGTTAATGTTTTTAATTAGATCTAATGCTTCACATATTGCAATTATTTCAGCTGACGCAATACTAAAATATGGCTTTAATTTGCCTTTTACTGCAACATCGATTTGTGGGTCAAAAATTGCCATTGCTGTATTGTGTTCTGATTTGGAACCGTCTGTATACAACTGGTAGGCATTTGGAAAATGGTCTTTCATGTCACATTCAAATATACTGTTTCTAATTTTAAGGGGAAAATTAGAATAGTCTGGAAGATATCTTGTATTTATTTTTTCTTGATCTAAGTTTATTTGGTATATCGGGTTGATGTAATTCATTTGAATTTCGTCCCTTATGGGTATAACCTGTTCTGTATAACATTCCACTGACAGACGACTTTTTTTATTGACCCAATAAGGGCTTGTTAAATCACATATCAATAGTATATGTATTTTGGAAAGAAGCAAACTATTTTTGGACTGTAGTTTTAATAGAAATCGAGATGTTAAAATTTTTCGTCTAATTTCAATGGGAACTTCGACGCATTCACATAAAAGATTTGATATCGGAGTGCTTTTCAGTGCACCTGTACATAAACGTAGGCACCTGTTTTGCAGGACACTTAATCTGTTCAGGTGAGTTTTAGCAGCATGATCATAAAAAGTACACCCATAATCCATTGTAGATCTTATAAACGATTTATAAATCATAAGTGATATATGCGTATCGGCTCCCCACGAAACATGTGTTGTTGCTCTTAAGATGTTTATACCCTTTTCACATCTACTAATTATTTTATTGATATGGTCTCTCCACAACAGTTTTCTGTCCAACTTGATACCCAGAAAGGTCACTGTAGATTCGATATTGTATTGGACCTCGTTCAATATTACTGGTGACTTTGGGCTTTGGTGCTTCCTATTAAAGACACATATATGGCTTTTTGAAGTTGAAATATTTAACCCAACTGCAGTCAAATATCGATTGACATTTGCTAAAGATTTTTCTAGCGATTTTAATCCCTGTTCTTCTTTGCAATTGTCGACATATAAACATAAGTCATCAGCGAATTGTAATATCCTTGTTTGCAGATCTATTGTTTTGTGAAGATCGTGGGTGTATATGAGATACAGAATTGGGCTTAATATACTACCTTGTGGCAACCCCCTACTTGTAGTTAGTGGCCCCTTAAGTTCATTATTGACACTAAGATATATCTCCCTGTCTTCATACAATGATACGATTTTGGCCGCTATTGACTTGGGAACCCCTATATCGCACAATTTTGCGTACAGAATATCCAAAATAACATTATCGTATGCACTCTCGATGTCGAGAAAGGCAGCGACTACCATATTTCCATTAGTAAAGGACAGTTCAATATCAGTGACCAAATGAGCGATGCTCTCTGTTGTTGAGTAACCCTTTCTGAACCCAAACTGTGTTTCTGACAAAATTTGATTGCTTTCCAGCCATTTTTCCAAGCGAAATTTAATCATACGTTCAAATGTTTTTAGAACGCATGATGCTAATGAAATTCCTCTATATGAGTTTACGCTGTCTGGTGGTTTTCCATTTTTGAGGAAATTAAGTACTAAATATATTTTCCATGATCGTGGTATATAATTACTAGTATATATATAGTTGAAGATTTCTAGCAACTTATCTTTAGCACTTTGTGAAAGATTAGCTAACATAGCATAATGTACATTATCAAGCCCTGGTGCAGAGTTATTACTGCTTTTCAGACTATAATTGAGTTCCCCAATACTAAAGGCCTTGCTCAGAGGGTGCGGTACATTAGAAATAAAACTATTTTTGTTCGTGTGGTTTAAGACAAATGGTGGTGCTAGCTTGTCTAACATTTCTTCTGCCCATTCCGGATCATTGGGAAGCGCACGACAAACTGGTACACTGTTAATTTTCTTTATTTGGGTCCAGATGTCCGATATTTTTGTACTTCTGTTCAATTTTTCACAAAACTCTCTCCAACTTCTTCTTTTACTAACTAAGACTATTCGTTTTACAACTGCAGAACGTTTTTTAAATTCTATGAAATTTTGCGCTGAAGGGTTTCGTTTATATCTTTGAAATGCTTCTTTCTTTTCTTGAATAGCTAACTTACATTCTTGATTCCACCATAATTTCCTGAATTTATTTACTTTCACTCTTGCCTTCTCTGGTATCGACTCATAACTCGCCAACAATATATTATTTAAAAATTTCTCATAATCAAAATTTTGCTGATTATTTAGACAGTAATCGTCAACCAGAGAAGTAAAGAGTTGCCAATTTGCCTCATTTAATTTCCACCTAATTCTACTATCTACATACGTTTCATTATTACTGTCTGTTGGGTCATTTAAATATGTAAAGGTTATAGCATAGTGATCTGATCCGAGAGCATCATCATGGGTTTGCCATGTAAAAAGTGAAGCTAAATCTGCTGTGCAGATTGTCAGATCAACCGCTGAACCATTGATGGAGCCTGGTTTGCGAATCAAAGTTTCGCATCCCGTATTAAGTATAACTAAACAGCATTCTTCTAAAGCAAGTAACAAATTTTGGCCTGCAGTATCGTTCCATCCACAACCCCAGGCCATAGAGTGACTGTTATAGTCTCCGCCAATAACAAACGGTCTTTTAAGATTGCTAAAAAATTGTACCCAGGCAATAATCGATACTCTTGTGGATGGTTTAACATAAATAGAATAAAGATATATACATTTTTGTCTGTTTATAATAACCTTGACACCCACACACATCACGTCAGTCGGCTGATGGTCGACTGGTATTTCTGAGAAAAGTATATTATGTTTTAATATTATTGCAACACCACCACGGCCATCATTCCTGTCGCCGCGGATCGTATTATAACCATTTACTGTAAAATTATAAGTGGATCTTAACCATGTTTCACTTATTAATGCTATATTTATCTTATGATCAAATATAAATTTTTCAAATTCCCCTTTATTTGAATAAATTGATCTAGCATTCCACTGCATCACATTAAACTCGAATTTTGTTGTTTAAGAATTAACGATACTTTGTCTTTTAATTCGTCCCCCGTAATTTTTACTGCCCCACTTATTAGGTTTTTAATTAATTCTAATAAAGAATTGCAAATTTTTTCTGTATGATTACCTTCCCGGAAATTGTAATGATATAGGGAAGGGTATGGATTTACTACAGGACGCGATAAGATGTTTGGAGTTGATAAAATTTGATTATGAGCTAACAATGTTGGATTATCTCCAACTACAGTGTTATCAGGTCGTTTCCGTTTAGTAGTGCTGACAGTTATGTAACTACTGTTTCTAGAACTGCTCTGGTTATACCTTGGTTCACTATTTTGATTATTTTTTGTTGCATTGGCGTAGCTATTTTGAAATTTGTTTGCAGCGTCTTTGTATGAAATATTTTCTGTGCCCATAATAATTTTAATATTTTTTTGTTTATTAAATTCTGGACATTGTTTTCTGTCTGTCGCCTCATGATCACCACCACAAGAAATACACCGAGGTGGTTCCTGCGATATGCATTCCAAGACCGGATGATCGCCCCCGCATTTTTTGCATCGATCTCTTCCTTTACATTGAGCTCTTATATGACCGTACTTAAAGCATTTATTACATTGAATTACCCTTTGTATGTAAGGCTCAACTTCAAAACGCAGCTTTTCAATAAAAACGTGCGATGGTAAATATTTAGTTTTAAATGATACTAATATAGTAGATGTAGGTACATATTCTGGAATTCCATCTTTTATTATTTTACGGTTCATACGGCGAACGTTTAGTATGGGTATGGAATTTATAGTTTGTATAAGAGATTCTAATTCTTTTTCAGTTATATCTAAGTCTATCCCTCTTATTATTCCTTGTCTCCTCACGAGAAATTGAGGAATATATACTTCATAATTTTTGTTAGCTAATAATTCCGATAAAATTAATTTATTTGCGCTTTTAACTGTGCGTAATTCAATTTTTAACCTATTTACGCCTACGCTAGTTATATAGCTAATCGAGTCACCTAAGTCCTGCACGCAACTTTTGATCATCCTAGCTACACCAATTCTATTCATTCTTCCAATATTACCTGTTTTACTTTGTATATATATTATATACGGGCCAGTATCTCTGTCAGAATAAAGATATTTCGTTTTGTTTATTTCTCGGTTCTCGATTGTTTTTTCTGTATGTGATTTATCAATCGTCTGTTCAAGAGATAATGACCCGTATACATTTTCACCTGCGTTAAAATGTTTTTGACTATTATTTGTTTGTAAATTTAAATTAGAATTATTAGTTTTATTACTTACCAATTCTTCCTTGCTCGTCATTTGTAAGGTGTTTGTAACTGTATTTTTTAAGATTGAGGCTGAACTTTCACCTATATTAAGATTTGTGTTTACCTGCTGTGTATTTTTTTGTTTTTCCGTTACCTCTTCGTTATCCAACTCCATGATCCAGTCAAGGGTGCCTCCCTTGTCCGGCGGGACTCTTTTATATTCTTTATTCATATTTTTTTCACTTATTATTAAGCTTATTCACTCACTAAGAACAGGAATATCACTCGCTATGACCGTTCACCTCGAAAGCGTCGAGTACTGTGTCCTATCGGGAGATACAATGCTGCTAAAGCAAAGATAGAATGATGCAATTGATAATTCATCCATTAAATGGAGAAATCGTGTACATGCACGTATATGTGTATATATGTAATGCACTCAGGTGATATACGTATAGAAAGGAAATTCATATAAATTCAGGAGATAGTCTTCTTTTAAAAGCTAAATAAAATTTTAAAATGTAGATCATAAATTGTAAAAGACAAGATCAAATAAAACTCACAAATGTACTGATGGATAAATTAATAAATAAAAGCAAATATATTGTAAAAGAAGATACCTATGTATTATCAATAAGATCTAAAAGTGAAAGGTGACAAAAACTATGAACGATCCAACGAAATGTGTATACGACAATTAGCAAGTGCGTATAAACGGTGTGAAGTGAACAAAAAAGACAGATACAGACAACAATAAATAGAGTTAAATTAGTTTTAACTTATTATGTAACAGTGTTCCTAGATATAAGACGTTGAAATATAATTAAGGTGAATCTAGGTTAGGCAGTTGTCAGTAATGACAGAGAATCATGTTTTTTGAGTAAATAGGTTATGTTACTGTCACAAAATTCTATAAAGGTAGCTTAGCAATGATCAATACAAACATAAATAAGGCTGAACTGTGTAAAAATTAATAGAATTAAGTGGGCAATAGGACAGACATTTTGAGTGGCAACCGTCGTTATGAGAAAAAAGAATAACACCCAGGATTTTTTTTTGGAGAATTTGAAGAAATGAGTAGCAACTAACTGGGGATTTAAGAGAGAATTAGTTAATACTGGGGGTTTGAAAGGCAGCACGAGCATAAAATCCTAGTGGAAGACATACAGAGGGACTTGACAGACCTACACAAAGTGAGTTTTTTTTCTTATCTATCAAAATAACCACTTACATTTTGAGTAGAGACGCTCCACTAGTATTGTGGAGCTGCATAGAACGCATCTCTTCTAAAGAACTCATTCATATTAAATCAAAGCGAAGTAAAGTATAGAAAGTAAATAAAGTGTGTCCATATTGCTCAAACAACATAAAACTATAGTTAAAGAATACTCTTCGTGGAGCGCAGGTACAACCTGTATAGCATCAGACAGGAGCTGAAATTGCCTATAGGTTAAGCATCTTGAAATTAGAATATTAAGAATAGTTTGATAAACATTTAATAATATGTAAACTATTGATCAATACTCCCAAATTTAAAAATAAGAAACCATTCAATAACAAAAATGTGAAACAAGTAGTAGCCAAAATTAGCATTAACTAGATAAATTTAAAATTATAAGATCAATTTTGAATAGTAAGATCATAATTTGTGATTTTTGTTATATATACAATTAAAATAAAGCCAGATTTGTCATGTCATTTAAATTTTTGTTTGATTACTTATTTATGAGTATATTTGTGGCTATATTCAATAAAAGGTATTACAGCTTTAGGAGCTTCAGTCTCAAAGGAAAAGAGGTTTAGGATTTTGAACTCATTATGTACCCTGAGGTTAAAAGAGCCGTGTCATCAAAGATAAGATAATCAAGGTAAGAGAAACTCTTCTAATACATATATACTTATGTACATTTGCTAGATATAAGCTGTGTTTTTTTTTTAAAGAAAAGGTCTCTATAACAGAACAGTAAGAATTGTGTTTCTTCCTACTCCAAGGTTACAAAACAATATAAAAAAAACTAATTTTCTCATACATGTCTTTATTTCATTTACTTCATTAAAACACAATATATAATAATAATAATAATAATAATAATAATTATATATATATATATATATATATATATATATATATATATATATCGGTAATGCTTTTATTTTGCATATACTGTAAAATATTAGGTAAGTTAATTCTAAGTACATAGGTACCTATAAGTACACTTGGAGAACCCAAATCACCACAACACATCTTTTTAAAAACCTGACGATCGTTTAACTAACAAAGTTAGCGTCATCAGAGGATGAAAAATTCTGGATTTTAAATTTTCATCCTCTGATGACACACACTTTGTTAGTGAAATGGTCGTCAGGTCTTTAAAAATATGTTGTGGTGATTTGGGTTCTCCAAATGTACTTATCAGTGCTCATCACTGGTTACAATCTTCACTCAGTACATAGGTACCTAATAAAGATTACCACCCTTTCTGTATTGGCAATATTTTGTATGCTTTTATTTTGCAAATACTGTATATTTTGCATTTATTTATTTATGTTTTATAGTAAACAAGAATATTCAATTTATTTCTTCTATTAAATCTATTGATGCTTAATCCGAACGCCTCATCTTGGAAAAAATATTATTTAATTAAAAGAAATTCAGTTTGTTCTTGTATAAAATGGTCCGAAAATGCCGTTCCTTTATTAACTTAATTAACTTCAACTGTTCCTCTTAAAAACTTATTTTTTCTTTTTTACTTAGTTTTTCCATGGCTGTCGCTACTCAGCCATACGCTTGTGTTCGTATGAGTGAAACAGCATCCCACCCGGCCGCAGCGGTACCCTTCTCACATCGAGAATCACGAATTTAACACAGCGTGCGCCTTTCAGTTTGTTGTCTTTTTCAATGGTACGATATTACGTTAATCAGTGTAGTGTGAAATAATAGACGCGAAAAGTATAGGCATATAGTAAGAGAGAAATACTTTAGTTGCTGGTGGTGTTAGAAAATAGTTGGTTATAAGAAATTAATAGTTTAAAAAGATGTGTTTTGTTAGTCAACAAATCCAGAACCTAGGAAGAACGTAACAGCTGGTGTCAGAACTGGGATTTCCAAGCTGCCAAAGAAGATATTTTCCAGAATATCCGTTGAGCAACGTGTAAGTTTCTGAAATATTTGGATGAGTGTCAGAAGTAACCTATAACTGGTTGTATTTTTGAGACAGAACAAACTGTGTATCAGCTTTAAGTACGTCTATGCCTAGGACACCGGACACCGAACTATTGGAGTTAATTAAAGAAATGAAGAATTTAGAAAAAAGATGAAGAAGCAAAGAAAAGAGACGACGAAGCAAAAGAAGGAATTAGTAAAGGAGATGAAGGGGCCAGAAAAAGAGACAAAGAATCAAAAGAAGAAATAAGAAAAAAGATGAAGGAGACAAAAAGAATAAAGAGACAAAAGAAGAAATGAGAAGAGATGAAGAAACAAATAAAATTCTACAAGAACAGACCAATAGAATAAATAATATTACTTTATGTGTGGACGAACGTATGAAGCAAGTAAAAGACGACATCTTCCAGTGAGTAGAAAGCCGAGTAAAGGGTATCGGGGACGATGTACATGACAAGCTGACGATTATACAAGGAAGTACAGCAGAAATTGCAATCACTAGAAAATAAGTGTGATACCCTAGCCAAGGGAAATAACAGACTCGAAAATAGCCCGGTCGTAAGGAGTAAGGTTCCCACATTTAATGGCTCAGACCAATGAGGTATTTATGGATGGGGAGAGAGAGAGAAAGCAGCTTCGTTAATTGTAGCTCTTAGAAGAGATGCCCTAGATGTGCTTCAAGGTATTCCCAGTGAAGAACAAGACAGTTTCAACAGAATTAGATATTACCTAGAAATGAGATTTGGCGACCCGCATTTGCAACAGCTGTATCAAACTCAGCTGAAAAGTCGCTGTCAGATATCGGGCGAAACTCTGCAGCAGTTCGATGTCGACATTGCTAGACTAACACGATCAGCTTACCCCCACAGCTCCGGTGAAATTTTTGAACCAGCTGTCGCTGCAAACATTTATTGACGGCATCAGGAATACCGACACTCAACGCGCTGAGGATGGCGAGGCATAAAAACTTGAGCAATGATTTGGCACATTCCTTGGAGCTTGAAGCGGCAAAGCAAGCGTCAGAAAGTCTTGTGAGAGTTCGCAATCTCCAGGTCCGAGAAGATAATAAAACAGATTTTTCCAAGGTCATCAAGCTATTAGAAAAGACTACTGTCTTTTCTACTGTCTGTTCCACTGAACAGATAAAGCTTACGTCTCATGGGGAACCAAAAGAGCTCACCGTGCAAGTGCCCTGCGTCAATGGAACTGCTGCAAGGTGGGACATATAAGGGGCGACTGTTGGGCTCGAAGATTGGGCGCAAGGGAGAAAGTGAAGCTAATCCCGGTAAACATTTCTCAAGTTAGCGTTCCTGGCAGCGCTCTCGTCGAGGACGGATACGTAAGCGGTTATAATAACCAGGTGGTCGTCGACATAGGCGCACCCAGGACAATTAGTCGCCGCGACGTGGTTCCAAGATAGCAAGTAAGAGAGCCAGATAGAGTGTACAGAGTCAATAGATCCGGTGGTGATCGGATCCAGGTATTTGGCGAAACAGGCGTCGAGCTGCAAATTAAGACATAAAGGGCAAAGCAGATAGTCAAAGTCCACGCCATATCAGACTCGATTATAATCGTCTTGGACATTCTTCAAGGTCAGTGCGTTAAACTTGATCTTGGCACTAATATCCCGACTATCGGCGGTGAAGAAATAGTAATGTCGTCTGGCAGTAACCTGGTAGTGCGGAAAATCACCGTGGAAAAAAATTGTAAGGTTAACGTTTGCAATGAAAGTGTCATTCCAGTGAAGAGAGCTGAGAGAGGAAAAGACGACACAGTTATCCAGCCAGAAACAACCGGAAAAGAAATTATGAGAGAAATACAAGGTGAAGCGTGTATCGGCCATGTCGGAGTAAAGCAAACCCGGGAAAATGGCAAAGAATACATTTGCTGGTACAGAGTTGATGTCGACGAGAAGCACAAGACCTGCAGGGATTTTCGTCCAAGTAGGGGCACCAGGACAAGAGAAATTGAGCGGAAAAACAGTGCAAGGTAAGAAATTCGCTGGAAGATAGCTCTGGAATAATGAAGAGAAGGGAGGCCACCGCTTCAGCTGTGAGAATGCATATACGAGTCGAAAACGACCGCATGAAGACCGGTTATGACGTGCAAGCTAATTTAGTTGGCTTTAAAGAAGGAGATGGGGGTGTGGTTTTACAATTCAGTACGACGCAAGGGATGGTCATCGAAACTACAGAAATTATGGGAAGGTCCATATAAGGTGGTCAAAAGGATCAATGACGCTGTCTATCGCATTCAGAGGAGCCCAAAGAGCAAGATGAAGGTGGTCAATATGCACAGGCTTACGCTACACCAAGAAATGTCAGAATTCAATCGGAACAGTCGAATAGAAGAGGGCAGTGTGACATCCGTCTCTATGAGACTTAAGTTTATGAAATACATTACTTCTATGGTCACAAGCAGCTTGTAGAGTGTGTTGGGAACAGCGAATACTCTAGAATTATATTCCGAGAAAGAACCAGGAGTGACAGATATCAATGTGGAATGGTCTATAACTACTCTATAGATGATATAAATAAACGAGACGCAGATAGAGCGGTCAGTATTAAGTGAATCAATGTAGTGTGAAATAATAGAGACAAAAATGAAACTATAGACATTTAGTAATAGAGAGACATATTTTAGTTGGTGGTGGTGTTGAAAAATAGTTGCTTATAATAAATTAGTAGTTTGAAAACAAGGTTTATAGATTATACAGGTTGTCTGGTAACTCCGAGAGGGAAGTGACGCTACCGGAGGGTAATACGTCATGTGAAGTCTAAATGCCAAAGTTTGGTTTTGGTGCTTTAAATAATATTGATTAGAAATTTAGGTAACTTTTAATGTGTTTGCTAAAAAAAATTTCGAATACGATCAGTTACAGACATATTTTAATGTTTATTTTGTACGAAATAGCAGTTAAATCCAAACTATTATCTTAAAGACTCTATTTTATTTTTTAAGGTGTTTTGTTGTAATGTTGTAAACATAAGTGTACAGTAAATCAACCTTAGAACGAATTCGACGTTATTTAATTATGAATTAAATCCGTAATTCATCATAGAGGTAAATATGTGTTTAATTTCAAAAAATAAACTATACATACTTAAAAAAAGAAGCCAATAGATAACTTAATCTAAATATCTTTTCAGTTGCCCAGTGGAACAATTTGTAATGTATAAACGTGCAAAAAGATTGCTAAAACGGCAAAGGAAAGTGGAGATACACTTTCCTTCTTTGTTTTCCTAAAGGGCGTAAGATTCAAAAAGAACGGGTAAGAAAATGTTATCGTAAAGGTGTCTGGCATGTTGCAAATAAGAGAATTGGCAGTAAGCATTTTAAACCTGACGATTTTGAAGCTGAGTTACGGGCTAGGAAAATGAATACACAACCGACGCATTTAAAAAAAATCAAGTACAAAGTTTGTGTTTGTTGGTTTTGAATATTTATGTATTTTGTGTAATAGTATGTAGTACCTACGTATTATTTAAAGTTTGCGTAAGACCTTTGAGAATACCTATATTATACCTACTTGTAATAAATTTATATTTTCAGCTGTCCCTTAATTATATCTGTTGAACGGACAAAAAAACATAATGAGAGTGAAAGGTCCAAGAGAATGATGCATAAAAATAGGAAAGCTATTGTGGAAAGTTTAATTATCAGGAATGAAGAACCATCATTGAACCAGCTAATGGAATTAAGCGTCAAGAGGAAACTTTGAGCATAGACTTGTCAGAAAGACCACACTTTAGTAAAGAAACAGAGCATGATATCTTAAAAAGGAATTATAAAGAAATGCAAATTGAAAACCCGTGTTTCAAGAAAAAACTAGATTACTATGAAAATCACCAAAATTTATTGCAGCAACATATTTCTGATCTACATAGAATAAGGGCTAAAAGAAGCTGGCATTAATTTTGAAGATAAGAGTGAAATAGCCTTTAAAGATCTTTTAACTTTTAATCAAATAGAAATTATATAATAGCACAATATAATATTTTAATATCAAATATAAGATGTATAAAATTTTTGCTTACAAAGTGATTGCAAACATTATAAAGCTACAATTTTATATGCGTACAAATAGATACCTACCTAAATATTATATACTAAAATTATTTACTTATTGTGCTAACCCAGTTTTACTATAAGTTTTTTGATTAGAAATTGATTGGAAAAATTATAAACCTACGACTTTGTATGTGTACAAGTAACCCACACAGCACAAGACATCCATTGGATATACATAATGTTTAGAAAGAGAATGGTGGTGGGTTAGCATCGAATATCCATTTCATGTAAAAGCGATATCCATTTGATGACCACATGTATATCCATACAATATCCATTAGATGTATAATGGATATCCATTTCGTGACCAGATGTATATCCATACAACATCCACTATATATCCACATGGATATCCAGATTGATGGATATTGGTAGGACATCTGTATGTCCATTAGATATCCATTGGATATCTAATGGACATCCATGTGCTGTGTGGGAAGTACCTACCCAACTATTATGTGCTAAAATTATTTACTTATTATATATAGTAGCCCAATGTATTATTATTTTACAATCCGTAACAAGAATTATGGTTTTTTGCTTTGGATTGTCAAAATTATAAACTTATTATTTTATATGTGTACAAATAAATACCTCCTTAAATATTATATACAAACATTATTTACTTATTGTGCTAACGCAGTATACTATTTTACAACTCCAAAGATGTAGGAGTTTTGTGGTGGTAAATTGATTACAAAATTATAAACCTACTATCTTGTATGAGTACAGGTACATACCTACCTAAATATTGTAAACTTAAAAAATTAAAGTTGCATGTTATTAAATAAAGCTTCTCAAATAAAATAGGAAAACAATTAAGAAAAAGAAACCAAAAACCTAGATTGCAGTTCAGAAGAAGAAAATTATGTCCAATTTGAGGCATTATGAATTTATAATTTCATAAATATTATTTAATTTTTAATCATTTTCAAGATAAACCAATTAACTAAATCTATTACTTTGAAATCGAATAATATCCTAAAACTTCGATACCTTCTGTTACTGTGTGAACAAAATCTTAATTTCAACTGATTATTAAATGTTTAATCTTGTTACAAGTTCAAAAAGAACATAACTTTGTAAATACAGACATATAAATACTGGCTGGTTTCTATATTCAATGCACCATTAATCCACTAGATTTAAATTAAGACTTCATGTGACGTATTCCTGCGTCACTTTCTGATTGGTCGAAAGTTACCAGACAATCTATCTAATCCATAAACCTTGGTTTGAAAAGCTGTCTTTTGGTAGTCAATAAATTCAGAACCCCAAAGAACATAACAATATGTTTATGATTGTTATTTGTTAAGGCATCGCAAAAGAGTTATAAAGCCATTTGTAATTGAAAATGTTAGATGTATAAATTTTAGTTTTGGATGTTCATATAATTTTGTTAACAAAGTGGTTTTTATGTATAAAAAAAAGGTCGAATGCCAAGAGCCTGAATGGCTGTCTCGATTTCCTGCAGGTCCCCCTTTCTCCTCATACGCCTCCAATTAACTAAAACTACATAACAAATAATAAGCACACTTGGAGAAGCCAAATCACAACACATTAAACAAAACTGACGATCGTTTCACTAACCAAGTTAGCGTCGTCAGAGGATTAATTATTTTTATTAGAATTATTCATCTTCTGATTCTATTAGAATTATTCATCATCTGATGACGCTAACTTGGTTAGTGAAACGATCGTCAGGTTTTTTTAATGTGTTGTGATGATTTGGGTTCTCCAAGTGTGCTTATTAGTGCTCATCACAGGTTCCAATCTTCACTTAGTACATAACAAAGAAGTTATTTGCTTTCAATAACATTTTTAGTATGTAGGTATCCTATTTACGTGTTTTACAGTTCTAAAAATATGTGTAAATGAGTCATTAAGTTGAAAGCAGTCCTGACGCTTGAATTGTTTTTATAATTAAAACTTATTATGGTGCATAACTAAATACATTCCAAATTACTAGTTTTTAAAACTTGTTAGTACAGATATACAAGGTGGGGCATAATGGAGGGGCGTTTTTAGAGCGGTTAGTACACGCGAACGGGTGGGGGTAGAGGGCCGCGGTTGACATCGTTCGATTCAGGCAAGCTTACCGTTTGTTAGTCACAATGGTTATCTGGACAACAGAACATCGCGCGTTCGCAGTTGAGGAGTATTTAAAATCCGGCGAGTCCGTTATTGTTGTGCAGAGGCGCTTTCGTCGACGCTTCAATATCGGTCGTAACGGTTCAGTTCCTAAACGTGACTCAATCAACAGGTGGGTACAGAATTTTAGAACGACGGCATCAGCAATTAATCCAAAACATAAAGGCCGTCCCCAAAGTGTAAGGACACCAGCTGCCGTAGAAAGGGTGAGACAAGCAGTCCACACAAGTCCACAGCGTTCTGTCCGAAAACGGGCTGCAGCAGTTCGAATGAGTAGTCGAACACTTCGCAGGATTTTACACAAAGACCTTAACTTCACACCCCTATAAGCTAATGGTTGTCCAACAACTGAATGAAGGAGATTTTGCTAAACGCCAGCTATTCGCTGAAAGAATGCAAATGAACCTGTAATAATGATGAGCGATGAGGCTCATTTTTATTTGTGCGGTTCTGTTAACAAGCAGAACTGCCGATATTGGGCAGCAGAGAACCCCCGTGAACTGCATCAACGCCCACTTCACAGTGAACAAGTCACCGTTTGGTGTGCCGTGAGCCGTCTTGGAGTAATCGGCCCTTATTTCTTCGAGGATGCACAAGGAGCAACCGCAACTGTAAACTCCATGCGGTACATTACTATGTTAGAAAACTTTTTCATCCCAGAATTGCGACGACGAGGAATCATTACAAGAAATGTTTGGTTCCAACAAGACGGTCCACGGCACATACAGCCAGAGCCTCCATGGAAGTTGTGCATCGCATTTTCCCTGGACACGTAATCTCCCGCTTCGGTGATGTGCCATGGCCCCCTCGTTCCCCTGATCTCTCAGCTGCTGATTATTTTTTATGGGGATACCTAAAAGCAAAAGTTTATGCCGATAAGCCTCGAAATCTGCAAGAGTTGAAAGAAGCAATCACAGCACAAATTAAGGCAATTGACATCGACTTGTGTGCGTGGGTGATGCGGAACTTTGAGGAACGACTACAGCAGTGCATTGCCGAAAACGGTCGTCAACTGCCTGACATTATTTTCAAAACATAATTTCACATTTTAGTTGTTAAATGGTAATATGTATACTTCAATTTTTTTTAAATACATTTTTTTTAAAATTCAAAACAGCGGAGTTATTGTTATTTTAAAAACGCCCCTCCATTATGCCCTACCCTGTATATGCTTTAATAGTAAATTTGGTAAACCAATAAGCGCCTCCAGATTTTAGACATCCAGTGAAAAAAATCCCGAAACACGCCAATTTTATATTAAAAAATGGCATCATGCAAGATGAAAACTTTACAACCCCCTTCGAGTGACAGTTTCAACCCCCAAATTTGTAAATAGGAAGTAGGGGCTTGTAATACCTCTTTTAAGTGATCTCTCCACTCTCTATTTAACAATGCTATGGTTTTGAAATTTATCGGAGAAATTAACAGGAAAAAAAAGTCATCTGATTAACAAGTCTCGCTACAACACACTTAAAAATTAATAACTAAGCACGTTCAATTCTTAACAATGAGACCTCTTGCTTAAGCAAAAACAATTTTAGGGTCCTTTTTTGAGGGTATCAGTTAAAAAGAAGACATAAAAATATCAACATCCTTCATAGTTGGCAATGTTAGTTTTGTTTAAAACACCTTAGCAACTTGCTGTGTGATTGTTACCGCATGACGGCAATTGTCACTTCTTAACTGCAATTCAGAACATGGTTCATTTAACAGAAATCATGAAAGAATAATTCTACAGTTACGCAGAAAAACACGATCTATTCCTATTCCAAGAAAAATTGCCCGATTTGCCGCCTATATCCCAAGGGGCATTTAGGTGAAATTTAAGAGCAATTTTGCAAGCTTGGACATGTAAGGCAGACAAAAAAACCTAATGGACTGAGTAATGATATCAAATTGGATGTAATGTTTCCGTACTTTGAATCGACAAGCAGGCCCAGCGTTGGAAGTTAGCCATTCATCGATTATTGGAACATTAAAAGAAAATAAAACGCATCACTATAAATGGACCACATTAGTGTAACGATTTTTTCGAAGCGGGAATTTCAAGCTGGGTTCATAACGCACGAAACTTTAAAATCACGCACCATGCATTTCTTATGGGTGAACGAAATGAATACCTTTAAATCGCCTGTTATAATATTTAAATATAATTTCTGAACTATCAGTTGACCAATACGATGATCTATGGGGATTTTACTGTCATTTGGGACAAATATATTACAATCAATCAGCTTTTTCAATGAGAAAATAAAGAAATAAGCAAGCCCTGCATTTCAAAAATCGTAGGTTTTAGCTCAACTCGTACATTTTTACCGACAATAGGCATGGATGCAAAATGATGAAAATGTTTTGTATCCTCCTACTATGTCGAAAATCATAACTACTGGACAATTGATAGTCCCTTTATTAATCTTATTTTTAAAGGGGTAGACATTGATCCAATCCAATCCATAGCAGGTGGTAGTGGAATTTTCCTTTATGTAATAGTAAAGGATTTTTTCACGCCCGAGGAGGTACCACCCCATACATCAAGGGGCCGGTGAAGTCCCAACGGACGTTTCCGGTTCTGGTGTATGAGTCGGTTTCCCTTATAAGTAAAAATGATGATGGCTCCTCCTTGTATAAAATATTCCGGAGGCAAAATACCCCTCCATTCGGATATCCGGGAGAGGGGTGTACAGGGGGCGCCAACATCAAGATTTAACATATCCTTTTCGAATATATGTGGCCTAAATTCTAACCTGAACTCCGTCCACCATTTCCTCCAGGCTAACAGGCCCCAACTCCTCTTCCTCACCGAAACCCAAATCAGTGCCAAAACAGCCACTAATCACCTTAATTTCCCGGGGTATGAGCTCCTTACTGCCTTTAGATTGCATGGAGGCGTGTGCGCATACGTCCGTAGCAATCTACCCTGCACCAGACTTCCCAATTTAGAAGCTGGAAGAAAAGACATACTATGGATAAAACTCTCTCTCAGGGCTGCAACTAAATTCATCTGTTGCATTTACCGGTCACCTTCTGACAACAACTTTGTCCAGCTCTTTGACTATCTTTCTGAAAAAACCGACTATCTGATTTCTGAATATCCTTCCTCCGAGGTCACTATTCTTGGCGACTTCAATGTCCATAATAAGGAATGGCTAGGATCTTCAAAAACTGATCCACAAGGGAGAGCAGCGGAGGCCTTTGCAGTCAGCAATTCTTTGGCCAATATGGTACAGCAACCTACTTACTTTCCTCGTATCCCAACACACAGCTCAAATCCCTTGGATCTCCTTCTTACTACAAATCCTGAATGCTATAAGATATCAGTCACCGCCCCCCTTGGTCGCTCAGACCACGGCATGGTCACTGCTTCCTGTGCAATGCAACCCGAGGTCACACAGTCATCACACCCACGTATCGTTTGGCACTACAACTCCGCAAACTGGGACGAAATGCGGGATTACTTTTCCTCATTTCCATGGGCGTCTGTCTGCTTCTCTCATCCTGACCCCTCTGATATCTCACAAAACGTCACCGAAATTATCCAAGCTGGCATGGAATTATTTATTCCACGTACACAGAAAACCTCTTCAGCCACTCAAAAGCCCTGGTTCTCTAAATCCTGTGACAAGGCCAGACTTGAAAAGGTCAAAGCTCACAAAACGCTTCTACACAATCCCAGTCAAGAAAATCGTCAAGCATTCAACGACGCAAGAAACCGCTATGTCCGCATTCTTTCTGAGGCAAAAAACTCGTTTAATAACCACATCAAAAACAAAGTCCTCTCAAGCTCCAACGGCGGCAAACCCTTCTGGACTCTTGCTAAGTCTATTGGGAATAATTTCTGCAAGAGCACGTTCCCACCTCTTGTCTCAGGTGATGAAATTGTTTCTACCGCCCTGGGCAAGGCTGAACTTTTTGCTTCGTTGTTCGCCGGAAATTCTACTCTCAACCCACCTCCAAATGTTCAACCACCAACAGTCCCCAATGTCGCGCATAAAATGACTGATATCATTTTCCAAACTAAAAAGGTACGAAAGATGCTCTCTTCTCTTAATACCAGGAAAGCCTCTGGCCTTGACGAGATCCCAGCAATTGTTCTCAAAAAATGCGCACCAGAACTTGCTCCTGTCCTGACTCGTCTGTTTCAGATATCTTACAATAAAGGCATATTCCCTAGTAACTGGAAAACTGCTCAAGTACAACCCATCTCCAAGAAAGGATCCAAAGCGCTTCCTAGCAACTACAGGCCTATTTCTCTCCTTTCAGTCATCTCTAAAGTGATGGAAAAGTATATAAACACCGAACTACTAAAATTCCTTGAAAAACACAGTCTAATCCACGACAGGCAGTATGGATTCCGTCAGCGCAGATCGACTGCCGACCTCCTTTCCTTTGTCACCCATTCTTGGAACAAGTCTATGGAACAACACGGTGAATCCCAGATTGTTGCTCTAGACATATCCAAAGCATTCGACCAGGTCTGGCACGCAGCGCTGCTTAATAAACTTCCGGCCTATGGCCTACCACCAAAACTTTGTACCTGGACAGCAAATTTCCTCTCCAACAGGAGCATATCTGTTGTTGTGGATGGCCATTCCTCTAAACTGTATCCAATTAATGCAGGAGTTCCTCAAGGTTCAGCTTTAGCCCCTACTTTGTTTCTTCTCCACATCAATGACCTCCTCTCTAGCACATCCAACCCAGTTCACAGTTACGCGGACGACAGCACCCTCCACTCAAACATACAATATTCTAAGCCTGTCTCTTTAGCCCAATTAGATGAGGATCGCAGACTCATGGAGGGTTCTGTCTCCGTAGACCTCCAAAAAATATTAGACTGGGGAAGTAGAAATCTTGTACAATTCAACCCCACCAAAACTAAGTCTTGCTTTCTTTCTCACAAGAGATACAGCAGCCCTAGACCCATCACAATGAACAACCAAGTTATTCAAGGTAATGAGTCCTTTTCTCTTGTTGGCATTACTGTGGATCGAAATCTTAATTGGCACCAACATGTTACATCAATTGCAGAAGCGGCTGCTAAGAAATTGGGTTTCCTCTTCCGGGCTCGCAAATTCTTTTCACCAACTAATCTCTATACCTTATACACTTCACAAATAAGGTCAAACCTCGAATACTGCTCCCACATCTGGGGTGCAGCTGCCGCTTCTACACTCGCTATCCTGGACTCCATTCAGAAGAGAGCTATACGTCTCATCGGTGACGCTACCCTCACCCAAAGGCTTCCATCCCTTGCCCACCGACGTGCCGTTGGTGACCTCTCTCTCTTTTATAGATATCTGCACGGGCACTGCTCAGAGGAGCTTTCCTCCATAATTCCCCCACCTGCTGCCCCCAGCAGATCTACCAGGGGAACAGAGCGAATGCACCCTTTTAACGTCCAGGTCACCAGACATAGAACATCTTGTTATGCCCGCTCTTTTGTCCCGAGGACTTCCAAGTTGTGGAATTCCTTGCCGGCACATGTTTTTCCTTCTCCTCCGAACCTCCAAACCTTCAAGTCCAGAATTAACAAGCTGCCTCTTTCCTCCTTGTCAACACCCACGGTACGATAGTATTTAGGCTGTAAGCCCTCGTGGTGTGTTGTTGACATAAAAAAAATATTTGCGCGTCTACTGTCAATGGAGAGTTCACTAGGCGCCAGCGCTGCATTGTTATGTCAAAAATTGTTGACATTTGCCTTTTTGACATAACAATGCAGCTGGCTGGTGCCTGGTGAACTCGCCCAATGTGACATGCAAGGTCTTGACAGGTTTAAAAGTCGTTGCTTGTCAAGATCGGTAACATGGCCAAATGTGAATAGATTAGATATAAAATTATGTTTTTTTAATGTCAGGAACACTAGTTTTTCACGATACCAGAGATCACTTCCGGCAATATGGACTTACTGAAGAAGTGATAATGTGATAACAAAGGAGAAATAACTATTTTCAAAGGTGAGTTAAGATGTAACAATAAATGTGGAAAGATGACCTGAAGGCATCTTTAGGAAGGCGGGGCTATTTGAAATCTTGAAACATCTTTATGCAGTTTTCTTATTGCCCATTGTTAAGACAATTTTGTAGATGGTGGATATATATATATATATATATATATATATATATATATATATATATATATATATATATATATATATATATATATATATATATATATATATGTTTGTTAGCTGATATGTTTGATCAGTAGTCAATTCTTTGTGAGGTAAGATGCCCAGACTTCCAAATATTTTTACCAGGCTTGATACATTTCATATTATCACAAAAAATAATTAATATATAAAAAACTATATTATTATGGAAGCTATCTTCTGCTTTAGTTTGATTAAGTTTTATCCAGCAAAATAAAAATACAAAAACGATTAATGTAAACTGAACAGTAAACAAGCGTTGATGATCCACGAACTACGAACGCAAAGCCATCCAATTTTTCGAGTTTAAATGACATTCATGATGTTGGAATGTCATCCAGTAATCATCGGCATACATCGGCCGGTCGTGCAATATTAATTTCAATTTTCGATACTTCCTAATAAAATACGTTATTTTAAATTATAAAATTGGAAATTGATAGTTAAAACATGAAAGTTCTCAGTCTGGGTCGTTTCAAGTATAAGAAATGCTTAATTCAAACTCTACAGGTGCTTATGGGAGGTATACCATATAACAGCAATAGAAAGAAATTTCCTAACTTTACTAATGTGGTCTCAAACTCAAGAGCTCATGGAAGACAATTTTGACAGAAGAACGTCTTTTCGTGAACAAATGATGGAAATGTTAGATAGCGAATGTTATCCCACCAGAAAATGTTTGTTTTCCTGATGAGTGCAGTTTTACACTTCACGGCCATGCTAAACGTCAAAATTGTCGCTAATGGTCTACAGAAAATCCACACACATAAGAGAAGAACATACACGAGATAAATAGACCACCTACAATAGGCTATTATTACAAGTAGCATTCACAGAGCAGGATAGCCATCACAAGTATAGAGGGCACCTTCGAATCAGCAAGATATGAGACACCTTGGGAACGACACAATAGAGTGAATCTCACACGTGGTAAACTGTCAGCTAAGCTGAAAGTCACCCCGGGAGAACAATAGTGACACGCCTGGGTAACATGTTATAAATAGACGGCTCGCCTTCAGCGAGGCGTTCATTCTTGTTTCTAACTTAAGACACTGCACATCGTGTGCGAACATTTATACATCACACTGATATTCGTATTTGTCTCTATTTTTTATATTGTAATTTCATATTAAGTATTAATTGTGTAAATCATTAAATAAATTGCTTAAAAAATTCAAACGTCTTAACCATAAAGTTAAGTGGCACAGTCGGTAGGATTGGTTAAAAAGTCAAAGGCATATTGATTTTTAAGCGTACCGACCCCTAATAACCGAGTGGAGCCAAGCAGACCCAAGTAAAAGCAGAAACAGTATCCAAGCAGCCAAATGAGAGCAGAAACCATAATATTAATGTAAGTTGTTTGCTGCTATCCCATTTTTATATTTCCTGCATAATTTTTCATATATATGTGTTATATTGATATAATGTATGTCTGATTCAGAAGACGAATCACAACTTTTATTAAATATAGAATATAGACTTAGATCAATTAATATTAGTGATAATATTATAATAGAAAACCGTTTAAGTAAACGTAGTAATAGTAGCAACATGGCAGACCAATTTAAATAATTCTTTGTTAAGATTATTCCTGAATTTGACGGTCCACCAGTTAATGTAGGCAATTTTCTTAAATCACGTGATTTGGTTATGAACCAATTTTATACCGCTAACGAACATCTATACATGAATCATTTCTTGTTATATTATATAAAAACTAAATTAACCGGACAAGCACGGCTTATTATAAATACCAAGGTAATCAACTCGTGGCTAGACTTGAAAAATGCATTTGTGCAAAATTTTACAGACCAGCGAGACGATACCAGTCTACTGGCTGCAATGCGGACATTGAAACAGAGAAACGTAGAAGATGCGTTGGCGTTTTCTAACAGATGTAGGCATATAGAACAACTGCTTATATCCAGCTTAATTGTGAACGAGAATAACGAGGCAGTACGGGCAATTAAAATGACGATTTATCAAAACCAAACGCTAAAAGCATTCCTCGGAGGATTAAGGAACCCGATGAGGATGGTGCTTAGGTCCAGGAGTCCCGAAAGTATAGAACAGACTTTAAAATTCGTATTTTCGGAAGAGAATTTTGATTACCGGGATAAAACAATACACAAATCAAATTTTAATAACGATAGAGAAGATGGACAAAATCCACCAACGTTTCAGACACAAAATAACCCACCTTTTAATAATGTCCAATTTGAAAGACCTTTCCAACCCAATCACAGACCATTTCAACAACAAAGTAATACCCAAATTAATCAGCAACACTTCCAGTCCAGACAAAATCCACAATTCCCATACAGCACAATATATTCTCAGAATGTTCTCACAATGTGAGAACATACTTTTTTCAGAATATTTGTTTCGTAATGTTCTAATAACATTTATGGAATTTCAAACTGCATCTTGAATATTCTGAGTACATTCATTCAATCACATCTTAAAAAAATTCTTAACCAATATACTGAGAATATTTGAATAGATCATTATTCGGAATATTCACTGTGAATATGCTCGAGATATCCTTACAATATTATATAACTATAAAATTTAATGAAGAAGATAGATGAGGATTATGGTATAAATATAGTGGTTAGAATTATAGGAGGAACTATTTTGCACGTTTGATTCTGTTACCTGTTCTGTGGTAAACAAATCCGATAATTGAATATTTGATATTTAAGCATAGAGCGCATGTCCATACCGAAGGGAAGATGGCCGATGCCGATAGGCCGATAGACGCAAATGTAAATTAATGTCAACTTGAATATTAAATGGTGTTAGGTTATATTGTAACATAATTAATTAACGATAATAATGTGACGTAAACACCGAGAACAATGTGTATTTACAAACAACACAGAGTACAGAAGCAACTAAAACATGGTGTCAGGTTATCAAGAACTAAGAGCCACCCAGTCCCAGTAAAGAAACAAGCTTTAAAGCATTTCTTACAGTTGACACCGAGGAAGGGTTCGCCAATTTTGCCTGAGACGATCATCTTACGATTTAGGTACACATATATATTATAATATATAATTAAAAAATTGTGTTCTCCAATAGTAATAGTAAATTATGCCATATAAACCACCACTTAACAGTTTTCCAGTAGAGAAAACAAATAAGCTGGAAGATGTTCTCGGTTGTTTTGATGAAGCCAAAGACAAATATTACTGTGTAAACGTGAAAATTTTATAACTTCTATCAAAAACCAGACCATTTACTCTTTTGTAACGGAACTTAAGAAGCAACCCGCTAGTTATGGATATATCTGTATAATTATAAAAATCCATACACAGGTTGAACGATCAAAGTTACATTAATTCTGGGTCTGTACAACAAGCAAGTACAACAAAGGATTATTAGGGAAACTCATATTACGCTATCATAAGTGCAAGAATACTCTGCAAATCTATAGAATTGTGTACGCAACCTCTGAGGCTTTTTACTGAGGTAGAAGTGAATGCTGTAAGAGGTATGAGAAGAGCAGAAAATATGGACCTGAACATATGGTAGGTAAATGAGCTGTGTACAATAAAACTTGCAATTTATCAGATACACAATCACATTGCCAAAGCATGCTTTCACAACCAGAATATCCAAGCTGGTGACAAACATCGGACATCGGGATATGGAAATAGCTTTAGAAGTCAAAATCAAGTCCGTGGAAGCAGAGCAGAGAGCAACCATACAAGGAAGGGTCAAAAGGTCTGATGGATGACTTTCGGTTGTAGTTTTCTGTAAGTGCAAGTGAATGTGAATTTGTGCCATATTCTGTCCAATTTAGTTGTGTTCTATAAAGGTATAAGTATTATTATGTAATGCAATTTCTTTAATACCACACTGAAAGCCTGTAGGATCAATAGTCTAGCCAAATTTCAAGTTACTTCAGTGGGGTAACCTCAAATATTCATCTCGGAAACTTTGTGTTTGGCTAATAAATTTTCTGGCACCTCGAAAAACTGTATATTTATTTTATTTTTATGTTATTGAAATTTTAATTGTTTTATTAATGTTTTATTCACAAACATTTCTTGGCATTTGTTATATTAATTAATCTGAATAAATGTGCAATACTCGAATTGTTGACTTATTAAGTGTATGAATGTAAGTTTACAGGTGTGTTTAGCCACTAGAATAATGGTAACCTACACAAGGGTGAGTGATAGAAGTTCAAATTCCAACATATATGGCGATTTGGGCTTGCTTATATGAAAATATATACAAGGCCAGTTAAATGGAGGAAAATTAGTAAATTTTGAAGATAAATCAATTATTCCATAGCTTTGCATTTCCTTAATTTGTGTCATTTAAAAAATGCACACAGGGTGTTTCGCATAAGAACCGACACAGAGCAGGGGCATGTAGGTGAACCTAAAATATGGTGATTTAATGCAACTTACCCCTATACTAAGTTGCACCACTGAGAAGGTATAGGCCTTCAAAGTGGGGTTTTCAATTTCAAAAAAAAAAAAAAACAATATTTGTGTAATACTTTCACTTAGAGAAATCAAATTTGATACACTTCTGAGTATACCAAGAGCATTAATCGATGGTAAGTAGAGTTTAAATGAGGAATTTGAAAGAGGTGATGCACCCTTAAAATGTCACCATTTTTTAACATATTGGTGGATTTAATAAATTATTATTTCATTTTATGAAGAATTTAACTTTAAAACTTTTGTTACTTCTGTTATTTTCAAAAAGCTTTGTTGGTTTCAAGAAAAATATGAAGAACTAAAGAAACATATTTTATCAGTGTTACTAAAAATCATGGAAAATTCAATATTTGGCAATAAAATTGTGTATACGTCAAATTTGAGAATCAGGAAAAAAGTGTGAATAAGTATAATTTATTAGAAAACAAACAATAGAATTAAAAAAATTACTACCAATAAGTTATAGAAATTCTTCGAAATGATAATTTTACAGATGTCTATTGAATTTTTGATGATTTTAAATAACATTGATAAAATGTCTTGAGTTCTTCGGGTTTTTCTTGAAAACGACAAATATTTTTTCAATAATAAGCGGAAAAAGTTTTAGAATTTACTTCCCCATAAAATCAAATAATATTTTTTTAAATCCGCCAATAGGTTAAAAAATTGTTATATTTTATGGGTTCATCACCCTAGTGAACCCTTTGAAATGCTTCAATTGAAATCTACTCACCATCGATTAATGCTCTTGGTACACCCAAAACGTGTACCAAATTTGGTTTTTCTAAGTTGAAGTGTTACTGAGGTATTGATTTTTTTTTAAATGTAAACCCCATTTTGAAGGCCTATAACTTCACAGGGGTGCAACTTAGTGTGGGGGTATGTTGCATTAAATCACCATATTTAGGTTCCCCTACATGCCCCTGCTCTGTATAGGTTCTTATGCGAAATACCCTGTATATCTTTTTTTAAAGCAATGTTCCCGTGAGTATATGTATGAACATTTTGAGAAGATTCATTGAATGTTCGTGGGACATTTTCAGAACATACTGGGAGCTCCTAAGAATATTCTAAATAACATTCTGAGAACCTTATTAGTATGACAGAATCTGTCCAATTGTCATGTTCATAGAATGTTCTAGGAATATATATTGTACCTTGTGAGAATGTTTTGGGGATATTTGAATATTATTTCGAAACATTCCTTGTATATTCTCAGAATGTATCTGTGCTGTCTGGGCTTTTTTTTTGTTCCCTCAGGGCTCGTCCGCGGCCTTGCCGCCCCGATAGCACCGCAACCCTTGGTTGATTGTGCATACCCTTAGTCTTACTCCACCCATTCCAAGATCAATGTGCCTTGAACTAGTCTGCACAGCGATTGGTAGGGTGAAGTTTTATATTGCTCTGTCTCCGGTCTAGAGTGACCGTAGATCAGTTGTCTTTTCCGGTCCAGAGCTATACACTCACACAAGATGTGCTGGGCTGATTCCTCCCCCTCGCCGCAGAGTCTGCATGCGAGGTCCCCTTCGAACCGCCCCATTTTATGCAGGTGTTTCTTGACGGCCATGTGTCCCGTCAAGAGACCTGTTGTGTTTCTGAGCTGTCCTCTGCTAAGGTTTAGCAGCTCCACAGCTCTCTTTGAACTGGGTCCGTCAATTATTGACTTCCCATGTCTGAGCCCTGGACAGTCCGCCCAGTACACCTTGTGTTGGTTTCTGACCCAGGACTTAATGGCTCCCCTGGCAGTGCTCTTTGACACGCCCAGAGCCGGTTCTGGTCCCATAAATGGTTCTGCTGACCCTCTCTTCGCGAGACTGTCAGCTTCTTCATTGCCTTTAACCCCCGAGTGACCCGGCACCCAGATGAGGGTCACCTCATTCTGCCCAGCCAGGTCGCTCGTCTCCTCTCGGCACTCACTCACCAGCCAGGAATTTACCCGTGGGCTACTTAGTGCCTTAAGGGCTGCCTGGCTGTCTGTGGCTATAAGGATCCGCTTGTTGGTGTAGCCCCTCCTTTGTTCTCCCGCACACAGTGCAGGATGGCGTACATCTCGGCCTGAAACACCGTTGCATGGGCTCCGAGGGAAATACTATGACTTACCCTCGGTCCTTCCGAGTAAACACCTGCCCCCGTCCCACGCTCCCCGCCAGATCCGTCCGTGAACCAGACGAGCGCGTCCCGTGGCATGCCCGGCGTCTCCTCCCGCCATGCCTCGCGATCAGGGATTTCCACTGTAAAGTTGTTTTTCCTGCACATTCGCAGGCTCGCGAAGTCTGACCTCATTTCAAGCATGGGCTCCTTCACGATCTACTGAATTTTGCAGTGGCCCCTGAAGCCTGGGTTGATCTTCAGTCTACCATTGCAGGCTAGTCTGTATAGTCCTAGCCTGGCCTCTCCCATAATAACTAAGTGTAGGGGGGGTAGATCCAGCAACACCTCCATGGCGGCTGTTGGGGTTGAAGACATGGCCCCTGTGATGCCTAGGCAAGCCATCCTTTGGATCTTGCCTAGTTTTTGTTTGGCACTGGATTGTGTCACCTTAGGCCACCAGACCAGCGCCGCATATGTTAACGATGGTCTGACCACCCTTGTGTACAGCCAGTGGGCCATACTAGGTCTTAGTCCCCACGTTTTTCCATATAGCCGCCTAGTGACGGCTAAGGTCATGACTGCCTTACGCAGTATTTTTCCAATGTGACCATTCCAGGTTAGCTTAGAGTCCAATACGACCCCAAGATATTTTACCTCCCTGGCGATTGGAACGCTCCTACCGTATAGAGTGAGAGTTCTGTGGCTTTCACACTTCCTCCTCCTCGTAAACGGCACGACGGTTGCTTTCTCGGTGCTCACCCCGAGCCCTTGATCAACCGTCCACCCTTCCACCACTTTCAGTCTGCATACGCTCCCACACTGCCTGTGTGACCTTTCCTCGGACTATGATGACAATGTCGTTCGCATAGCCCTGTACCACATACCCCCCTCCCGAGAGCCTCCCCAGCAGGCCGTCCATGACTAGACACCAGAGCAAGGGAGACAGAACGCTCCCCTGCGGACACCCCGCCGCGACCCCCGCCAGCAGAGTCCCTCCCGCGAGTGAGGTGAACACCGCCCTGTCCCTGAGCATGGAACCGATCCACCTGCAGCAGGTCTCCTCTATTCCACGCTCCCGGGCAGCTGCCAGAACCGATCCGAACGAGGTGTTGCTAAAGGCCCCCTCTATGTCTAGGAAGGCCCCCAGCGCCACCTCCTTGTTCTCCAGCGTATTCTCCAGTTTCAGCACCAGTTGGTGCAGTGCTGTTTCTGTTGAGAATCCTGCTCTGTATGCATATTGTCCGCAGTGTAGAGGATATGCTTCCAGTACACCGCCCCTAATGTGCCGGTCGAGCAGTTTTTCCACTGTTTTCAGCAAGAAGGACATGAGACTTATTGGCCTCAGGGACTTTGCCTGGTCTGTTGGACGCCCAGGTTTAGGAATAAATACAACCCTGGCCAGTCTCCATGCCCTCGGAATGTACCCCAGAGCCAGGCTGGCCCTCATAATGAGGGTAAGCACCGGCGCCAGTATATCTATCCCCTGTTGGAGCATGATGGGCATTATTCCATCAAATCCCGGCGATTTGTATGGCTTAAAGCTGTTAATGGCCCATCTGATTTTGCTCCAGGTAACCACCTCTTTAGCGACTGTCCAGTCTACTCTAGATGCCCGCCTATAAGGCGCCTCTATTTCTGAGTGTTCCCAGTCCGGAGGTGATTGGTTTATTATGTTACAGCCGGGGAAGTGCGTCTGGAGTAAAATTTCCATAGTTTCCTCCCCCGAGCTTGTAACGCCTCCCGTGGGTGTTCTAAGGGAGCCTATGTTATTCTGAGGGCCCTTAGACAGGATCTTGTGTAGTCGAGCACTCTCGGACGTGTTTTCCACTTCTTCGCAGTGCCTCCTCCACGACTCCTTCTTGGCGTCCCTCAGTCTTTTGTTATAGGTCGATAGGGCCTGTCTATATTCATCCCATGCTCCCGACCTTTTGGCCGCGTTAAACAGCTTACGAACCTGCGTCCTCCTTTGCCTGAGGTCCTCGTTCCACCACGGGACGTTCCTGGTGGACACCCTCATTTTCAGGGGGCAGTTGGCGTTATAGGCCGAGGTAATTGCGTCTCGCAATTGGACTGCTGCAATCTCGAGGTCTATTGAATTTTTTATGGTACTCTTAACCCCCCGCAGTTCCACAGCCAGGTCTGCCCTGTAGGCTTCCCAGTCCGCCTTGCGGGGGTCCCGGTACCATATTGTTTCTCTTTCGACTTTGGCGATTTCAAACCGGATGTATCTGTGGTCTGAGCTACTCACTTCCCCAGACACCCAGACACACCCCAGCTTTTAACAAAGTCACCCAGAGACTGGGTGGAAACTGTTAGATCTAAAACTTCCTCACGCCGTGTTGTGACGAAGGTCGGTTTATTACCTCTATTCAATATGTCTAAATTAAATTTCATAAAGAATTGTAAAAGTGCCTCACCCCTAGAGTTTGTGTCCGAGCTACCCCACAACTCATGGTGCGCATTCGCATCCATGCCGATGATGGTCTGCCATCCACCTGCTCTGCTACCCACCATCAGCTGCTCCAATTCGTTGGGTGGAGGAGGGTCCGTGCTGTCCCCTGGCAGATAGGCTGACGCGACAGTAATCCGCTCCTCCACATCGGATTTTGATCGTTGCCAGGTCCCTGGAACAGAAATTCATTAGAGGGAGAAACTCTATCCCTTCCCTGACAAAAATGCAGGCCCTCGGGTTCTCGCTGGATCTGCTGTAGATGAGCTTTCCAGTAGCTCCGCCGAGTCCCTTGATCTATTCTTTATAGGAGTACGGTTCCTGGATGAGGGCCACATCCGTGTTCCTCAGAGCCATTAGTAGTCCGGCCGTGGCTGCCCTACTGTGTTGGAGGTTGACCTGAAGGAACCTAAGTCCCATTAACCCTTAGTTGCTTCCCTAGTGGGCGGAAGCTAACCCTTCCCATGCCCCAGAATGCCTTGAAGGAGGTTCCTTCAAGGGCTCTGTAAGATGTCGGGTCGATCGAGAAGGCGAGCGTCTGTCCTTTCTCCTCTGCCTTCCTGCTTAGAACCGACCAGTGTTGCGTCCCCAGTTCAGGGTTCTGGATCTTAAGTCTGCTGATCACCGTCTCCTGCGGGACGGTGTCAGGGATCCGTACGAGGACCTTGCGTCTCTTTGGGAGTTCCTTGGGCTCGACGGCTGTCAAGTCCGCCCCCTCCCAAATCTGACCGAGGCCCCCGATCGTTTTCCGCAGCCAGTCCCGCGACTGCGGGCCGGGACAGGTTGTCCAGAGGATGCCCCCCGTCAGGCACGTCCGGTGGAACTGAGGCGGGCTCTCCCCTTCCTGAAGAGAGTCCACTGCAGCTACCACCGCAGCCTGGATCAGGTCCGCCTTCCCCTGGTCTAGCGTGACCTCAGGATGGCGTCTGTCAATCACCGCCATCCCGAGGCCCTCCGCAGCCTCCCTGTAAGAGCCAGTCTGCGCCGGTGTTCCGGCCTTGGTTCCTTTGGGAGGTCTGTCTGTAGTAGGCGTGCTAGAGCCAGAGCGCGGCGTCTTCCGACTCGCACTCTCCTCTTGCGCCTTTACAGGCACCCTGGCCCTTTTGGAACGTCTGTCTGTAGTGGGCGTGCTAGAGTTCTAGCGCGTCCTCTTCTGACCCGCACTCCCCTCTTGCGCCTTTACAGGTTTCTCGACCGTCCAGGTCCCGGCCGCCATTTCTTGCGCCCTCCGGAGCTTCTTTTTTTGCGCCCCGGAAAGACGCTTGGACTGCCGGGGCAGTCCCTCTACTCTAACAGTAGAGTCCTCACTGGTGGAGGGGCCCCCGGAGTCCGCGGAGCTCGCCGCCCTCCGGTGGGACCCAGCCTCCAGCTTGGGTGTCGGGGACAGGTCTCTGGCCGAAGCTACCCCCTGATCCCTCGTATCTACGCCGGTCGTGGGACCTCCAGAGTCCGCTGCCGCCCCCTGGCTCGTCTCCGTTTCCGGGATAGACTCAAGGCACAAGTCTGTAGCCGGAGCCACTCCTCGAGCCTCATTGGTTTTGGTTTTGTATGTGTTTATTATCTTCATGTTGTTCCCACGAGAATGGGGGAAATACTGTCCACACCATCAGAACCCCCTGTGTGGTGCAAGGCGGGTTACTCTGGAGGGTTGCCTGGTACTCCAGAGGTTCCGTTCACGACACCATCGCCCTGGTGCCATCCATCCATAGGCACGGGTCACGTGACACCGTAGATTGGGGGAGTTTAGTTCGACCTCCTTGTCTAGATCCGTCATGTTTAGTTATTAGCAGGGTCACCTCGTGCAGGATGCGGATTTTTACCGCGCATGACGGTCTTGGGGAAAGCTTCATCGGGAGTTTCTGTTGTTATTTCCACTTCCTCAGCTTGCCCCCTGGAGTCCTTTGGCCCGCGACTCCTTAACCCCGCTGTCTGGGTTTACACCTAGACGAAGTTTTCAACAAAATATCTCTAATCAATTAAGGACACCCAACTTTAATAATGAATCAAATCAAGCGTGACGACCAAATTTAAATAAAAATATTAACAGACAATATCCCGAACCCATGGAATTGGGAAGTTCGAATTCGAGACTCTCACAACAATCACAAGGAAACATCTCACCTACATAACGCAGAAATTTTCGACAATATCATAAATGATTTTGAATATGAAACCAATAATGTAGATTACGAAATAAATATTTTAGATTATGAAACATATAATGAAAATTCGCCATCAGAATCGTACGATATACAAAGCCAAACTTTTCCGATAGCAGGCACGTCTACGGACAATCGATAGTACATATTAATAATGTAAATTTTCAAACAAGTAATGTACCTAATAAGAGTAGTAATAGTAGTTGTATTTATAAGGAGAGAATGAATGATGATATAAATAATTTAAACTTGAATTTGCACAATTACTTAAGCGACAGTCAACGAATGCATTATGTTGACTTAGCTGATGTATCGAAACCTAAGAAGAAAGTTCAACAGGACGATGATAAAATTATGCAGTATATAAATTTCATGTGTGCTAGTCACAATGAAGTAACCAAATTAAACAAAAGCCAATATAGCAGTTTCATTGAGGTTCCCACTACAAATGTATATTGTAATGAGGATACTAATCAATTTAGTTTAAATAATACACAGACTGCACAAAAAAGCAGTGAAAACAATTAAATTATAGTAGTAAGTTAAGTAAGCATTTAGATAATGCACAAGGCAGCTATATGGAATCAGCTAAGCAACGACACGAGGATGAACCTTTAACCCAGTACGATAGTACAGGTAAAACTAGGTTAAATACAGAAAAATATATACTTAGCAAAGCAAAGCTGGTAGCAGAAAAATCTAATAATGAACAAAAATTCGCAATAAATAAAAAATAGTAGTTCGGAAACAAATCCCATAAAAATTTAAAATTCCAATACGACTAATAATTCGGAACCAAACATACCCAATTTAGAAGAATTACAAACAGCATCCGAAATTAAAGAAAAAATTATGTTCTCCCATGACACCAAAAAGAGACATAGAAATACAAATGAGACCTATGTAAAGATGAAAGATAAGTTATCTTTTCGAAGGATGAGAAAGAAAATTAAAGATTATATTAGAACATGTGAATATTTTCACAAGAAAGAGAAAGAAAATAATCCGTTCATATTAAGCAAATTAAATAAGCAGTACAATTATATTCTAAATAAATTAAAACCTCGATGATCGGATAAATGACAATGAAACATGACGTAAGAGACTGACTAATATGACTTAAAAACACAATTAGGAACATAGTAAGAAACTAATCGTAACAGGTAATTAAAATATACAAAAAAATAAAAAATTAGATAAGAATTTATATTCAGGACCGTATTAAATAATTCCACTCTTGGGACATAACAAAGTTATTCTAATAATATCACATTACGTAATTTACGCCTTAGGTTCCTAACAGCAGGAATAAGTGGCCAGAGTCACAAAAGACGATCTTAAATAAGACACCCAATTTTAATATAAATAACTAAGCTGATGATTAATATTATCGACAAAAAAAAGTTTTTATTGATATTACCTTGTTAAAATTATATTCAGTAATTAAACAATACATTACATAATTAAGAAAAAATTGGTAAGGATGATTCACGGATTGACAACTCTATATTACTTACATGTTTAAAAGTCACATTTTTTATTTGTTTTACATTGGAACAATTCTTTTACAGGACTTAGTAACACATAACGATGGAGAGTACACGTAATATTTAAGCTCTCCAAAGTATAATAATAATAATAATAATAATAATAATAATGATAATGATAATGATAATAATGATAATAATCATAATAATAATAATAATAATAATAATAATAATAATAATAATAATAATAATAATAATAATATATAGAGATAGATAGATAGATATCATTTATTAACTCAATATATATAGTCAATTTAACTATATTACCCGTTGGGTGTTGAGCTTATCATTTGTACAATATAAATAAATCAAAACAAATTCTACATAAAATACATCCATATTTTATACAATACATTTCTAGTAAAGTAAATTCAAAACTAAAAGTTCATATTGAAAAATTCTTCCATGGTATATATAGGGTTCTCTTCCAATATATTTTTTACGCTTTTTTTAAAATGCTTGCTTGTTTCATCTCGGATTGTTTTTGGAATCTTGTTGTAAATTTTTATTAAACTAAATTTTGCATTTTTCTGTAGCCGAGTGACTCTTGCTCTGGGCAGGTTTAAATTTTGTTTTCCACGTAGCTCATAGTCGTGATCTTGTATATTTGTAGAAAATATGTCCATGTTTTGTTTCACAAAAAGTGAAGCCTCCAGTACATAAATGGCATAGCACGTAAGTATATCATTTTCTTTAAAATAGCTTCTACAACTATGATCTTGTTTCAGGTTAAACATTGATCTTATGCATCTCTTCTGTGCTAAAAGCAGCTTATTCATATTTACTGAACCGCCCCACAGTATTATCCCATATCTTAATATAGATCCAACCAATGCATTATAAGCTGTAATCACTGTAGCTTTAGAAGATGCTTTAGAGAGCGTTCTTAAAAGGTACGTGCTTTTTGAAATTTTCTTGGCCAATTCGTCTATATGGTTCTTCCAGTCCAGTTTCGCGTCTAGTTTTAACCCAAGAAACTTTGCTGAGTATACCAATGGTACGGATTTTGAAGCTTCCAGTTCAATATTCTTTTTCTTCTTCTTCCTTTGCTTTGGTGTTGAACTCAATGACCGTTGTTTTATGAAGATTCAGTGTCAGGTTATTCACCGTGAACCAATACTGTATTTCAGACAAAACTTGTTGTATGTCAGTCTTAAGTCTGGGGATGTTATGGTCTGAAAAAACAATTGCGGTATCATCAGCATACATGTTGATCCTTTTATCTATCCAGTTTGGCAGGTCGTTTGTGTAAATTATATACAAGGAAGGTCCCAAAATTGAACCTTGGGGAACTCGTTTATTTATGATTCCATATGTGGAACTTATTTTCTTGCCATCGTCACCATACTCAACTTAGTTCTGTTTTCTGTTATCTAAATAAGATTTTAAAAGCTTCAAAGAAATACCTCTAATACCATATTTTTCTAGTTTTGCTAACAGTATATCATGCCTTATCGAGTCAAATGCCTTACTTAAATCAAGGAAAAGTCCATATACCACATGAGCATCATTAAAAGCATCATACACTGCGGATATTATTTCGTAGGCTGATTTTATTGTGATTTTCCCTCTTCTCAAGCCATACTGGTATTTCGTAAGCAGATTGTTTTGTTCAAAAAACTTCATAATTCGTGTTTGTAATACCTTCTCATAAATTTTTGATATGTTTGGTAGAATTGCTATCTGCCTGTAGTTTTTAAGATCTTCTGTGTTGCCTGTGGTATTACTTTTTTTGTATAGGGTGCGTACGTTGGCTATTTTAAGGTTGTCTGGAAATATACCTGTTTCAAAAGTTTTATTAATTAGATAACATAATGGTGCCGACAATACATCTGCACTTTTCTTTAAAATCACCATAGGAATTTCATCCCATCCTTCTGCTGTTGTGTTTTTCAGCCCAATAATGACATGATATATTTCTTTTTCTGTGACTGGAGTTAAAAAGAAACTTTTCTCATTATCTTCTATTTTGTCTAGCAAAGGTTTTGCACCTTGGATATTTGGACACATGTGCAAAAATATATTATTTGCTTCATTTAAGACCTTTACTTTGTTTGTCTTATTGTCTGTAATTTTGGGTGACATTTTTTCTGTGTGTTGTTGTTGTTTTATGACTTTCCATATTGTTTTTGTTTTATTATCAGACCCATTTATTTTTCTTTCATTTTCCAGAAATTTTGCTGTGCGGATGACTTTTCTTAGGAGTTTGCTATACTTTGTATATACTGATTTATCAATCTCACCTTTCTTTTGCAGTTCATATAGAGTTCTCTTCTTCTTACATGATATCTTTATACCTTGTGTTATCCATGTTTTAGTATGCTTTGAGATTTTAACAATTTTTAGTGGCATGATACTGTGAACTTTGGTTGAAATTATTTTCTGAAATTCTTTATAAGCTTCATTTACATCTTCTATACTGTATAAATATTCCCAATCAACAGACAATAGTTCTTTTATTGCTTTCAATTTTGTTTTGCTAAAGTTTCTTTTATATCTCCTATATTGATTTAAGTTTTCGTTTATTTCAAAATTAACCCTTATACCTTCGTGGTCAGATAAAGCTGTATTGATTACTTCTGCTACACTTTTATAGTTTTTGGTTATATATACATTATCTAGTAACGATTCTCCACGAGTAGGTTTGGATATTTGAGGTCTTAGTCCATACGTATTTAAAAGGTTATTTAAGAAATTAATTTGTCTTCTGATGTGAGGGTTTTTTGTCAAGTTTTAAGTTAAAATCTCCACATATAATTAAATTATATTTATTTAATTTATTGTTGAATTCGTCAACCACCTCAGTCAATTTTTTGTAAAAGATGTCAAGTTTACCTGTTGGTAGACGATACAAGCATATTGTGATTAACTTATACTCCTCCAATACTACAGTACTGTATTCAAAATGCCCATCTATACAATGTGTACTTTCTTTCATGTCTTGATACTTTCTATCCTGTTTAACATAAATGCAAGTTCCCCCATGATGCATATCTTGTCTTGTAGAAATGGAAGAAAGATTATACCCAGTGATTGTTGGTCTTTCATCTTGATGCAGCCAGTGTTCACTAAAACAAAGCATTTCCGTGCTGTCTGATATTATAGCTTCTATTTCTGTTATTTTGGATCTAAGTGATTGTATATTTTGATAAAATAAAATTCAATTTACATTTATGTTACTTATAAAAAAATCATTTAAAACATTTTCTTTTTGTTGGCCATCTTTTTTATTAAAATCAAAACGAAATCTTTTAAAAACCACACCTTTTGGCCAAAAATCAGATTCATACAGCTTTTCTTTAAAAGTAAAGTCCACTCCTATGCGAAAGCACTTGTTATCACTCTTCTCATATTTTGTTTCTATTTCGTCTATTATTATTTCATCGCTTTTAACTTTTAATTTATCAGATATGTATTTAACTACAATGTCCTTATTGACATTGTCTTTGATTCTGCCCAAAAATAGCCAGGCTCTTCTATTTTTTATTTCTCTTCCAGTGAAAGCATCCGATGTTTCATTAGTACCAACATTTACAATTCTTTGTTTATACTTTCTTTTCTTCTCATTTACTTTTGTCCAATTGTCTAGAAGTTCATTATCCTTTGGCATAATATCTAATTGTACCTCTTCTGTTTCGTTTATACTCTTATCTTTATTTTCAGATTGTCTTATATTTGCATTATCTAATTTTTGAGTGTTTCCATTAGCATTTATTTTTATTTGAGCACTCTGTTTATTTTTTTGTTTGTCGTTTACATTACTTGATTGATCTTCAGTTCTATTAGCATATTTTCTAGCATAGTTTTCAGTGTATTTTTCATCACGAATTTTTGCATTTTCCTTTCCACTCAGTTTATTTTTCAATTCTGCATTTTCTTTTATTAAACCAATATGAGATTTAAGAACCGATATTTCACTATCTTGTTCCTGAATTAATTTATTTTTGTTTTCAATAATAATTTCCTTTTGTATAAGCAGCTCTAAGATATCTTATCTCTATTTGATATGGAACTACACTTTCTTGAACCGATGGAGATTTTATATTTTCACTTGATACACCTGCATTACTTTCATTTTCACAACAATTTATCGTATTTTCCGTCAAATATTCTATGCTTTTTAACATTTTTAGGCATGAAGCATGTGACACAGTACCACACTTGATGCATTTTAGTCCTATTTTCGCGACACTTCTGCATCGTTTACACGGTTTTTGCGGAGCGTTCAAAAGCACGTCTGAACCTCCCATCATTATATTCACTAATAATAATAATAATAATAATAATAATAATAATGATAATGATAATGATAATGATAATGATAATGATAATGATAATGATAATGATAATGATAATGATAATGATAATGATAATGATAATGATAATGATAATGATAATGATAATGATAATGATAATGATAATGATAATGATAATGATAATGATAATGATAATGATAATGATAATGATAATGATAATGATAATGATAATGATAATGATAATGATAATGATAATGATAATGATAATGATAATGATAATGATAATGATAATGATAATGATAATGATAATGATAATGATAATGATAATGATAATGATAATGATAATGATAATGATAATGATGATGATAATGATGATGATAATGATGATGATAATGATAATGATAATGATAATGATAATGATAATGATAATGATAATGATAATGATAATGATAATAATAGATAGATAGATAGATAGATAGATAGATAGATAGATAGATAGATAGATAGATAGATAGATAGATAGATAGATAGATAGATAGATAGATAGATAGATAGATAGATAGATAGATAGATAGATATCATTTATTAACTCAATATATATAGTCAATTTAACTATATTACCTGTTGGGTGTTGAGCTTATCATTTGTACAATATAAATAAATCAAAACAAATTCTACATATAATACATCCCTATTTTATACAATACATTTCTAGTAAAGTAAATTCAAAACTAAAAGTTCATATTGAAAAATTCTTCCATGGTATATATAGGGTTCTCTTCCAATATATTTTTTACGCTTTTTTTAAAATGCTTGTTTGTTTCATCTCGGATTGTTTTTGGAATCTTGTTGTAAATTTTTATTAAACTAAATTTTGCATTTTTCTGTAGCCGAGTGACTCTTGCTCTGGGCAGGTTTAAATTTTGTTTTCCACATACCTCATAGTCGTGATCTTGTATATTTGTAGAAAATATGTCCATGATTTGTTTCACAAAAAGTGAAGCCTCCAGTACATAAATGGCATAGCACGTAAGTATATCATTTTCTTTAAAATAGCTTCTACAACTATGATCTTGTTTCAGGTTAAACATTGATCTTATGCATCTCTTCTGTGCTAAAAGCAGCTTATTCATATTTACTGAACCGCCCCACAATTAATAATAATAATAATAATAATAATAATAATAATAATAATAATAATAATAATAATAATAATAATAATAATAATAATAATAATAATAATAATAATAATAATAATAATAATAATAATAATAATAATAATAATAATAATAATAATAATAATAATAATAATAATAATAATAATAATAATAATAATAATAATAAAGATTCTCCAGATGTGGCATATGGATACGGTTGTGGTGGTCCCCATTGTTGTCGGCGCCACAGGCGAAATACCAAAAAGCCTGAAGAAGAGCCTTGAACAACTGGGCCTAGAATGGAAATCATACCTACCCATTCAGAAATCGGTTGTACTGGATGCTTGCAGTCTCTTCCGGAGGGTAATGGGGGACACGCATCAGTATTTTTAATACATACATTCAAGCTGGCCATCTTGTCCTGGACCGATGTGTCATTGCTTTATGCCCACTTCTTTAAAGGAAGTGTGAACAATGAACAATAATAATAATAATAATAATAATAATATTTGCAATATAACGGCATGGATCCACTAAGTAGACCTAGGCTGCCTAGATTGGTCTTTGGAGCCAGTACAAAACGATACATCGGCATTATAGATAAAATAATAGGGTCAAAAATAACACCAGGCATGAAATTAGAAGAACTTCATGACCTTGTCTACGCAGGGGCTGTGGCAGTGTTGCAACTGAATGGCCAGAAAGTCACGAATAGCCAGAGCCGCGGAATAAAAAACATTTCCCATATACCACCATGGGAAAGGCGCCTAAACAATAAAATTGCTAACCTGAGACGTGAAATAGGAGTCGTCACCCAGAGCCTAAAGCCAAGCATCAGCCAGAAAGTCGCGAGAGAGGCAACAAAGATCATAGATAGGGAGAAATCGGGGGAAAACCCCACAACAACAGAGGTGCTTGATTTGTTAAAACAAAAATTGGCCTCACTGGCGAAAAGGCTCAGGAGGTACAAAGAGAGTAACACTCGGCGAAAGCATAACAGGGAATTTACAAGAAACGAGAGGATATTCTATAAAAACCTGAATAATCCCGAGACACCAGCAACGGGACACAAAATCCCCACGCGGGAAAATACAAGACACTTCTGGGAAAGCATCTGGAATACACCGGTATATCACAAACAAACAAAATGGCTACATGATGAAAGAAAGACAACTTCTAAACTCCGTACCATGCTAACATGGGAAATAACACGCGATGATGTAGAGAAGGCACTGAGCAAAACTTCGAACTGGAGGGCGCCGGGGCCAGATAAGTTGCAGAACTTTTGGTATAAACAGCTCAAGTCGATCCATAACCAGCTGGCCAGATGCTTTACAAGCCTCTTAGAACAACCAGAGTTGATGCCAAAGTTCATGACTAGCGGCATCACTTACCTTCTACCAAAGGTGGTTGAATATACGGATGACCCGGCCAAATATAGACCAATTACCTGCCTCCCCACAATATATAAATTATTAACATCAGTAATAGCTGTGAAAGTTTACGACCATCTTGAGACAAATAAGCTATTGGATGAGGAACAAAAAGGCTGTCGAAAAGGATCGAGGGGTTGTAAAGAACAATTAATCATAGACGCCACAGTAATGGATCACGCAAAAAGAACAAAAGTCTCTTTGCACACTGCATATATCGACTACCAAAAGGCGTTCGACAGTCTTCCTCACTCTTGGCTGTCGGAGGTTCTGGAGCTTTACAAGGTGGACCATCATATCTGTGGATTCCTAAAACATGCAATGGAACAGTGGAAGACACGGGTAGTCATCAACTCACCGAAGGACCATTTGGATGCAGGAACCATCAACATCAGAAGAGGGATATTTCAGGGAGACTCCCTTAGCCCTCTCTGGTTCTGTTTAGCACTTCGCCCACTAACAAAGATGCTCAACAACCAAAGCAAGGGATACACCTTGCCACATAATAACTGCCAGATCAGTCACCTGTGGTACATGGATGATTTGAAGCTCTATTCACAAACTAAAAACCATCTAAAAGATCTCCTTGCCTGCGTAGACCGGTTCAGCAGTGACATCCAAATGAAGTTTGGATTAGAAAAATGCAAAATTAGCAGCATGGAGAAGGGTAAGTGGACAAGACACGAGGGATATGAAAGCTATAGGAATCAAGGAATCATAGAGGGAATGGAGGAGGAAGACAAATATAAATACCTGGGGTACCTTCAGGACAGGGATATAGACCATCATATGGCAAAGCAAACAACTAAAGAAGTCTACATTAAAAGAATTCGCTCCATTCTCCGTACTAAACTGTCGGCGAGAAATATGGCAAAAGCAGTCAACACCTATGCAACATCTGCCATAACATACAGCTTTGGTATCATAAAATGGACAAACACCGAACTAAATGAGCTGAATATAAAAACAAGAAAGGAATTTAGAAACCACAGGGCTCATCATCCAAGATCCTCTACTGAAAGATTCCATCTCCCGCGAAAGTTCGGGGGCAGGGGAATTCCGGATGTGAGTGTTAGACACCATAAGCAACTGGAAAACCTAAGAAATTATTTCTATGAAAAGGCAGAAACCAGCGATCTACATCTAGCTGTTGTTAAAGCTGATAGGAGAGCCACGCCATTAAGACTAGCCGATAAGACCTATTGCCCTCTCGCCGAATCCACGACCCCCGAACAACAGCTGCAACAGTGGAGAAGCAAGCCACTCCATGGGAAACACTTGGCTGTGATGGAGGGAGAGATCATGCACACACAAGCGTCTACGTCTTATCTACGCTCGGGTAACCTTAATGTTGAAACCGAAGGCTTCATATCAGCTATACAAGACCAGGTAATTCCAACAAGGGCATATAGAAGACGAGTTCTGGGAGAAAGGTTAGAAAACGTCAAATGTCGCATGTGTGACAAGATGGAGGAGAGCGTGGACCACATCCTTGCGGGCTGCTCGGTGCTGGCTCCGGGGCCCTACCTAGATCGACACAACAGAGTTGGGAGGATCATACGCCTAAAGCTGCGGGAGAAATGCATGGGCCTTACAAATACTGTTCGATATTACCATTATGATCCGCCAAACATCTGTGAAGATGAAGAAATCCGTCTTTATTGGAACAGAAAAATACAAACAGATCGACCAATCCCAAACAACAACCCTGATCTGGTTCTGACGTTCAAGAAAGACAAAAAGACGTTTTTGGTGGATTTTGCGATACCACTCCCTGGTAACATCCAAAAAACATACACGGAGAAAATTAATAAATATTTACCACTGTGTGATGAGATTCTCCAGATGTGGCATATGGATACGGTTGTGGTGGTCCCCATTGTTGTCGGCGCCACAGGCGAAATACCAAAAAGCCTGAAGAAGAGCCTTGAACAACTGGGCCTAGAATGGAAATTATACCTACCCATTCAGAAATCGGTTGTACTGGATGCTTGCAGTCTCTTCCGGAGGGTAATGGGGGACACGCATCAGTATTTTTAATACATACATTCAAGCTGGCCATCTTGTCCTGGACCGATGTGTCATTGCTTTATGCCCACTTCTTTAAAGGAAGTGTGAACAATGAACAACAACAACAACAATAATAATAATAATAATAATAATAATAATAATAATAATAATAATCTTTATTGACTCAAATATGATACAAATGCCCACTTGGGCGTAGAGCCAGTTTTCACAAATATATACACCTACATATAGAAAAAGGAAACAACAAAACTGTATTTATGAACAGACTATTTAAACTGAGTGCACAGAGAAAATATGTCTCAAACAATGCTTGCTAAGACTAGTGCAGACCAACAGAGTTACCGAGTAAATAAAGACCACTCCGCATATAAAAGCGCATGTATCAATCTAAAATACTAAACACAATGTATAAATAAAATATAAACAATCATACAAAAAGTGTAAAATATCAAATACAAAACCTAAAAATGTATAGAAAAAAAACTATGTATAAATAAAATATAAATAGGTATATAAAATTGTAAAATATAAAACACAAAAACATTAAACACATTAAAATTGCATGTAAAAATAACTATGTATAAATAAAAACATAATAATTAAGTATACAAAAAGTGTAAAATATAAAATACAAACATTAAACATATTAAAATTACATGTATAATAAAGAAATTATAATAACTAAAAAGACAAAAACCTCGCCAAACACAAACTGTATTATAAGAAGGCCTTGTTTTGAGGGAGCCTAAACCAAAATATGCTGCAGATCGGTAGCATTGAAATACTCATCCATATCGTAGATGGCTTTTTGCAACAAGTATTTGTGTAACTTTGCTTTCAGCTTTGGCATGGGCAACTGTCTTACCTCAACGGGCAGCTGATTAAATATTTTTATAATATTGTACCTTGCATTTCTCTGCAACCTAGTCAGGCGTGTGTGGGGTTGTATCAGGTCATCTCTGTTGCGCAAGGGGTGAGTGTGCTGCTGTTCATAATGAACAAACAGATCACCATTTTCCTTCATAAACTTGACACATTCAATGATATACAGCGAGTAGTAGGTGAGAATATTTCTCGACACAAAATAGCCTCTGCAGCTTTCAGTTGGTTTCAAACCAAAAATTCTCCTGATACATTTTTTTTGTGCTCGGAAGACACTGCCTACCTCCACAGAACCACCCCATATAATTATACCATATCGGATGCAAGACTCCACTAGCCCATAGTAAGCTGTTAGAGCTGCTTCCCTGGTCACCAAGTAAGCTACAGATCCCAGAATGTAAGTTAGTTTAGAAATTTTTTTTACTACTTGAGAAGCATGCTCTTTCCAATCTAGTCTCGCATCCAAATGCAAACCCAAAAATTTTAAGTTGTACTTGGTACTTACTGCAGTATTGTTGAGCCTTATTTCCAGTGTATCAGTAAACATGGCCACCGAACTAAATTTTATCATGTTGGTTTTATCCATGTTTAATTTCAGATTGTTGTTTGAGAACCAGGACTCTAATTCACAAAACTCACCATATATCATATCAAGTAGCCTGTGTTGCTTTACGTCCCTAAATATTACACATGTATCATCAGCATATAATCCTACCCTGCTTACTAATGACTGTGGCAGGTCATTCGTATAAATTATAAAAAGTGTGGGCCCTAGTATGGAGCCTTGTGGAACTCCTCTTATTACTGTTTCATAATCTGACCTGACAAACTTTCCACTTAGGCTGCTAGGGCATGAGACACGCTGCCTTCTTCCTTTTAGGTAGGAAGCTATCAATGATAAGGTCACACCTCTCACCCCATATTTTTCAAGCTTCTCAAGCAACATGTCGTGATCAACTGAATCAAAAGCCTTACTAAGATCCAAGAAAGCTCCCACAACTTCATGTCTCTCATTAAAACCTTCAAAGATTTCATAGATTAGTTGATACACTGCTCGGGAGGTTGTCCTTCCTTTCCGGTATGCATTCTGTGACTCAGTTAACAGTTTATTCGTCTCAAAAAATGCCATGAGTCTCTTGTTTATGATCTTCTCAAATATTTTTGATACGTTTGAAAGCAAGGCTATCTGTCTGTAATTAAGAGGGTCTGAGCTATCTCCTTTTTTATATAAGGCCACTACTTCAGCTAACTTCAGTTGGTCAGGAAATACTCCTGTCGACATACTTAAGTTTATAATATGCGCAAGAGGTTCCGCTATTATATATGCAGCTCTTTTCAAGAGAGTTACCGGTATTTCGTCATGACCTACCGACCTTGTGTTTTTTAAACTCATAATGGTATTATAGACTTCTGAGGAATCTGTGGGGTAAAAAAATAGATTTTTTTGGTTCACTGCAACATTTTGTCCAGAGCTTGTCCTGGGACAACTTGAGCCTGTTCCAATGTAAAGTCTATTGACTTGATTTAAGCATTGCGTCTCTCCTTCGCCATGATGTATACATTGTAGTAATGTTCTATTTTGAGGAGGTTTTCGCCCTGTACTGTGATTTATAAGTTGCCACATTGTTTCCATTTTATTCTCAGAGTTCTCAATCCGTTTTTCATGGGACAGTCTCTTGGCCTTAACTACTTCTCTTTTCAAAGAGCTACAATACTGATTGTAGCTTTCTCTACTGACATTGCCCCTAATCATCATTATATATAAAGTTCTTTTTGTCTTACACGATGCACGTATTTCCGGCGTAATCCATGAGCAACATGTTTTCTGTCTGGTCCGTACTTCTTTCTTCGGAAAGACTGTGTTCAGACAGGAAGAGATGATTTCAGAGAAATGGTCATATGCCCTATTTGCATCTTCTCCTCTATAGACTTCATCCCAAGTATTGTTTGACAAGTATTCTACATATCTCTCGATTCCTTTCTCGGAATATTGCCTTTTTATCTTAACTGTTTCGTTTTCGCTATTGCTAGTGTCCTTACCTATTTCCAGCATTTGTCCCATGTGGTCAGACAGAGCTGTATTGATGACGCGACTCTGAGGCACTGGATGTTGGTTGACGAAGATGTTGTCGATCAGCGAGATCTTGTTGTGGGATATTCTAGTTGGCTCAAGAACAGTTCGACCAAAGCCATAGGACGTCATTAAATTGACAAAGCAATTGACTCTGGCTCCCTCTGTGCCTTCTGTCTCCAGAAAATTCAAGTTAAAATCACCGCACACCACTACTGATTTTTTTAGCGATTTTCTGCTTAGCATATCTAGAGTTTCTGTCATTTTTTCCATAAAAACTTCACAATCACTAGTTGGTGTCCGATAAACACAAACTATTATAGTTTTCAGTTGCTCTATTTCACAGCAGCTCAACTCAAATGTATTTTCTGTGCCCAGTTCCATTAATTCCTTGCTTGCTTTTGATTCGTAGTCATCTCGGATGTAGATGCAGGACCCCCCATGCGACATCTCACTTCTTGCAAAGCAGGTGGACATATAATAACCCTTTATATAGCGAATTTCATCCCTTTTCAACCAGTGTTCAGTCAAACATATGACACTAGGCTGTTTGTCTTCAATAAATACTTCCAGTTCGAGAGTTTTTGCTCGTAAACTCTGTATATTTTGATGAAACAATTCTGCCTTATTTTTCTGACATTCAGAGTCTCCTTCGCTCAAGTTCAATTCTGCACTGCATCTTCTAAAAAATCTTGCTTCTCTGCAGTATCCACACTTTTTCTCTCCCAGCGAAACCGGAACCTCCTAAATGTAACACCACTTGGCCAGAATTCATTCTTATATAAAATGTCTTTATATTGAAAGGGGACACCTATCTGGAAGCATTTATCCTGTCTTTCATATTTTGTATGTATCTCATTCACTTCAAGGTTCTCTCCATCAGACATAACTTTGCTTCCTATGTATTTCTTTATTATATCAGCCGTCACCGACGATTTCACATGCGAAATGAAATACCACGCTTTTTTTTTGTTTTTCCACAGCACCTTCCAACGAAGTATCTTCACTTTTTGCAGACCCTACATTGACATGTCTTTTTTTCTGTGTCCTTTTATTAATTACCTCTTTGAAGCCATCATCTGCTGTATCATTTGGTGCCTCCAAAAACTCTGCATTTGATTTATTTTTTTGTAAACTTTTATTACTATTTACGCTCGCAGACATAACCTGTGTGTATGAAGAAATCAAGGAAGCACCCCCATCAGTCAAATGATAAGTACCTTCTCCATCTAACGAATCAACACCCTTGGCTACTAACAGTGGAGGCCTGGAATAATTTGGCTCTTCGCTACCAATAATTATTTTATTTGGAAGGGAGCCCTTCATATTCTGATTCTGCTTATCATTCTTTATTAAAATGATCTTCTCTTTTAAATTAACAATTATCTCTTCTTGTTGACTGATAATCTTGTCTCTTGCCTTTAAAAGTTCCTGAAGATATTTAATTTCTTTTTGATAAATCAATTCACTGTTTACATTTTGTGACTTCGATAAATCTTCCACACTTTCTGCACCAGACATTTCACTTTCACAACATATAATCGTCTTATCATCAATTATTTCGATTGTTTTTAATATCTCCGCACATCGGTTATGTGTTATTGTACCACATTTGATACATTTTAAACCCGTACGGGCCACACTTTTACACCTCTTGCACGGTTTTTGAGGAGCTCTCGATTTATCGTCTACCTCACTCGACGGCATCGTAATAATAATAATAATAATAATAATAATAATAATAATAATAATAATAATAATAATAATAATAATAATAATAATAATAATAATAATAATATATTGTAACAAATAAAGCATACAGGGTATCTTACATAAAAGCACTGCTTGTGCATGTAAACAATACCAATTTTAATATAAATGTCCAAATCAAAATCTTTCGACAATGCCACTTCTAAACTTTTTCAAAATTTCAATTAGGAAAACACTCATATCAGTTTTAACAATACTGCCACCGGACCCATATTATTACATCATCATTGTTGGTAAAACAGTTTTATTTTTCCAAAAGCACGAATGTGTACGCAAGGAAAAATATATCGATGTAAATATCAGCGTACTTGTAACATACGTAAAATATGAGTCATTGATATCTTTAATGAAAAGTAAAGATATAATAATGGAATCACACATGCTAAGACCACCAGAGATATTTTCAATCAGAAAATAGGAACGAAATTTTATTTACACTAGCATAAATTTAAATAAAACCAATCAGATAAAAAAAATCATTAAGGAAGGCTGTTTAGCACAAAGAAAATATTATTTTATTTTATAGACCGACGGGACTATGAAGTAGTAAGTTCAGCAATATTTTTGGTTAGCAATGTAGAGTCACCCCAAATTTTACAAATGTTTAGAAACTAGAGAGAAAAACTTACGACATGTATATGACATGACATAATTACGTAACGACAGAATCGAACAGACAAATACAGAAATTTAAAATTAATTAAAGGACATTACATAATTATAGGGAGACTGATAAAACTTGACAAACCACCGGTATAATTAAACGAAAGGCAGACTCAACACACTGTAGAACATAAGAATTTAACACGTAAGCATAACCTTAGTCAATGCCTTGATGATGATACATATAATATTACGAGACCATGAACGAAATGACCCACATATTGACTCAAGTATCAGGCTTATTTTTAATTTATTTTAATGTATGTAGCACAAATAACATATCTTATAAGATCTTTTCAATTAACACTAGTAGGAATAAAATAGATATGAGCAAGGAGTAATAACAGTAAATCACACAGGTTATAAATTGTTTAGGATCAAATTTCAAATCAATTGTGTAAAAGACGGAGAACGTATATATCATGCGTTAGAAGTCTTAACGACAGATGAAAATAAGGTTTACGAACTGATAGGTTGCCAGTACGATCTTATGCTATTATACTGGGGATATGTGAAAAGTATGGTATACAAAACTAAATCACGTAATTTAACTCACTTAAAAACAAGAGTAACGATTGTGATTAGCTGGGTAGCGCTTCAGATGTTAATTAAAGTTGAAAGACATTTTTATTTACATTATCCCACATTAAGTACACTTGGAGAACCCAAATCACCACAACACTCTTTTTAAACACTTGACTATCGTGTCACTAACAAAGTTAGCGTGATCAGAGGATGAAAAAATAATTGTTTATCCTGTGATGACGTTAGTGAAAAAATCTTTTTTTCATCCTCTGATGAGGATAACTTTGTTAGTGAAACGATCGTCAGGTTTTTAAAAAGATGTGTTGTGGTGATTTGGGTTCTCCAAGTGTACTGATTAGTGCTCATCACAGGTTCCAATCTTCACTTAGTCCCACATTAAGGTTGATGTGTTTTTTATTATTTTTTTAGTATCAAGAATGAAACGCGATTAGTTATTAATTTTTTAGTGTGTTGTAGCAAAATCAGTTACTCAGGTAAATTTATTTTTTAAGTGTTAATTTTTGGAGTAAATTTTAAAACCATAGCTTTTTGAATAGAGAATAAAGATATCTTTTAAATCTTTAAAATTTCGTCTTTGCAACTACTACTGAATGTATAGGGGTAAAGTTTTCACCTTGCAGGATGTCATTATTTAATCTAAAATTGACGTGTTTCGGCTTTTTCTTGTAAATATGTGCAATAATTGAGATATGTATTGAATTTATTCCATTCGGTTGCTCCACACTGTATAAGTTTAAAGTATTTATTCAAAATAAAAAGCTCTGTTAATTTATATTATTCTTAAGTTGGTCATTTTTAACGCTTATATTTATGAGTATATGCTTAGAATATTATTGAGTGAATTTTACTAAGACTGCCGAATTACAAAGGCTTCTAAAAGCATCATGATCTTATTGTGAAACATAATTATCCTTTAGCATCGCAGATTCGAAATTATTCTCTTCACATTAAGCAAATTCAAGCGGCTTACAACGATCTCTGCTGTTTTTCTTTGAGGGTAAACTTGTAAAAAGTATAAAAAGACAAATATCTGTGTTCCAAATCTAACATTTCTAGCCAAATAAACACAAGTGCGTTTAATAAACGTCTATTTTACCTAAAGACCGTTGAAAAAACGTTATCATTTATATAAATTAACGTTGAGTTCTAGGCTAAAAAGGCAACGTTACCATTGTAAAGACGTTAATTATGAAGAGTGTTTAGACATAATATTTAAACGTTATTTCAACACATTTCGCCTATGCAAAACTACGTTTAGTTGAGATTAATACGTTGAATATATGTATTTTATTAAACAATTTATAAGCGAAAGATATTTTGTGTGGTATTAACGTTATATGTAAAACAGGTATTTACCTAATTTTTGTAAAAAAAAGCGTAAAAATTTTCACGTAAAGACCTTATTGATGAAGAGTATAATATTTAAACGTTGTTTTAACACAGTTCGCCTACCAAACACCTACATGAAGTTAGGATTCATACATAAAATACACGTATTTTATCAGACATTTTATAAGTGAGAGATATTAATTTGATATAAACGTTATATTTAAAACAACTATTTTGCTAATTTTTGTAAAAAAAAGCAACGAAACAATTTGTCATTGTAAAAGACGTTATTAATTAAGTGTTTTTAAAGATAATATTTAAATGTAGTTTCATCACAGTTCGCCTATCAAACACATGCATGAAGTAGGGATTAATACATAAAATATACGTATATTACCGGACATTTTTTAAGCGAGAGATATTTTATGTGATATAAACGATATATTTAAAACCACTATATTTCTAATTTTTGTTAAAAAGCAAAGTACTTAACAATTTATCGTTGTAAAAGACGTTATTAATTAAGAACATAATATTTAGACGTGGTTTCAACAAGGTTCGCCTGTAAAAAACATACATAAACTAGGGATTTATACATAAAATATACGTATCTTACTAGATATTTTTAAGAGTGAGATATTTTATGTGATATATTAGTGAATTTTCGTAGAAAAAATTCACTAATGGGGAGATCCCGACTTTTGGATTTTGAAAAATTTTTGCAAATGAGCGCAAACTAGGACACCTAGAACCCATATCCGGTGTCCGTTTCAATTTTCATATGTTTATATATATATATATATATATATATATATATATATATATATATATATATATATATATATATATATATATATATATATATATATATATATATATATATATATATATATATATCTGTGTGTGTGTGTGTGTGTGTGTGTGTGTGTGTGTGCGCGCGCGTGTATGTGTGTGTGTGTGTGTGTGTGCGCGCGCGCGCGTGCGTGTGTGTGTATCACACCGATAACTCAAAAAATAATGGGCCGATTTTGATAAAATTTGGCACGTACCTTCCTTTTGTAAGTGGCTTGGATAAGTTCGTTATTCAGGTAAATCGGACGAGGTTTTCCGGGAAAATTTTGAGTTTTCATTCGAAAAAGAATGTTATCTCAAAAATAAAAAAGCTATATTAACCAAATTTGGTAGGTAGGTTTACGATATAAAAAGTGAACTATGCACAAAAATTTAGATTTCTATGTTACAAGAAAAAAAAAAGTTATAATAAAATATTTGGTGCCACATCATTTCTATGAAAATTCAGCACCATAACACACTTGTTATATTATGTACCAATAGTTATAGGTTACATTTTTTCCTGGTTCTTTAAAAAATTTTGTCACATAATCAATCTGAGAGGTATTCGACAATGCGTGTATGTTTTAAAAGGAGCTATTTTGTGTTTGCATTCCACTGTGTAATACATAAAACAGATTTAATATTCTAGTTAAGAGCAGGATTCAAAGTGGTAGTTGTAGAAATCTCCGTGTGGGGGGCTACTGTATCAATACTTGAATATTTTTATATTATTAGCATTGCTCAGAACCATGAGAAATAACCTATTTATTCAATAGATCGCCTAGTAACAAAGATTTATGAATGAAAGAGCAATTTACATTGTGTGTATCCTAGGTTGCTAGGTGACGCATAAATTACTCAGCAACGTGAACCGTAACTTAGTAACCTACATTCCTTTGTCAATTTACAAAGATCCATATTATAATATTATCACTGCATAAATTCATTTTAATTCTACACCACGAACAAGAAATTTGACATCCCTTCCTTCAAATCTGACAGTAAGCGGAACCAATCAAATACGACGAAACATGTGGCGCGAGTTTCAACCTTCTCATAATAAAGTTCGAAGAGAGAAAGCAGAGATTTACTGTTTATAACTCTGAGCGATTCCATAATGTTTAGTATCCTGTTACTAATAAGTAGGTATTCCAATGCTTGTAAATTTTAGTTGTTATTATTAAGGCGTCAAATTAATTAATTAGAAAAAAACCTAAAACAACATTATAAACATTACATTTCCCTATTCTAATTCATAATCAGATTGATTAAATGTAAGCAATACCCTTATACCCTTATGTAGTATGTAGACATCAGTTTTAAACGAGGTTGTACTCTAGTGTTTGATAGAATATGCGTTTCATTTTATATTTGACGAAGACATAATTAATATATATTGTAACAGGCATCTTTTTTATTTTATTTCTTTTTATTGCATCTAGAATTTTAAAAGTTTTCCAATGATATTTGTTCCAAAACGTGTTAACGTTTTGGCGCGTATGCAGTCAATACTTTAGTCAGATGATTATAAAACCAACCTGATTGGCATAACTACTCTAGCCAATATTTTTAGCTGTTTGTTTTTAATTTTTGACAGGAAAATACATTCGTTATTAGTTTTTTGCAAATATTTATAGACAATTCTGTATATACACTCTTGTTTCATTTATTTTTTAAACGCATTTATTTTTGAATTGGCGGTCATCTAAAATCAAAGAAATTTTTCTTGGCTTATTATGGTTAAGATATAATTTGTTTAAAAATCTATTTGATGAGGCTATAAATGACATGATTTCTGCATTTCACTCATTCCGATATTCATAAGCAATATAGCCCATTTGTCGAAACGTCGAGATATCAATAATTTCAATAAGTTTTAAGCGGGTCCGCCACACAACCTACACTATTTCACACATTCAAAACGGGAATATATATATAATATATATATATATATATATATATATATATATATATATATATATATATATTGCTATAGATAGCAAATGATAGGAAATATTACGAAATTTTAATAGGAAAACGGGAAATTTATGCATACTAGTATATATAAAATAAGTGTATACACCCTAATGTAGCAATGAAAGAGTTTTGGCAGGAGATGTCAACGCCCGACATGAATGTCAGTGACCCATGTAGCAACCCTCGATGTTAAGTTACATTCGAGTAATAAAAAAATTATATATTCTAGAAATATCCACAAAGAAACCAAGAACAATGCTTCAGTTTTGTAGGGAGAATGAGATTGTAGATAATATAATTGTAGTCTTGTTGATTTTATTGTATAAAAAAGATATATATGACCAAGCTAGCTAAAGACTCAATGTAGTGAAAGAGCGGAGGTCATTTATAAAAAACAAAGGTTTGTAGAATATTAAGGTGATGTGCGCGTCAGAAAAAAACGGAAAAAGACGTTAAAGGTTTGACGGAAAACTTAAACACAGGTGTGTGACGAACAATAGCGTTTTTTCACCTGTAGGAGAGTTAATAAAAGCAACGGTCCGAGAGAGTCCGGGGTTGTCTTGTCTTTTCCATCCAGTGAAATCATCTGTATCACTTTACCAGACCAGGTGATCATCGTCATAACTAAGATTCCAGAGTGCATGGAAGTGAGGGTATAAAACACCTCCAGAGTGCTACGACTATGGAATAAATATATCAATATGTTAACGAAGTAAATCCGTTAATAATCAATGGCATGGACAAATGAGAAAGATAATAATAATTAATCAAGGTCCGTATTAATGGAAGAACAATAAATAATCCAATGGAAAATATGTCAGTAAGTGTTACCTTTTCTTAAATTGACCAGTGCGGGTGGAATTTCACCATTTTTACAACAACAATCAAATATTTTTGTGCTAATAAATTTCAAAGAAAAAAATTTTGTTTGAAATAAACGGAAAGAGACCGTTCTGTAGAATTATCGATGTATATTGATTATGTAGTATCCATGTTTAATTAATTGTGTAATTAGTTATAATGCTACCAGAATGTTTTTTTTAATAGGATTTTTCAAGTTATATTTATGTAAAGAATGTTTTTAAAATATCTCTTTGTATTTAACAAGTGTCATATCGGCACAGTTAAATGTTTTAATAGGGTTTTTCAATTTATGTTTATGTATTGAATGCTTTAAACGTTTCTGTTTGTGTTTAATGTGTGTCAAATAGACACCGTAAAATTTGTGTAATAAATTAAATGGAATGTATAACAGATTGTAATTAACGGAAGTATTGTTTTTGGTTGATATTTAATCAGCAAAATTGTTATATAGCCATCTGTGCAAAGCGATAGTAATTTTGATCAAGTGAAAATCAATAAATGAATTTAAATAACACATATTAGTGAATTTTAATTAGTAGAAGCTAGCTGTAATTATAAGGAACCCAACCTGATGATTAGGACATATGTTCTCAGCTCTATAATAAATTTTTGCAGGTATATACTACCCATAAAGTAAAGTAGAATACCACAGCAAAATGGCGCCCAAGTCGTGGGACTTTTAGAAAAATTTGACCTAAAAAGAACAGGATTTAAAAAAAAAATGATTAAAAAAATTTTTCTTTGTGTGTAAAAATAAAGTTATTTTCATAGAAAATTTTAATAAAATAAACATTTGTTCGCAATATAGCACATGATTGGCACAAATACAGGGTTTCTGTTAAATTTTAATAAAATTTTGATTACGTTAGAATAAAGCAAATTTTCATAAAAACGTAATAGTATTGTAACACAAGGGATTTAGAAATAAACCAATTTTAAATAAATTAGCACGACTCATTTAAATACAGTAAACTTAAATAAATCAATTCAACCGATTTATTGAAAATTAGCAAAAATTCTAATACCGTATGATATTTTAATATAAAACAGTAAGTTGCACATATTACCAATTGTTTTATGAAAAATAAATATAGGTGGTGTATTTGAAAGGGTCAAAGCTTAGAAAGGGGGACAATTAAATTTTAAATTCACAAGGAAATTAAATAAATCAAGCTTGAAAATGTCCGGGGAAAAACAGTTAGAAAGTGATAAACCAATTGGGCCAGAATCTGAAGAACCTATTATCAGCGTACCTGAAGATCCGGAGAAGATGGCAGAGCCAGAACCACAAAAACCTAAACAGTTCACGGAATGGAGGGGACGTAAAGCGAGTTCGGAAGAAGGGACCATATCGCAGGAAGAAGAAGAAACTGAATATCGGGGCGATGAAACCTTTATAATAGAAAAAGAAAAGGGACAGAATAGCGCTGTCAAGGAAAGTCCTCTGGAGGAAACAGTAAAAGGACAGGAGGAAGAATCAAAAATGGACAAGTTATTCGCCGTTTTGTTCAAGAAAATGGAAAAAAACCACAACAAATTGGAGGAAAACATGAATAATAAATTCGAAGAAAACAAAAAGGAAATTAAACAAGATATTAGCAAGTTGGAAAAACAACAAAAAGAATATATTAAACATACGGATGAAAATTTTGGGAGATTATATGAACATATACAACAAAACAAAACGGAGATTTTAACAGAAGTGAATAAAATTTATCAACTAGATACTGAGGTAACAGTAACGCTAGAAAAATGCCAAAAAAGCCATGAAATAATCAAGACGGAACTGGACACGGTAATACAGTCGTGCCGTGACGAAATACAGGAAGAAACGGAAATGATGAGGTACGACATTAAAAAGGTCGAAACGCGTATGGAGCCAATTGACGGAAATGAAGCCCGAGTCGAGCAGGAAACTGATGAACAACTAATTAAAATCGAAGAAAATATACCAGAAACAAGCCCAGAAAAATACATAGAAGAGGAATTACTACCGGACGAAAATATACTAGAAATGAGCCCGGAAAAATTCATATATACTGCCGAAGAAAAATTAATAAGGGCAACACATTATTTTTACTGTATCAATATTGGAAATGACCAGAAAAATGAAACTATGCTTCAATGTAATAAAAATTATGCAGAAAATAATAGCAATAGCCGCAATTATAAATTTAGAAACCTTCTCGTTAAAAACAATAATTTTCACGATGAATACAAATCCAGTCATAGTCAGAAATTTTATAAAAACAAAGATTCTGGAAATTATAATAAATTTAAAAGGTATAAGCCGGAAATTAAGAACAGACATATTTGGCATAATAATTTAAATAACAAGACACGATGTTGTAATTACAATAATTTTAATATAAGAAGCAAGAAGAAAAAACATAGAATTAATAAAAATTAATCTGATTGCAATTTTAATTGAAATAATAATATGATGACCTAAGCAATGAAAAGGATAATCGCATGCCGAATAGACGAATTTTAATGTACAAAATAAATAATAAAATTACCAGACAAAGAAATTTCTCCTAAAATAAATAAAATTGATTAGTTAGAACTATATGACGAAAAGTTGGTCAATTTAAAATATAAATAACCCGAAGAATTTATACCCTGAGAACAGAAAATATAACAAGTAGGCATTTAAATAACCCGAAGAATTTATACCCTGAGTACAGAAAATATAACAAGTAGGCATTTAAATAACCCGAAGAATTTATACCCTGAGTATAGAAAATAAAACAAGTAGGCATTTAAATAATGACCCAAAGAAATACGAATCAGAAAAGCGAAATTTCATAAGAAAATTTAAATGATAATAAATAAGGAGCAATGCTCGAATTAGATGCAGTTATTGGATAAGTCAATTAATATAATCATAATTCAACGGTAGAAAGGGGGAAATAAGTTAAAATAAAATAGAAAATTATTAGTATTATTATTGAGTAATAGGAAACATGGAATCAGTAGACGAGAAAAATATGTAAAAGGTCTAAAAGACAGAAACCGGTTAAGTACCGAGAAATAATTATAATTAGCAAAAAGATAGAATATATAAGGGTCGGATTGATAGGAAAGAATTTGTATAGATGGTGTAGCGATAAGATTGAAATATGAAAAAGGTGAAGTAAAATGATTAACGATACAAAGATATCGGTCATTTAAAATGAAGTATAGTATAAGGGCGATCCCAAAGAGGTCGGTCCCGAACTATTGAAGTATATATGTGAATAGAATATTGAAAAGAATATTGAAAGTATATAGAATGAATAATGAAAATATAATATGATGCAAGTAATAGTGAAATATGTATAGGGGGTATGTGAAAAGTCAGAAGTAGGGAGACCGTATATGTTATGTAGAAAAGATAAATTATTAGAAGTTGATAAATAAAAGAAGTATTACATAGTCCTATTCCATGGTAGTATAAAGATATGATAATTTAGCATAATGAAATAAGATTGAAAGGAAAGATACCCCATAAAAATATGACAAATAAAAATACCAATAACTGTCATTTATTGAAATGAAATCTGAGGGAACGTTAAGTAAGTCGAAATAACCAGGGGATGGCATAAATTTAGATCATATAGAACAATCAATTGATTTGCCAAAAGAGAGAAATATATAAAACCAATTGGTGAGCCATAAAAAGCGGTGTTGAATAAAATAAAATGTTTTAGTTATTAAAGTGTCATACAAGTCGATTATGAATTAAATTTAAGAGTTTTAATATTAGAATGTCATGAAAGGCAATTTTAAATAAAATAAAGGGTTGTAATGATTGAAATGTCATAAAAGTCGATTTAGAATAAAATAAAATTTTGGAATGTCAAAAAAGGCGATTTTGAACAAAATATTTTAGTCAATGAATAAAGATGATCTGACTAGCAAACAGTATCCAGACTCACTTTTAGAAAGGGGGAATTGCTATAGATAGCAAATGATAGGAAATATTACGAAATTTTAATAGGAAAACGGGAAATTTATGCATACTAGTATATATAAAATAAGTGTATACACCCTAATGTAGCAATGAAAGAGTTTTGGCAGGAGATGTCAACGCCCGACATGAATGTCAGTGACCCATGTAGCAACCCTCGATGTTAAGTTACATTCGAGTAATAAAAAAATTATATATTCTAGAAATATCCACAAAGAAACCAAGAACAATGCTTCAGTTTTGTAGGGAGAATGAGATTGTAGATAATATAATTGTAGTCTTGTTGATTTTATTGTATAAAAAAATATATATGACCAAGCTAGCTAAAGACTCAATGTAGTGAAAGAGCGGAGGTCATTTATAAAAAACAAAGGTTTGTAGAATATTAAGGTGATGTGCGCGTCAGAAAAAAACGGAAAAAGACGTTAAAGGTTTGACGGAAAACTTAAACACAGGTGTGTGACGAACAATAGCGTTTTTTCACCTGTAGGAGAGTTAATAAAAGCAACGGTCCGAGAGAGTCCGGGGTTGTCTTGTCTTTTCCATCCAGTGAAATCATCTGTATCACTTTACCAGACCAGGTGATCATCGTCATAACTAAGATTCCAGAGTGCATGGAAGTGAGGGTATAAAACACCTCCAGAGTGCTACGACTATGGAATAAATATATCAATATGTTAACGAAGTAAATCCGTTAATAATCAATGGCATGGACAAATGAGAAAGATAATAATAATTAATCAAGGTCCGTATTAATGGAAGAACAATAAATAATCCAATGGAAAATATGTCAGTAAGTGTTACCTTTTCTTAAATTGACCAGTGCGGGTGGAATTTCACCATTTTTACAACAACAATCAAATATTTTTGTGCTAATAAATTTCAAAGAAAAAAATTTTGTTTGAAATAAACGGAAAGAGACCGTTCTGTAGAATTATCGATGTATATTGATTATGTAGTATCCATGTTTAATTAATTGTGTAATTAGTTATAATGCTACCAGAATGTTTTTTTTTAATAGGATTTTTCAAGTTATATTAATGTAAAGAATGTTTTTAAAATATCTCTTTGTATTTAACAAGTGTCATATCGGCACAGTTAAATGTTTTAATAGGGTTTTTCAATTTATGTTTATGTATTGAATGCTTTAAACGTTTCTGTTTGTGTTTAATGTGTGTCAAATAGACACCGTAAAATTTGTGTAATAAATTAAATGGAATGTATAACAGATTGTAATTAACGGAAGTATTGTTTTTGGTTGATATTTAATCAGCAAAATTGTTATATAGCCATCTGTGCAAAGCGATAGTAATTTTGATCAAGTGAAAATCAATAAATGAATTTAAATAACACATATTAGTGAATTTTAATTAGTAGAAGCTAGCTGTAATTATAAGGAACCCAACCTGATGATTAGGACATATGTTCTCAGCTCTATAATAAATTTTTGCAGGTATATACTACCCATAAAGTAAAGTAGAATACCACAGCAATATATATATATATATATATATATATATATATATATATATATATATATATATATATATATATATATATATATATATATATATATATATATATATATATTTAAAAAACTCTTTTTTCTTTTGAAAGCTTCCGCAGTGATAATTATTATACATTACTGCTTCGTCAGTCACTAAAAGGAAAGAATACAAGTAAAAATTCAATAATTATTATAGAAAGGTACAAAATACTTTCTCAATTTCTTGTAAGTAAGTTGTTTTGTACCTTCCTATATTAATTATTGTATCGTTACATTTACCTATTCTTTTCAGTGATTGGGGAAGCAATAAACTAATTGCGAAGGCTTTCAAAAATAATTTTTAATTATCTGATACTCGCCAGTGAATAACACAATTTATTTCCTAATATAAAATTCAGCTACGAAATATCTCAGTATATAGGAATACGTATATATATATATATATATATATATATATATATATATATATATATATATATATATATATATATATATATATATATATATAGTTGAACATGTGGATATTATCTTATTACTGAGCATAACAAATGTAACAAAAACAAATTTAAGTCATCGACGAAGGGAAAAACATGGATAAAAAAGTACTTAATTATACATCTTTTTAGAAAAATTTGTATTGATTCTAAATGTCTCAAAAAATATGTAGTTTTTAGCAGTATAACACATCTTTACAATTATGGGGATTTATTTTTAAGTAGTCGCTTTTGCTTTTTCACAATAGTTTTTTATTTTTTAACAAAATTTGTTTGTGTAGCTTATAGAGATTCAGGATAGAGCCCATTGATACTGTCTCGAGGAATAGTTAGCGGTATCAAAAATATTTTAAATCATAAGAATTTAAAAAAAATGCATGTTTTTCTGCTTTTCGGTTTTCTTCTATGTTTTTTTGTCAGTTCAGGGTCAGGTATAGGTTAGGTAAGAATCCGGGTCAGGTCAGGATCCGGATCAGGTCAGGTCGGGTTGGGTCAGGTTAGATCGTTCAGGTCTGCTTCGTAGAGTGTTTAGTGCATAAACAACATGAAAAATTGTGTCCCATCAACCCCCAAAAAGCTGCAGGGGACTAGGAGCAAATATACGTGGTGCAGGGGAAAAACATGTTTAGGAGGAAGTGTTGATACAAAAAGTGAAAAAGGCTGCTTATATAGGTCGAACTAAGTTGTTTTTACTGATTTTTCCTTTATATTTCCTTCTCCGTCGAGAATCCCTATTCACTCCGGGTCCCGTAACTTTTGGTGGGGTTGATTCCACAACATCTCTCTTGTTGCTTATGTACACATTGAGTATTTTAAGCATGTTTCTTGAAAGATTTTTCAGAAATCACGTATGCCGATCATCTGCATAATTACCGTTAAATATCTTTTACGTGCACAAAAGAAAGAAATTAGTTTTTGTGGATTATATTCATTACTGCATCCATACGCACCAGCAAGATTAACCATTTTGAAATCTAAAAAAAGCAAAGGTCCAACCGCTTAAGTCGCGAAAGCAAAAAAAGCTGGACGCAGCAAGTGCGTTATGGTAATCAATTTTCATTAAATGTTTCAAATTTGAATAACTCAATTTTCTATATACCTAGAAGGTTGCATTTTGGCACGTGGTAAGGCCTTTACCAAGACAACATATTCACATAAATTTCATCAAAATAGCTTTGTAATTTTCGAAGATAAACATTTTTTTCGAAAGAAAACTTAAAATTTTTTCGGAAAAGCTGGTCCGATTTTCCTGGCTAACGAAATCATCTAAGCTATTGATCAAAAAATAGATTCTTGCAGATTTTCATCAAAATCGATTTTTGAGTTATCGTGTGGACACACCCACACACACACACAAATATATATATATATATATATATATATATATATATATATATATATATATATATATATATATATATATAAACATATAAAAATTGAAACTGACCCCGGATATCTGTCCTATGGGTCCTATTTCGCGGTCATTTGAAATAATGTTTGTGAAGTCTCACCATTGATACCTCTCCATTTAAATTTAGTTAATTTTTCCTAATAAAAATTCACTAAAAGGAGAAAAGGATCGGGTCGGAATCGAACCAGCATCGTCCGCTTGACAGGCAAAGTACTCTTCCAATAAGCTACCGACGCTTCGTAACAAACGAATTCTTTACGTTGTATTTACAGATACGGCACCTTACTGTCAGGAAATTGGTATCGGAAATTAAATGTAAGTGGCTAGTTAAATAGCAAATTGCAGAATTGATTGATTTATTTCGCCGATCGCTGAAACATGTTCGAGTGTAGACTCTTTTGGTCTTAGATAACATTCAAATGTTACTAATGGCATGTAGTCTCTGTTCGTTATTTTTTATATTAAAACAAAATAATAATTTTAATGGCCTAGTTGCGATAATGTACATAAGTGCTTCTTATTTTTAAGTTTAAACATACAAAAAACAAACTGGTTTGAAATCATTTCCATAGAAACGCGTGAGCCGATTTTGTTTACAATATTTATTTAATTTGCGTAACCTTAAAGATGATTTGACACATTTATGAATGAGAATGAAATGCGTTCGTGGAATCACATTTTTAGTGCGCCATCTTTTAGAAAATAGCTGGTCTACAGATGGTGCCGAAACGCGCTAGTTTGACAAAACATATTGACTAAATAATTAAGGTATGTCATATTTTACATTTCACTTTGCATTACGTTTTTATTTGGAATTCAAAAGACCTGAAATTTAAGAAACTTATTCTTGGATACCTAATCTAGGCAAAGAGTGATTTTGAGCAAATTCTGTGAAAATATTGTCAAATCATGGTTTGGCAAAAACGTATTTTCTTTATAAACGGGATATTTGCTTACAAAAATCTTTATTGCCTTCCTCAAACCTCAATCTAGCTATTATGTACTATATTTTCAGTCTAAGGCTTTAATTGGGACAGTTCAACAAACTACAAATATAGTGTACTTTAAACATTTTATTGAACCTCCTTCTTAAGTACTCATGTCCTTGTAAATTAGTAAGTGTTTGTGCGCATGCTGAACGAGAACGAACAACGAATAGAAATAGAAACAGAACAGGTGACGTGATGGTGTGCAATGTGTAACGTGTTTAGAATTAGATGTTATTAAATATTATATTCAGTATGTGACACTTGTATGTTATGGAGAATGGTGGTCTGTTCTATAATTTATAATTATTTTATACACATTTACAAAGAATGATTATCATCCTGTAGCGATTTCCCTTAAAAGTTTTCGAAATAGGTACAGTTGGTGCAGCTCAAAGTGTCAAGTTTTATGTCTTGAAGTTAGGTCAAGGTAAGTTGTATCACAATATGTAATAATTGTCTTCAAAAGTTGTCGAAGTTAATAACATTTCTGGTATTTCGATTGCTATAGAGCGTTATTAAGTAGAATAAATAATTGGGACTTATGAGTTTAGCCGACGTTTTTAAAATCGGCCATGTTGGTTGCTTTCTCATATTTTCAAATTTAATTTTATGGAGACATTAGAAGTATATCTAACGTTTATAAATACACCTTTTTTTCCATGTATTTTGATTGTTCGTGAATCAACCTTTCGAATGAGAGTAATAATGGTTAGCTATGAGTTTAGCATTTATAAATTCTGATGTATATGTTTATTTTCCCCAGTTTAATTTAATTTGCACGATATATGTACACCTATATATATATATATATATATATATATATATATATATATATATATATATATATATATATATATATATATATATATATATATATATATATATAGCTGTACATATATCGTGCAAATTAAACTAAACTGGGGAAAATAAACATATACATCAGAATTTATAAATGCTAAACTCATAGCTAACCATTATTACTCTCATTCGAAAGGTTGATTCACGAACAATCAAAATACAGGGAAAAAAGGTGTATTTATAAACGTTAGATATACTTCTAATGTCTCCATAAAATTAAATTTGAAAATATGAGAAAGCAACCAACATGGCCGATTTTAAAAACGTCGGCTAAACTCATAAGTCCCAATTATTTATTCTACTTAATAACGCTCTATAGCAATCGAAATACAAGAAATATTATTAACTTCGACAACTTTTATTCGAACCTACGAGACTGGTATATGGTAATCACAATTTCATGACCTATTTATTTATATTTATTAGTTTATAATTTTAGATGCCGCAAGGCAAAATTTTCCCCAACGTGAAAGAAGCGACAGAGCATTCTTCTGTGCTGTTAAGGATTGGTTGAAATTAGCTACTTCGACAATGTCCAGAGCAAAAAACTAATGGAGCAATACTTTCTTTTTGGTTGAAAAGTTGACAAACAATTTAGGAAATATATTTTATTTTTCATGATTAAGACGCTATGATTGAAGAAACTTGTTTAATTTTTAGAATGTGGTATTAATTGTTTGTTTTTTGATAATGAAATGTAAGTTTTTTTAAATATATTTTTGTTTTTTAAATAAAGTTATTTTTATTTGACATTTGACTTGTGATCTAATCCATTTTTACAAAGCCCATTTAAAATTACAAACATATATAATAATTTGTCAATGGTAGGTTTATAAAATTTTGCGGAGTAGCAAGTTTAGAAGTTTTGATGAGCAATGGTCACTTAAAGTAAGTATCTACACCGCAATGGAGTCCAATTTGACACTTCTACACCTAATGATCTTTGTCCTATAAGTTGCCATCATCAAAAAATTAATCGTACTCATCTTCTGCTGTCAGCTGGGTTGAAAAACTATAATTTGGTAGGTATGTATTAGTTGTAATTCAAAGGTTTATTATACGTCGTTAATACAAACAGTTTAAAGTGACAGATCCCCGTTGATAAATATTAATTATAAACGTATATTCTTCATGACAGATGATGGTTAAATCAACGCTGCAAAACCCTTGTTAATAAACATGTATAAAAAAAGTATATTTTACGTTATTAACGCCAAATAGTTCAACGTTACAAATTACCGTTGATAAAAAGTAATTGTAAACGTATAATCTCCATTACAGATGATGGTTAAAGTAACATTGTAAAATCCTTGTTAATAAAGATGTAAGAAAAACGTGTATTTAAACGTTAAAACATACATATATAGGAAACGTTTTTATATTGGTTTAATTATATGTTTATTCGGGCGACATTTTTACCAAAATTAAACGTAAGGTAGCAGTTTCCTTTTAAACGTTTAATTAACGAACATGTGTTTACTGGGAGGTATTTAGAATTGTGGTCTTGCACATAGTTTTTTATAAGTACCTAAAAATAAACTGCCGCTTGTCCTCTAGCCCTCTACAATTTAACATTCTATATTTAGTGATCTAGTTCTTACATAACCTGCAGTAAAATCTTTAAAGTATAAACAGAGAACACCACGGACAGAACAGTAATTTGTATTCAGTTCATCTTTTAACATTCATATTCTGAGCTAGTTGATATTCAAGATGGTAGCCTGGATAGAGAATCTTAATTTTAGAAATGAGAATACAAACTTTAAATGATATCTGAACAAAAATCACTATTTTCAGACAGCAAAGAGTAAAAAAAATGATATGTGGAAAATAAGAAATCCAAGAGTAGATTGCTTATTACAACAGTAGTTAGCAAAACATTTAGGAAGAGGGAATTCCGACTCCCCAAATGTTTCGGCAGCAACAGCATATTAACGCCCACAACTGCCACATATGTTTTGTTGTTGCATATGTTTGCAAAGATTTGTTATTAAAATTGGCTTGTTGAATATCCAATCAGTTCTATGCAATATGTAACTAAATTATTTATGATTTTTACATGAGCGGCTTTAAACAAAAATACAAAGACAACCTTAAGGAAATTGAAGTAAAATTAATGGAGATAGATGATGAAGTGCAGAGCACGTTTAAGTCACATAAAATCTTGAAGAGATGTCCCCAAAACCACGCAATCCTGGAAAACGTTTGTTTTTTGGTTTACTTTCAACCACCTTTAGCGGGTGGTAGTGGACTTTTCGTTTATGTGACAATAAAGGATTTTTTTCACGCCCGAGGTACCACCCCTTACATCAAGGGGCCGGTGAAGTCCCAACGGACGTTTCTGATTCTGGTGTATGAGTCAGTTTCCCTTATAAATAAAAATGATGATGGCTCCTCCTTGTACAAAAGATTCCAGAGATAAAATACTCCTCTGTTCAGATCTCCGCGAGAGGGGTGTGCAGGGGACGCCGGCATCAATATTTAACATATCCTTCTCGAATATATGTGTCCTAAATTATAACCTGAAGTCCGTCCCCATTTCCTCCAGGCTAATAGGCCCCAACTCCTCTTCCTCGCCGAAACACAATTCAGTGGCAAAACAGCCACTAATCATCTTAATTTTTCGGGGTATGAGCTCCTTACTTCCTTTAGATTGCATTGAGGCGTGTGCGCATACGTCCGTAGCAATCTACCCTACACCAGACTCCCCAATTTAGAAGCTGGAAGAAAAGACAAAAACTCTCTCTCTCAGGGCTGCAACTAAATTCATCTGTTGCATTTACCGGTCACCTTCTGACAACAACTTTGTTCAGCTCTTCGACTACCTTTCTGAAAAAACCGACCATCTGATTTCTGAATATCCTTCCTCCGAGGTCACTATTCTTGGTGACTTCAATGTCCATAATAAGGAATGGCTAGGATCTTCAAAAAATTGATCCACAAGGGAGAGCGGCGGAGGCCTTTGCAGTCAGCAATTCTTTAGCCAATATGGTTCAGCAACCTACTTTCCTCGCAACCCAACACACAGCTCAAATCCCTTGGATCTCTTTCTTACTACAAAACCTGAATGCTATAAGACATCAGTCACCGCCCCCCTTGGTCGCTCGGACCACGGCATGGTCACTGCTTCCTGCACAATTCAACCTGAGGTCACACCCACGTATCGTTTGCCACTACAACTCCGCGAACTGGGACGAAATGCGCTATTACTTTTCCTCATTTCCATGGGCGTCTATCTGCTTCTCTCATCCTGACCCCACTGATATCTCACAAAACATCACCGAAATTATCCAAGCTGGCATGGAATTATTTATTCCACGTACACAGTAAACTTCTTCAGCCACTCAAAAGCCTTGGTTCTCTAAATCCTGTGACAAGGCCAGACTTGAAAAGGTCAAAGCTCACAAAATGCTTCTACACAATCCCAGTCAAGAAAATCGTCAAGCATTTAACGACGCAAGAAACCGTTATGTCCGCATTCTTTCTGAGGCAAAAAGCTCGTTTAATAACCACATCAAAAACAAAGTCCTCTCAAGCTCCACGGCAACAAATCCTTCTGGACTCTTGCTTACTCTATTGGGAATAATTTCTGCAAGAGCACGTTTCCACCTTTTGGTTCAGGGGATGAAATTGTTTCTACCACCCTGGGCAAGGCTGAACTTTGGCCTTGTTGTTCGCCGGCAATTCTACTCTCAACCCACCTCCAAATGTTCAACCACCAATGTCGCGCATAAAATGACGGATATCATTTTCAAAACTAAAAAGATATGAAAGATGCTCTCTTCTCTTAATCCCAGGAAAGCCCCTGGCCTTGACGATATCCCAGCAATTGTTCTCAAAAAATGCGCACCAGAACTTGCTCCTGTCTTGACTCGTCTGTTTCAGACATCTTACAATAGAGGCATATTCCCTAGTAACCGGAAAACTGATCGAGTACAACCAATCATCAAGAAATGATCCAAAGCGCTTACTAGCAACTACACGCCTATTTCTCTCCTTTCAGTCGTCTCTAAGGTGATGGAAAAGTATATAAACACTTGAAAAACACAGTCTAATACACGCCAGGCAGTATGGATTCCGTCAACGCAGATCAACTGCTGACCTCCTTTCTTTTGTCACCCATACTTGAAACAAGTCTATTGAACTACACAGTGAATTCCAGATTGTCGCTCTAGACATATCAAAAATATTTGACCAGGTCTGGCACGCAGCGCTGCTTAATAAATTTCCAGTCTATGGCCTACCACCAAAACTCTGTACCTGGACAACAAAGTTCCTCTTCAACCGGAGCATTTCTGTTGTCGTGGATGGCCATTCCTCTAAACTGTACCCAATCAATGCAGGAGTCCCTCAAGGTTCAGCTTTAGCCCCTACTTTGTTTCTTCTCCACATCAATGACCTCCTCTCTAGAACGTCCAATCCAGTTGTTACGCGGACGACAGCACCCTCCACTCAAATATACAATATTCTAAGCCTGTCTCTTTAGCCCAATTAGATGAGGATCGTAGACTCATGGAGGGTTCTGTCTCTGTGGATTTCTAAAAAATAGTAGACTGGAAAAGTAGAAATCTTGTACAATTCAAGTCCACTAAATCTCAGTTTTCTTTCTATCTCATAAGAGATACTCCAGCCTAGACCCATCACAATGAACAACCAATTTATTCAAAGTAATGAGTCCTTTTGACTTGTTGGCATTTCTGTGGATCGAAATCTCAATTGGCACCAAAATGTCACATCAATTGCAGAAGCGGCTGCTAAGAAATTAGGTTTCCTCTTCCAGGCTCGCAAATACTTTTCACCAGCTAATCTCTATACCTTATATACTTCACAAATAAGGCCAAACCTCGAATACTGCTCCCACAGCTGGGGTGCCACTGCCGCTTCTACACTTGATATCCTGGACTCCATTCAGAAGAGAGCTATGCGTCTCATCGGTGACCCTACTCTCACCCAAAGGCTGCCATCCCTTGCCCACCGACGTGCCGTTGGTGACCTCTCTCTCTTTTATAGATATCTGCACGGGCACAGCTGAGGAGCTTTCTTCCATAGTTCCTCCAGCTGCTGCCCCCAACAGATCTACCAGAGCACCAGTGCGAATGCACCCTTTTACTGTCCAGGTCACCAGACAGAATATCTTGATATGCCCGCTCTTTTGTCCCGAGGACCTCCAAGTTGTGGAATTCCTTGCCGGCACATGTTCTTCCTTCTCCTCCGAACCTCCAAACCTTCAAGTCCAGAATTAACAAGTTGCCTCTTTCCTCCTTGTCGACACCCACGGTACGATAGTATTTAGGCTGTAAGCCCTCGTGGTGTGTTGTTGAAATATATAAAAAAATATGCTACCTTGCTACCTATTCATATTATGCTCTAAGAGCTCAAAAGAAAAGAAAAGTAGTTGGCAAGAACTTTAAAACAGACATCATGATTCCGAAGTAATTCTTAACATGTATGATACGAATTTAGTAAATCTCTTTAATAGAATAAAGGTATAACTGAAATATCTTAACTCAAATAGAAGATACATAGATTTGCCAGAGGAGAGGTTTATTCAGGGCATTATTGATTTACGACATAATTTTTTATTTGTACACTTCGTTTTTTTAATTGTACTAATATCTATGTGTGTAAATTAAAAAATAAGTGTAAATTAAAAAATAAAAACACATTAATTTCAACAAAGACTTTTATTATATTATAAGTACATCAATTACATTAAATATCAATAATCTTATTTAACATCATCTGAATTTATCAAAGTATTAGAGTTTCTTGTCTTTATTTTTTCAAGATGTGTTTAACCAGATCTGTTGGCTTGTTTTTTTGTTGTTCTTTCTCGTTAGGTTTTCGTTGCATGAATTTTTTGAAATAGATACTAACAATCTTGAGTATCTCTGTTGGTCAGTGAGGTGTATAACTTTATTTAGAATTGGGCTTTGATTTTAGTTATAGTTACATCAAAAACTTTTTTTAATTTGTACTGATTAAACACAGTATTTGAGTAGACATGTTTACAAAATGGCTTCTTCATTTTTCCAGATTAACAACATTAGGCTTTACACCCGCTGTTCGGTAAATGGTTGAGCTATAAGCAGCTGTCTAGTAGTGTGTTAAACCATTGGGATAAATCAACCAACCAACCAACCAAGCAACCAACCAAAAAGTTGATTATATTGGTTATCAATTTTTTTGTAACTTTTTGTTGTATTAAAAGTATTCGTAATTCAGATATCGTTTAAAGTTTGCACCTATTCACATTTATAAAATTAAGATTATCTATCTTGGCTACCATCTTGAATAGCAGCTAGCTCATAATATAAGTGTTGCAAGACGAACTAAATACAAATGACTGTTCTCTTCATGGTGTTCTCTGTTTATACTTTGAAGATTTTACTGCAGGTTATGTAAGAACTAGAACACTGAAATAGAATGTTCAATGATAAAGAACTAGAGCACTAGCGGCAGTTTATTTTTACTTTTTAAAAAAGATATGCAAGACCACAATTCTAAATAACCATAAATGTCAAGGTTTGCACCTAATCTCATTTCTAAAATAAAGATCCTTTATCTTGACTACCAGATTTAATTTCAGCTTTCTCAGAATACTAATATTAGAAGATCAACTGAATACAAGTGACTGTTTTCTTCATGGTGTTCGTTGTTTATACTCTAAAGATTTTACTGCAGCTTATGTAAGATCTAGAGCACTATATATATATATATATATATATATATATATATATATATATATATATATATATATATATATATATATATATATATATATATAGTTAAATTATGGGGAGCAAGAGAACAAACGGCAGTTTATTTTTGCTTTTTAAAAAAGTTCTCCAAGATATGCAAGACTACAATTCTGAATATTTATACATTTTAGTGATTCGAGAATTAGAACACAGCTATTTGTCTTTGTCTATTTGTAAAAGATAGAGACTAAATCATCTGTGTTTTTAAATCTCCTCTCTAAGGCAGTTAGTTTGATGGTTAGGTTACTCCGAAATGTTAGAGACTAGCCATGGTTTAAAATTTTGAAATCTCTACTTCAACACAATTAATTTGAGTGGTTTCATGGTTCGGTTACTCTTAAATGATATACACACTTCACAACAATTAGTTTGAATGGTCACATGACTAAGATTGCTCTAAAATGATAGTGACCGGCGATATTTACCAAAACTTGAAATCTACACTTTAAGGCAAATACTTTGAGCAGTTATAGGGTATTAGGAAATAATAGAGGCAGGGAAACTTATATAAACAACTCTTCAAAATATTCAGTTTGAGTGGTTAGGTTACAAAAATTTGAAATCTAGACTTCAGAATAATTAGTTTGAATGGTCACATGATTAACCCGGCAACAGTCAGATGGCCTAGAGTTACAAGACTAGTCGGGTGGGGTCTGGCAGACCCCAATTTTTTTAAAGTGAATTTCGAAGTAAAATTAACTTCTGGGCATTTGATGTTTGAAATTAATGTTTTTAGGTCATCCTTTTACATAAACATCCAATATTATTTTTAAAAACCTTTATTACACGAGAATATGTCATTTTAAAATTTCGAAGAAATCAGTATATTTATAAAATAACATAAACAAAACATTTTTAACATCTCTTTGGCTTAAAAAGGCTGCAGATAATAATACTCCAAAGAAAGAAACATAAAATCCGGAAGCATTCAGAACGCAAAAGGTATAGTTTTACAATGAAAAAAATTAAAATATATATATGAGCAACTAATTCTTATGTTTTAACAGAAACAAAAATTATTAAATTGAAATGAAGGAATATTATCATTTGACGAATACATAATAATCTAAATGAATATTATTCAGCGTTGTGTGTACAAGATTGACATTGTATTACAGCATGCTCCAAACATAGATATATATCACATAATTGGCATGAGAACCTGCCTTCTTGTCCGCCATTCGAGGACAAATGCTCCATCTACCACGCGCTGAAGCTGTTTTTTAGCTGATGGATCTGACTGTTCGCCAAAGACACTACTGATTTTCTCCCGCAAAACACGTGTGGCTCTTGGGTTATCTTTTCTAACGAGTGCGTGCTCACGTACCAAGGCTAAACCCAAGACTTTCAAACATTCCGTTCTTTTTGTATTGTAATCTCCAGAATTCAACTTGTAGATAACTTGAGAGTTGATTCCTGCAGTGTTAAGTGGACAAAACATAATCGTAAGAGGCCACCTTCTTCTGTTCCATGCTACATTGTACGAAGCAGATAACTCATCTGTTACATCAACTCCTGACTTGGCGGAATTGTAAAAACTGATGATTTCACGAAGCATCTTGCCACCCGTTTCTTCACTAATTGAGTCATCATGGTGCATGTAAAACATTCTTGCCTTTTTTAGGTACATAAGACACGATGGTCATGTTTTTTTTGAAAACCAAATAAACTGGATGGCACAGTCTGTTACGTGTTGCGAGTAGTGGTGGGGGAATTTGCCTCTTGTTTTTCTCACGGTACCGACGGCGGTGAGTTTATGGTGTTTGTATAGTTCTTGGATAAGCTTATAGCTTGTGTACCAATTATCAAAAGTCACATTGCGATTAGTCCCTGAAATTGGTGCAACCATTCTGAGAGTTATGTCCTTTGGAGTATTACTCACTTGAAACGGCTCAGGTTGCTTCCCTGTATATACTTCCATATTCAATGTAATAGGTTCTAGCATCAACCGAAGCCTGTATTTTATTCCCGTATTTCGCCGGCTTGTTCGGTATATACTGACGAAATGAAAATCTTCTTCGGAATGACTCCAACTTCTCGTCCAAGGTTAAATATTCACATGGAGAGTAGAGAGATTGACAGTTGTCGACAAACTTGTCGAATACCCCTCTTATTGGGGCAAGCTTGTCTATTTCTCGTCTCTCTGCCGTAGTTTCGGCATTATCAAACCGTAGACAAGTTAGCAAAAACATGAATCTATTGGCAGACATACTTGCTGGAAATATATCCATCCCTGTGCCCTTACTTTTCAAAAATCTTCTAAATTTCTATGATTAGCTCTAAAAACGCCAGCAAGATAGAGTAAACCAAATACCGCTTCATTTCCACTTCATTCGTCTCATTACAAAAGTATTTTCCCTTGTAGTTTACGACTTTTTCTCTTATTTTTATTGTAGTTTACTTGGCTATGTCTAAAATTATTTGGTCATCAATAAATAATAGCCAACAATCAATCTGTGTTTTAAAGTTTCGGGCAATTTGTTTAACCCCAGGTAAATGGGTTATTATATTTTCGGCCCTGGTCCGAACTCGATTTTTAGTACATATTTTCAATCATTTGGTACCATATTTCCCTATGTAGTATTTACCGGAATCTTCTTCAGTTACTTGTTTTGTCATATTTCCCTCACAACCGTCATCACCATTGTCGTCTTCTTCTCTTATGACATCTTGCAGTTCTTCAGTTCCACGTTCACCTTCTTTATCACTAGCCTTAATGTTTTCCTCGTCAACCTCACTTCCACTTTCTGACTCAATATAATCAACGTCCTCACTTTCTAGCTCTTGCCAAATTTTAAAAGATGTTCTTGTTCCTTTTCATACGAGGAAAACGCCATGATTCCCACATTACGTATTTTTTTAGCACAAAACAGACAAGAATTACTTAGGGTCGAAGGGTGTAAATATGTCGCGTAACTGGTTAGGTGGGGTCTGTCGGATCACAGGCGAGATTACGGCAAGGCAGCTCCACCGAAATCGTTGTGTTTTCTGCACACACTAGCGGAATCTGCAAGTGCAAGCTACCTGGACGCGTGGCAGCGCAGGCGCATAAACTTCAAAATAATGGCGCTTTATATCTGCATGGGGTCTATCATACTCCACCTGACCGTTACCGGGTTAAGGTTACTCCTAAATGATAGAGACTGGTGACGGTTTACAAAATTTGAATATACACTTCAAAACAAATAGTTTGAATAGTCACATGACTAAGGTTCTCTGAAATAACAGATTGTGATGTACATAAATGTATAAGCGTTAACAGAGCCACATTTTATTAATGATGCAAATTATTGATTGAAGACATCCCTGCCTCTGTTGCCCACGTCATTTACCAAAAGAACGTATGCACCAGGTTTGAGTTGAATGGTGAACAAATTAAAAAAATTACAGTATTACTTTAAACGAATTTTTCAATGAAAATTCGCTGATATTATTAAACATCTCATATGAAATTTTAACATACATATCTAACCCCCGGAAAATATACTCAAGCAAAATTAACTCGTTTTAGTTGAGGGTGGCTATCGCTCCCGCTTATACACCCCGAGCGGTGCCCGTATAGTGTATCAAACTTCGAATGCCAGGAGCCTGACCGTGGCTGTCTCCTGCTCCCTTCATCCACCTCTAACTGACTAAAACTACATAACCAATAAGTGATTTGCTTTGAATGACATTTTTAGTATGTATCCTATTTACTTTTTCAAAATATATTTATATGAATCATTAAGTTAAAAGCAGCCATGTTTTTAGAATTTAAACTTATTATGGTGCATAAGTAAATACATTTCAAATTACTGCTTCTAAAAATTTGCTAGTTTGGACATGCATGCTTCAATAGTAAATTTATTAAGTTATACAGCGCCGTTAAATTTCAGGCGCATGTAGACATACTGAACGTTTTAAAAGCACAAGCTTCAACAGTCGAGTTGAAATTGTTAAAATATTGAATGACACTGCGGTACTAATTAATATACTATATTTAACTATAATATTTCGGATATACAAACAGTAGTAAAAACATATTTCAGATAAAACTATTAATTAATTTACATATTCATATCACGCGTACAGCGTACAGTACTGCTGTATTTTACGAACTTGATTGTCATTCTTTCTTGTTTTCTCTTCGTACTACGTACTGCGCACACTCACACTGTCACACAAAACCGCCGACACGAACAGCCCACTTTACACAGCTAAAAGGACATCAAAGACAGTATCACAGTAGATTACAAAAGACATAAATAATATTTAATATAAAAATAGATTCAAAATCATATTTCCAACACACCTCCTTGATTTTGAATTTCCTTACCATTACATTTTACAATTAACATTCAAAGTTTTTTTTTTTTTTTTTTTTTTTTTTTTTTTTTTTTTTTTTTTTTTTACAAAACAAAACTACGATTGACAGTAATGCAAATTTAACAAAGATCTGAATTTTTCGAATTTTTCTCTGCCCAATGATTTAGTTAAAATATCTGCTATTTGGTCATTGCTATCTATCTTCAAAACATCAATTAAATTTCTACTATGCAAATCATTCACAAAATGATAGCTGACATCAATGTGTTTGGAATTCTTTGAAAATTTTCCGTGTTTTGCTAAAGCAATTGCACCTGTGTTGTCTTCAAAAATTTTTATGGGTTTGCTAATTTTTACATTCAAGTCATTAAGTATCCCATGAATAGGTATTACTTCTTCTACACAATCTGCTAGAGCATAAAATTCTGCATGAGCCGATGCTCTTGAAACAACTTTTTGTTTTTGACATTTCCATAACACTGGATTTCCATAAATGCGTATAAGAATACCTGTTGTTGATTTTCTATCAACTATATCTGATGCCCAATCTGAGTCTACAAAGGCATCTAGTTCCTCATTTGATTCTGAACTGTAAATCATTTTCATATGTCTAGTATGATATAGATATTTAAGAACACGTAAAGCATATCTGAAATGAGTGCTATCATGACCATTCTGGAAACGGCTTAAATAATTAACAGCAAAAGAAACATCTGGGCGGGTTCCATTGGCTATATACAAAAGAGCTCCTATTAAATTTCTATATTTCAAATCAATTTCTGAATTCTCAGCAAATTCCAATTTTAGGTTTACTTCCATAGGAGTGTTGAAATTTTTTGATTGAACAACATTGTACCTTTCTGCTACATTTTCAATATAAGAAGTTTGATCTAAGTACATTTTCCCCTCAGACACACTATATGTAACCTTTATTCCAAGATAATGATTTATTTTTCCCAAATCTGTCATTCTAAACCTTTTATTAAGTGAAATTTTGATTTCTTTGATACTTTCCAAGCTTGAGCCACAAATTAAAAGATCATCAACATAAAGAATGATATATGTCACATTTCCACCTACATATTTTATATATAAACAATAATCATAATCTGATCTTTCAAAATCTAAACCTAACATGAATTCATGAAAACATTCATACCAATCTCGAGGGCTTTCTCTAAGACCATATAGAGATTTCTGTAACAGACATACCTTGTTGGATTCTATTTCATATCCATCTGGGGCATATATATAAACTTCCGATTTGATTTTTCCATTTAGAAATGCTGTCTGAACATCCATTTGTTCGATAAACCAACCATTTTTGCATGCAACTGATAGTAAAGCTTTCAGTGTACACATCTTTGCTACAGGCGAGTATACTTCTTCATCTTCATGACGTAACTGTTGAAAACCTTTTGCCACAACTCTAGCCTTGAATTGACCATTTGCTTTAATTTTGTAAATCCATTTAACTTCAATAATGTTTTTATTTTCCGGTTCATCTACCACTATCCACGTATTATTTTCCTCCAAACTCTTGATTTCCTCAAGCATAGCCTCTTTCCATTTTCTTGACTCTATACTTTTACAAGCTTCATCATAATTTTCTGGAACTAATACATTTGAATAATTTACAGATACAACATAATCATCATATCTCTTGGGAAAAGTTTTTTGTCGGGATGAACGTCGTGCAGTTTCCTCTGAGTTAGACACCTCCTGAATGTCAACTCCTGAAATTTCATTCATGCTTTCCTCAGTTTCCTCAAAATCTTTAATCTTTACACTTTTAGTTTCACCCATGCTAGAATATTCATTCATACTATCAGAATCATTCTCATTATGCATTCTAATGTATTTGATATCACTTTCAACAAATTGCACATGACGGCTTATAATAACTTTGTTGTCCATTAGTATTTTATAACCAACATCAGTGTAACCCACTAATATCCCTTTTGACGCTTTTGGGTTCAATTTTGAAGTTCTACATTCTTCTGGAATTCTTACAAAAACTGTGCTGCCATATAAATGTAAATTAGAAAGATCTGGTTTCTTGTTGAGCAATATTTCATATGGAGTTTTCTTGATTTTTGTATTAGAGAGTAAGCGATTTCCTAAATAAGCTGCTGTATAAATACACTCTGGCCAGAACCTTTTTTCTATATTTGCTTCAGCACGCAAACATCTAGCACGATCCATCAGGGTGCGATTGTATCTCTCCGCAACACCGTTAAGTTCGTGTGTGTGTGGAGGACCTGGCCGCAAGTAAATACCTTCCTTTCTTGCAAATTCATAAAAGTTTTTATTTATATATTCCCGACCGTTGTCACATCGAATTTCTTTTATTTTCCTACCCGTTTGGTTTTGCATAAAATTAGCATATTCTACAAATCGATCAAAAACTTCGCTCTTATGCTTAATGCAGTAAACGACAACAATTTTGCTAAAGTCATCTATGAAAGTGACAAAATATCTTTCCCCTCTGTAACCAATCTGTGAAATTGGACCATGAACATCTGTATGAACTATTTCCAAGATAGCATTTGCCTTGTTTCTTTCGTTTTTGAACTTTAGATTTGACATTTTATTCTCTAAACATATTTCACATTTTAAAAATTCATTTTCCAATTTTTTGGGTAATCCCTCAGTTACTTCGCGGTAACACATCTCTTTTAGATTAACAAAATTTGTGTGACCTAACATACGGTGCCATTTTTCTTTCTTTGACATTTCTACTTTAGTATTATAGGAGCGTTTACAATTTGTTTTAACATTTGCAACAATTTCATAAAGTTTATTTCTCTTAACAGCTAGGGCAACTAATTTATTATCTCGACTGATGATTTTTGCTACATTCTTTTGATATACAATTGAGTAATCATGATCAGTTATGCAAGCTACACTTAACAGATTCTGTTTCATATTTGGTACATAGTAAACATTTTTAATTTCGGTTTTCACAAACTTATTATAAACTTTGAAAAATACTGTCAAGTTACCCATCTTCTCTGATTTTAATGAATAACCATCCCCTACTTTTACATCTACAGGATTTTTTAGACTTACCGAGCTAGAGAAATACTTATCAGTATTCACAATGTGGTCTGAGCAACCGCTATCTAATAACCATTTTAAATCTGCTCTTTCTTCACTTCTTTTTGCATTTGAGAGCATAACTTCAACTTGGAATGACTGACCTGCAGAGTTCTTATCCACGGAAGAGGTTCCTGCAACATGCCTGCTGTACTCATTGTCTGAGTTCCTTGAGCTCCTGATCTGCTGATTCTGTCCACTACTGCGACAATACTTCTGAATGTGACCCACACGATTGCACCTGAAACATCTCCTTGGAAAGCTGGATGATTTTCCTTGGTTTGTACTGTAATAGCCAGAAGGACCTGACTGCTGACGCCGGGATTGTTGGAACTGACTTCTAATACCCATCTTTGTGCCTTTTGCAACGTTGGAGTTGAAAGCTTGAAAGTTACTTTTACCTCTAATACTGTTACATTCTCGCTTTTGAAATTCTAACATCAATTTGGATTTCACATATTCGGCCGATTTTTCTTTCTCTGGCAACGCATCAACAATATCTACTATATGTGAAAAACTTTCAGGTAAACTGAGCAGTAAATAGTTTAGTTTATCATCTTTGCTTACTTCTTCACCTGCGTTTTTCAATTCGTTCAGCGACCTCTCAAATTCGTTGAAAAACTCAAATGGATTACCTGTTTCATTCATTTTCAAATCTAACAGTTTTCTCTTGCATAATAACTTCGTAGCACTGTTCTTCACTAAATAGATTTCATCAAATGTTTCAATCATCTCTTTGGCTGTCTCTTTCGATAGTATTAATTCAAGTTGATCATTAGTTACACTGTTAACAATATAGTTTTTTGCCTTAATTTCTTTCCTGCTCCAATTTGCTTCGGTAATTTCGTTCGGTCTAGTCGCACTTGACAATACTTCATAACATTCCTTCATTTCTAGGAATAACTTCAATCTAAACTTCCATTTATCGTACCCAGTGCCATTAAATACTTGCAACAAAAATTCATCCTTTTTATCGTTCGCCATTTTATACACCACTGTTCACACCGGAACGCAAAAACTTACTTCTCATATAAAAAACTTCTCGACTTATAGACCGGCCACGTAACCACGGACCTCTGCTACCATGTTAAAATATTGAATGACACTGCGGTACTAATTAATATACTATATTTAACTATAATATTTCGGATATACAAACAGTAGTAAAAACATATTTCAGATAAAACTATTAATTAATTTACATATTCATATCACGCGTACAGCGTACAGTACTGCTGTATTTTACGAACTTGATTGTCATTCTTTCTTGTTTTCTCTTCGTACTACGTACTGCGCACACTCACACTGTCACACAAAACCGCCGACACGAACAGCCCACTTTACACAGCTAAAAGGACATCAAAGACAGTATCACAGTAGATTACAAAAGACATAAATAATATTTAATATAAAAATAGATTCAAAATCATATTTCCAACAGAAATCATGTCGGACTTTCATACTAATGTACTCACGTTCAATTCCAGCCGGATACCATTTGCTTTTTAAGAGACAACTCAACTAAATGAATAGGATGTCCAATCTAACAGCACGACGCATTCAGTTACAAATGTGAAATCAGCGCTCATCTCGATGACAGCTGATGACAACTAGTTGGAAAAATCGCTAGGGAATTCTTTAGATTTAGGAGTAACCAAAAGTTGTTAGAAAAGTAACTAGAAAAATAACTTAAAAAGTCACTAGAACTGTCTGACCAAGCCATCTGTTAACTGTCGCCTGGCATGTCGGTACATGTCAGCTGCAATGTCGGTAATGCAGAGCGCATACTTAACCACAGCAATTCAAATATGTAGTTAAATGTGCCAGTCTGTCGAAGACACGAAATTTACTCACGTCAACATAATAACAAACAGAAAATGAACAATACAGATGATAGAATAGAACAAAATACGTATACCACTAACCGGACATATATTAGAAGAAAAACGAGGACTGGTTGAAAAACAACATAACGACACAAATAACATGGAAAAAAGGACACACAAATACGAACACCAGTAACAAGATAGCACACAGACTGATCACAAAGACAGCGGGCACGGAGACGACCGATAAACAATACGACAAATACATATATAAAACAAGAAACACTCGAAAAAAACTCAGACAGGAGAAACTAATGACGATATGGCAGACAAACTGGGACGACGAACGGAACAGACGAGAATTCTACAAAAACTGAAGACAAGTGGGAACAGACAGACTACCCTCGACATTTAAGGCATGTCAAATTACTACAGGACAGGGAAACATGAGACAATACATACACAGATTTGGATTAAGAGACATCGCGGACAAATGCGACTGCGACAGGGAAGAGACGCAGGATGTGACGCACATAAGGATGACATGTAGACACGAAAAAGAGGAGAAACATCAGACGAAAAGTAATAAACAAATACAGACACATCAGCATACAATTGAGAATAGATAACAAGTGAAACCAACAGGACGTGACAAAGATAACGACATGGGCAGAAGAGGCAACAGACAAGAAAGAACACGCCACACAAACATAACCGACAAAACAGACAAATGAGGATAAGGACAAGAGAAATAACACCAGACATAGCTTCGTCCTCTGGTCTCCTGAGGAATGCCAAACAGAAAATAAATTGTATATAATACAAGATTAGGTTCATTGGAATAAGTTTATTTAGTTTTAGAAGACAAAAGAAAAAATTAAGAGGTCTTCTTTCCCTGTTGATTTTAGGAAGGTGGAGTTGGGAAGGCGTGCTTCTTGGTAGCGATTTCGCCTGATAGTGGGCGGGCGTAAGTCTTAGGACCATGGTTTAAACCGAAAGGTGGGGAACCGGGCCGTGGGATCTTGCTGTCAAGAACTACACCATACCTCAAGTGGGCCGTTACCTATTTCCATTATATTATTTTTAGTTATTAGACTAGACTAATTTAGCTTCCAATATAACAACCATAAATAATTGATAAAACATAACACACATAAAAACCAACGAATTACCAAATAAAACGTGAATTATAGTGCACAGTATTTCTGATTATTGCTTCATAATAAAGCTGGTTGTCCTAACAGGCAGCTTTATGAGTAATGTTCATTTGATTTGAGCGTAACATATTGTTGTGCCCTAATAAAAACGACTCCCAGCCTATATCATTATAATAATTAAGCATATAACATCCTACTCTCACATTATTTAGGTGTGTATTGTATGTTGATTACATCTGCAATAAACCTTTTTTGACACATGCGCTACCTTAACCATGCTAATATTTTTTCTGATGACGTTTGTTTCTTTTAATAAATTATTTACTGCACTGAAATTGTGTTGTTTTGTAGACAAATGTCCACCAATAATTACCAAGACAGAATAACGTGACAAAAGCATTTGGGTACTCGATTTGTAAGGAGAACCATTCTGCATTATTGGGACATCTTAGTCTATGATAATCGCCACCCGCCATTTCTAAACATTGTGGTTGTTTCATGATAATGGTAATTTTTCAATGATACACTTTTTGCTTTGTTGGTTCACTGTCATCAGTATCCACTTCATCATGTGTGTGCGTTTTTTTGTTTCTTTAACGTTGGCCTATTTCCACGACTATGGACAATCACCGACGCCAGGGAGCAGTTTCACCTCACTATCCTGGAAATTTTGACGAACCCCTGTCTTTCTGTAAGGAAGGTAGGGATCTTTAACGTGCCCAACATCGCATGGACACGGAACGGACGGCTTAACGCCCCCTCCGAAGGGCGGAACGTGCAGACATTCAACTGGCTCAAATACAATGCCAGAACCTCGGTTGATGTTAATGCTACAGTTTGTACTGAAAAAGTGAAAGCAGTACCCTGGGATCGAACCCAGTACCCTTCTGTTCAGAGGCACACGTTCTTGCCCCTGAACCACCGAGAGGCTCTTCCACTTCATCATAAATGTATTGGTTGCAAAGTTCTGATACAGACAGGCCTGGAAGCTCTGCTTATATATATTTTTAACTAATTGCGCTAAAACTGCAAAACAAAATATTTACAAGTATAGGTATAGATGGGGGCTTCTAAGACCTCCACCCAGCCACTGCGCGTGCGCGAAGTGACGCCACAGTGACGAAACAAGATGGAGGACGAATATAGATCAAACCTGAGATGACCTAATCCAAGATGACCGACCGGAAAATTTAAAAATTTAAACGACGGTTGGCGCCACCTGTCAAAAAGAGAGAATCCGCCATTTCTATTTTGAGGGAAATAACGAATGTAAAAATGGTCGTTTGCGCATGCGCAAACCAACCTTCTTATTAGGTGGTAAAGAAGTATAATCATGCTACTCGTCGCGATATGTAGAGTTCAGAAATTGCATTGGCCACCGCCGGAGGCGGTAGTAGGTATATATATATAAATATATATATATATATATATATATATATATATATATATATATATATATATATATATATATATATATATATATATATATATATATATATATATATATGGGGGGGTCTAAGACCTCCACCCAGCCACTGCGCGTGCGCGCAGTGACGTCACACTTATGAAGCAAGATGGAGGACCAATAATAATATTTATTAATCCACGTATAAAGACGTATAACACACAAAAATATAGTCAAAATAATATAAAACATGACCCTATAAAGGACAAACAAGTCAAAATAACAGGTATTAATAGTCACTTAAAAGTAGACAATTGAACATAGTGAAAATATACATAAAATGCACCACCTTACACACACGCTATACTTACCCGATAGGGATATTTAACACATATGTGTGAACACTTTCAGAGACTGTCGTCATATTTAAGCTATTTTCGCATTGAAGTTGTATTCATTTCCATGAGCTTGATTTATCCATTGCATATTCTTACATACTTAATTAAACTTTCTCTAAAATCGAAATGAACGCACTATTTTAGATATTTCTTTTTTCACAATAGTATTTGATATGTTGACTTTATTTTATGTTACCACATATTTTAGAAGCTAAAAAAATTCTCGCCTCTCAAAATAAGTAATGCTACTTCGTTTTTGTTATTGGTGTTTCACACATTTTCCTAGACAACTAAGTTATTTAGTAAAACAATATCAAAAACAATTAATTGGCATTCATTTAGAAAAAAGGATTTTTGAAATCGGTCAATTAATAATGATATCACAAGTTCAAGTTATCTATTTTGTCGTCGAGTTTTGCTAGAACTGCATTTTAGCCTAAACATGGGCACTCTCGCTATATGTCTTAACTATCTCTATCTAGTGAATATAGTCGGTACTTATAAAGGCAGTGACTTACCATGTACATTTGAAGGTCAATAAAATCTATATATCTATCAGCAGAAATGAATAATATGTTGTAAGTCTTTAATTTTTTTATGTAATAAAGATTTTATTCTAATTAACATTGTTTTTAGTCATTTTTTACAGTTTTACAAGAAATATATATATTATGTATAAATACACCTATACATATATTCAGTATTGGTTTGTAACTTGAAATAAATTCACTTAATCAAATACAGTTTCTTTGTTTCAAAAATGCTTGGACACATTGATTAGTATTTCAAGTTGCAGTCTTTTAAAAAATCCATACGGTTTGTACCATATTTGAAAAATGACTTCATCAATAATTTATTTAAATCAACCCTAGGTTTTTGTTGACTATTTTTGAAGTTCTTACCTGTGAAGTTGTAGAAAACCAGCAGATTTAAAAATTTTATTCATTGATTAACTACACAATTTTTTTTGTGCCTCCAAGATTTATAATAAAAATTTGAAATTTGGTGGTTTTGTATCGCTTGATGTGTACTTTAAAAATAGTCATTTACTAAAATTATCAATGACATTTGACACAAATTGTATAATACATTTTTGAAAAGATTGTAACAGAATATTATCTGACTCCAAGCATTTTTGAAAAAAAGCTAAAGTTGATTAATTGGAATTATTCCAAGTTACAAACTAGCACTGTATGTATAATATATACAATTGCAGATAAGTTGCAAATGTAAGTTTAAATTTTACAACTTTTCTAGGTCCTTTTAAAATTGAAGCTTGCTGTAAGGTAACATTTGTAAGTATAAAGAAAGTTTGTAACAGCTCACTACAGTAAACTTGCAGTAAAGTTACAAAAGAAGCACTTACATATGTAAAGTCACTGGGGGGAAGATTTGCCATTTGCAACAAACTTGCAGGAGGCTTTCTGCAAGTTATCTATCAAACTTACACTTGCTTTGGCAAAGATTCTGCAATGTTAATATGCAATATTACCTTGCTCAGTGGGTTACTACTTTAATGATGATGGAAAAAAAATTGGTACCTCACATAACAATTCTTTTGAAAAGATATTATTTACTTTAAAACATGGAAACGTATATTTAATCGAAAAAATTATTGAACCAAGGAAAACAAACAAAATTTAGCAAAAGTGTCTAAATTGTTCTCCACCTACCATTTGACATTGACCAATTGAATATTGCTTATATTTTTGGTATCTATATCACAATTGGCCGTCTCAGTAGCTTAGCAGGTAGACCATTGGCTTTCGTGTCAGATATTCTGGATTCGCATCCTACCACAGCTTTTTATAAATTATAAATAATTATTAATTTGGTGCTTATTAAAACATAACAACTGCCGTGACAATGGCATTGTGGTTGAGAAAGTTGAATGCTTGCACCCACTCTTCAGAAAAGCCACTAAGATGTCGGTCTTGTGTACCACGCGATGCTAGGCATGTTAAACCTCCCTACCCTGCGTACAAACCCCAGGAGTTCGGTTAAGCCAGTGCCTTATGGTAGTCAATTTTCATTAATGTACATTTTTATAACTCAATTTCCCATTAGCCTAGAAACTTAAATTTTGGTACACAAAAGTATATGGAAGGCAACAAATAAACGAAGCTTTACCAAAATACATTTAAAGGTTGCGGTGCTGTCCGAGCGGCGAGGCCGCGGACGAGCCCTGACGGAGGAAAAAAATACATTTATATTTTTCAGCAATATATTTTTTTAATTGGTCCAATTGAGCAGGCTAATGTGTCGAAGATTAATCAACATTAATTTACGTTCATTTGAAGAAATGTTTTGAGAGTTTAAAAGCATGATCTCAATAATCAATTTTTTTAATGAAAATTTGCTGGACTACAGTTATTCTGTAAAGGATGAGATGACTTAAAAATTCATAACGTTACTTTATTCTCCGGCGTAATAAATGCCGAATAAACGCCCCGTTCGTTGGACCGCTTAGAAAGGTTACAAATATTGTCTCTCCCAAGCTCATCTAAAGGCATAAGTACAATAGAATCCGTATCTTATCCGTCCTCCGCTCTTCACCCTTCGGCTTCATAAGCGTGGTATGTAAACAAAAGAATAGATAAATGACAACGTCGCTTTGCTGAGTAAGTACAATTATTGCAAGCCTTCTACAAAACACAGGCCGAATGAGACCGGACCTGCTGAGAAGTAGTTCAACTTAGTAAGACTTTCGATATAATCATACAGTTTTCAAGGATATCCGAAGTTCATGATCTTCGGCAGCACTTGTCATGATAATATTTTCCATCTCTGTCGGAGGTACTTTTTCGTCTAGAATATCGCAGCCTTAAGGTAACGTTGCAACTCGACAGGTGGCTTCAAGTTTCCATACGAGTCAAAGTACTCGGCTGTATTGCCACGTTTCCTCACTGCAACCCAATGATTTTCAGGGCTCCTTGTTTGTTTGCAAATGAATGATGAACGATTCATTCTTACGTAGCCCATTTAATGGTAGAGCATCTCGCATGTATACACCTCTAAAATAGGGAACTTTCATTTTATCAGCAAATTTCACAAGATCCACATTTGTTAGAGGCCTTGCTGGTAAACACCCTACATGTTTTTTGGCTTATGTATATACAATCCACAACCACCACGTTGTTTCTTCAGATATAGACCATCACCCAAACCACTGCCTCGCTTGCCAACAGCAATAGCCTCCATCGTTTGGTTGTGACGTTTTGCTTCTACCAATTTTTTTTAGACGTTTTAGCATCATTGACAGCTTTAGCAATACCCGCAGCACCGCCACCCAGGGCACCTAGAGCTGACAGACCACCAAATATTAGACGTAAGAGTGGCAGGAAGCCACCACTTTTAGGTATTGGGATAACTCGAGGTGTCTTGACTTTCTTACGGCCACCATCATTTTTAATAACTTTTCTCGCTACATGCAGTAAATTATTCACAGATGGAACTTACGTGCCTACGTTTAGAGCGTCTCGCATTAAAGTTAGTATGTTTTTAAACGGTAGTTTACCACCACATTTTACTTTTTTGTAAAACACGCAGCAGGCACTCTGCCAGTCACAAACATAGATTATGTTGTTACCACATAATCAGAGCAGCAAATACATGGACTCTTTTTACCAAACACAGTTAAATGTTTGATATGTCGTCCTAGTGGATGTGGAAAAACAAACGTTATGGTAAGCTTGTTGTTTGTATCAACCTAAATATAGCATGTTAAAGGAGGTGCTGGATGCTACAAAAGGTGTTGGTTATTATCCATATAGTGAAAGCGAAGAGATATTAGATCCAACAGATGCAAAGAGCAATTCAATTTTTATATTTGATGATGTGGCCTGTGATAAGCAAGATAAAATAAAACCATATTTCTGTATGGGCAGACAGAAAAATATTGACAGTTTCTACTTGTGTCATATAGGAAAGTTCCGAAACAATTGGTGTGTGATAATTCAAAGTTATAGTTTTATTTAAACAAGATGAAACTAATCTTAAACATGTATGGTGATCATGTAACTACCGATATGCCTTTTGAACAGTTCAAGCTTCTTTGTGGTGAATGTTGGCAAAACAAACATGATGTGGTAGTTGTTGTTAATGATTCTAATTTAATACATGCGAGATACTGCAAAAGGTTCGATCACTTTATATATCGCACTAAGCGGGGAAAGGCCAGTATTGTATTGTTCGGCATAGAGTAAACATGTCGAAAAAATATAAAAATCGTAAAATAGTAACACCACCAACCATCCAATGTAAAATAGCTGACCTATCAAAGATAATTAGAAAGAAATATTTAGCTCTAAAGGTGAATAAAACCGAGACCAATATAACTTTCCAACGTTTATACAAACCCATCTTAAAGCCTTTGAGTGAGATAAAAAGAACTACATCAGCGTTGGTGGCTACTCAACCAGCAATTAAACGTAAAATTAAGGTGTGACCCTCACCCCCATTAGCGCCACAAAAGCAAGAAGTTCCACTCCTTGGCGACGATAAAGTGTTCGAGTTAAAACCAGAACCACCTGAAACTAAAGCTTAAAATGAAGAAATAGATGCTGCTGCAAATACAGGTGAAGCAGTCTATGAACAATTTTTAGGTCAGTTTCCTCCTGCTCTTAGGTATTACGCAGATAAATATTTTACAAGCAGGAAGGAGATCGATATGACCTATGGTATTTCGTATGATCAAAAAACCAACAGTTGAATGCTTGGTAATAAGCAAGTTCACTTTATTGTTAAGCCCAGTCAACTTACTATGATAGGCAGAGAAGTTCCCAAACTTGTAATTGATAAGAGAAGATATGTTGTATCCAATCATCTATTGGAGTTATTATTTTTGAAAAAAAAAAAAAAAAAAAGTCTACTCGAGCTACAGAAAATATGTAAGTGATGCGAGATTATGCAGACATTACGGCAGCCACTAGTCTTCATCATAAAGAGGGCGACCCTAAAGAAGCAGTTTTGAGAATCAACTCTAAGAACAACCAACAGGTAATAAAACCCATTTTAGAGAACCTGATCGATTTCAGACCACGATCTTGTTCAGTAACTTCAGGTCATGTTATGCCATACACGATACATACTAAGAAACAGAAAGAATATGTGTACTGGGATGATATGAACGATTTGGTTGATAGACTTCGGCTTTTAGTGGCTTCTCAAGCAGCTGGTAATAACGCACACAACAACGAAATTCTATCAGTTATGGAAGAACTGAAGGAAGTAGGTGTTATATAAACAGACAGATTTGTGTGTTTTTAATCACTTTTAAAATGCCAATCGATAAATTTGGACGTTCAGCAAAGAATTTAAAACATCTAAACAGAGTTGTGCAAAGAGAGACATTTCCGAAAACTACAAATGGTGATTTTGATTTACAAAACCATAAATTGTGCAACGCTGGCGATCCTGTTTAACCTACAGATGCTATAAATAAAAAATTTGTTGATGTGTGGATAGACGACTATCAGAAAACTAAAGATGACTATAAGAAGAATAAAGATGCAGTGAGACTTCAAATTGCCATACTAGTTGGGGCTGTACATAAGCCAGAGTTGGAACATTTAAAAAACAAACTTGAATATAAATTTAAAAAATATGGTGATTTTAAACATGAAGCCTACAACTCATTTCCACTTAAAACTAGTGTTGATCAATCATTACAAAAGCTGGAAGCCCAATTATTGAAAAATTATGCCCATCTTAAACATGATACCTACAACTCGTTTCCACTTAAAAGTAGTGTTGATCAAGCATTAATTAGTCTTGAAAAGGATATCAAGGAGTACATACATCAAACAACGTCTGCTCTTGATAAAACGTTTGCTACTATGCTTGATACCACAACATCTAAACGTCAAAAAGATTGTATAAATCTGACAGTTTCAAAACTTGAAGCTGATCTGAAAAATACGTTTGTTACTAAAGACGATTTAAATCAAGTAGTCACCACGATTGAAAATAAACTTAAAAACATGTTTGCAACTAAAGAGTATATCGATGGCACAATCGAGGGAATACATAGAAGTCTAATTCAGGAGGCAGTGACTGCAGTTTGGGTTATGGTGGATAAACGCATATCGAAAATGGAGTTTATTTGGAATAAATTAAAATAATTTCAGTGTATAAATGTCTATTGATAAGTTCGGACGTTCTGCAAAGGCTCCCAGCTTCTTAAACAAAATTGTGTACAGAGAGACATTTCCGAAAATTGATTTTGATGTGCAAAACCATAAATTGTGTAATTTAGGTGATCTTATCAAACCTGCTGATGATGTGAATATAAAATTTGGTTGATGTATGGGCAGATGATTATAAGAAGAATAAAGATGAGGTAACACAAAGTCTAATCACCATAACTCTTGAAGCTGTGCATAAAATAGAGCTAGCTGATCTTAAAAGCGAGTTTGAAAACAAATTAAAAAAATTAACCCAGGATATAACTTCTCAAGTGTTGCATGATACTGATATACCAAAGAGTAAATATTTAAGTAAGAAACTGAGTCAACTGGACACTAAGATCTCAGCTCTGGAAGCAAAGTGGACACTTTTAAATCCAACACCATGAAGCGTAAAACAGTTGAACCATCTGATACTAAGAAGCAAATTATTGATGAGCTACATAAACCAGCAAGAATCAATTTTAAAGGTAGGCGTACAATAATCAAAGGTTTGGATGACTTGTGGCAGATTGATTTAGCTGAATTTACAGACTACTACAAAGAAAACTCTGGTTACAAGTATATTTTAGTGGTTATCAATTGTTTTTCAAACTATTTCTTCCACTTAAATCTAAAAATGCTGAAGAGGTGAATAAAGTTATGGCTGTAATTTTAGCTAATAGTACAGCGCCCTCTAACGTCCAGTCTGATCTTGGCCGAGAATTCTATAAGTCTAAATTTAACGTCTTAATAAAAAATACAACATTAATCACTACAGCACTTATAGTGTGCAGAAGGCTGCAATGATGAAAAGAGTCATACATACCTTAAAAGAGAGGATATACAAGAACTTCAACTAGTTTGGTTCTTACATATGGGTTAATACACTACCTGATATCACAGCTGCCTACAATACTCTTGTTCATCGAACAACTGGTGTAAAGCCTCAAGATGTTAATAAGAAAAATGAAGAAGCTATTCTTAAACAAGCCTACTCAAATCTCAAATTGTTTGATCTGAATAAATTTAAAGTGGGTGATGCTGTTCGTCTAAGCAAAGCTAAAACATTATTTGAGAAAGGCTATACACCGTGTTGGTCAGCAGAACTGTTTAAGATCACTAAGATTCACTACACTAACCCTGTCACCTATTTAATAGAAGACATGCAGGGCAAGCCTATCAGTATAGGATTTTATGAAGAGGAGCTGCAAAAGACTGCATCTCCAGATTATATTTAGTTGAAAAAGTGCTAAGAAAGGAAGGCAACAAGTCATATGTGAATTGGCTTGGTTTTGATAAATGTCATAAGTCTTGGATAACTAGTAAAGACATTAAATAATTTCTCTTATTTGTATTAAATAAAACAAACATTGTAATATATATATATATATATATATATATATATATATATATATATATATATATATATATATATATATATATATATATATATATATATATATGTTTTGTATGTGTGTATGTGTGTGTGTGTGTGTGTGTGTGTTTATTAACAACCAACCTAACAGTTATAATATTAATTTTGAGAAAAATATGGCTGATTAACATATTGATACTAAAATGTGTTTAAAACAACCCACCTAAAGGGTAAAATAGATTGTGCAACATAAGAAAATACATCAGCAATAAATCTCAATTAAAATATACTAATGATAATAATAATAATAATAATAATAATAATAATAATAATAATAATAATAATAATAATAATAATAATAATAATAATAATGACTAATAATAATAATAAAATATACAAGTATAAACACTTAACCTAAACGAGTGAAATGGGCTGCTCTGAGAACGAATTGGATTTCCCCTGTATTGAGCTGCCTTAAGAACTGATATTAGGCATCGTTTACGCATTAGTAAAACATTTCAACAACTAATCGCGAAACAGCCGTCCGCGTTACTCTTTAACGATGTCTTTGTGGCCCCAAGCAAGAGTTCTATATTCATCGGCTATAAAGTAGCGGTTATCATCAAATGCTATCTTATTCACCACCTGGGTATACACCTCATGCATGCTGGTACAAAAAACATTCATACGATTAAAAAGTCTACCATCCTGTACCATCCGCATCCATAGTAGTATCACCCATACTCTCCACAACATTCCTATAATCATCCGCGCTCAAGTCTCTTTTAGTCAGACATTCTTGCACTCCTTTCGCTTTCTCTGTTAAAACACCCTCCGCATTATCCAAATATGATTTAGCGCCTGTCCCAACAATTTCGTACAAAATTGTGCCCTTATATTCATCCTTGATTCTTCCAAGCACGCTTTCATTCACCGGTCTTGCGTGAGCGTTGCCAAGTCGTATATGATGGTTTTCGATATATCTAATATCGAAAAACCAACATATATAGGTCTGTCATAAGTTACATGCGTTCTGTTCGTCTGAATAGCGACAAAGTCGTCTGTGAATATTGAAACATTTTTAAAGTGTGGTTTGTTAATGTATGTCGTCGCACCTGGTTTGCGTCCTATACTGTCCCAGTATGTCACAAGTTGTACGTCCACCCTTTTGTTCAAATTCTCCATGGTCTTACCGAATACCGCGTTGTTCATTAATTTATAAAAATCTTTCTCAAATTCATTATTCGCCTGATTATGTAATTTGGTGTTCTTATCGATGCAAATTTTCAGCCATGGAGATTGTCTAAATGTTATAACCTGGTGTATTTTCTTAAGTGTCAGTCTGTTTGCCAAACATTGCTTTAAGTTTCCAAAATAAATAATATATTTTGTTTTATCATTTAAATATGGAATAAGTTTTGGCAGGTTAGTTTTACCGGTAGGGGGTATAAACGGTTCTGGGCAAAAGGGAAATTCATTGTGTAAATCATGTAGGTTTTCCAGGTACTTTAGATCAACCTTGAAAACATAGCCAGAATCATCATCATCCCCCAAATTTTGAATTTTTAAATTTTGAATTTCTTGTTCGGTGAGCCAACGAAAGCTCCCGATGGGCATTGGCTCGCTTTTGGCCTCACCGTACAAGTTGGTCGCATCTGCGTACATAAGCCATGTTTTCGGCTTTGTTTCGTCATAGTTCGGTGTGTGTTCGTTGTTGGCTACTACCCGTCTAACACTACACTGGCTAACACCCCCCTCGTATACCTTTTTTGAAGAAGTGATGCATTTTGATGTCTGTTAGCAGTTCAAGTTCCACCTCAGTAGCTTTTAGGACAGCATTTCAAGCAAGAGATGGAGCTGTAACGTGCTGACAAGGATTGAGATTGTACACCTTAAAACAAACATTCCGGAAATTCTCAAACAGATCAGCCAAAAGTAACACATTTGATTTCAAATACAAGTCTGAATAATCACAAAGTTTCACAATCAAACACCTGCCATACTTTGCATGTACGCTCATAGTAAGCATGCATAATGTGTTCCCCTCGTAGACTATCATAGAACCCTTCTTCAGATGGAAGCTTAGTAATTTTTCAAAGGAATCTACATACGGATATTGACAAGACACCCTTCTGCCGAATCAACTTAAATTTGTTTATATCCGCGAAATATTTCTTAACTTCCCTATACTGACTATCTTCCAAATTTTTTACTAATTTCTCTAAGCTTTTGGCCATAAACCTGAACGAATCTAAAAATCTAAGTTTAATGTGTGTTTTTTTCATTTTACCATCCAGCTCCTCCTGATCAACCAAAACATGTTTGCCGAACCTGATGCATCGCTCTTTATTTTGAGCGTTAACATCTAATTTAGAACCGTACTCTGCCAACTCTTTGATGAAGAGATGAGCACCGTAACCGGAGAGATTATGGAAAAATACCGGAATATACTTTGGTACTTTATAATTTAGATTACAGATGGCATGAGCTGGGCCGCCATAATTATTAAATTCGAGTAAATGATCGTGGTCTCGGACTTTGTCCTCATTTAAGCCGAAAGGTCTTTTACAAATGTGACAAAATTTTGAATTTTGAAATTCGCGTTCTTGTTCATCAGTGTCATTGGACAAACTTTACCTAAATGGTTTTGATGAAGCTATTTAAAAGCGTTTTCTAGGTGCTTTACAAAAACTCGAGCCGTGTCCTGACCACGATAAGTGACAAATTTAGAAAGAAAGTCATCGAAAGAGCATTTTATGTAATACGCGAATGCATACGGTATGTGTTTGTGAGTCTTTTGTGTAAACGAGTCGCAACAATTTTGATGTTGTTCAGTTTTTAAAGGGGACAAAAGACTCTCAAAATCAGGATACACAACGAAAGAAACACGCATTTTCTTTTAGAAATCGACATATCTAAGTAAATTTTCTGGTACGTATTTCCCATATTTATCCTTGCGTAAATCGGTGGTGGGTAAATTAACTCTGACGTGATTGAAATCATATTTCTGCTGCTCTGATAATTTAAATTCTGTTCCAAAAAAGACTAAACAACCATCACTTAAATTTTTTTACATGCATGTTTAGATATTTGGCTTCTCACAAGACGAGACATATCTTTTATTAAACAATAATGGCTATTATTTTCGACATCGTCTGTTAACAATAATAGATTGATATGTCTCGTCTTGCGTGAATTATTAAAATATAGGGGACCACATATATCGTAGTAAAATTTGTCATTATCAAAATGTTTCTCTAATCCGTAAACATTAACTGATATATCATTCTGTTTTCCAAATTGTGCAATTTGGTTTAAAGATACAGGAAACTCAATACCTGAAAAATCTAATTCGTTTTCATAGGGTACATAATGATTAATGCGATGAGGGGCGCTTCGATATTCACTAGGGTGGAGGGCGGCCAGGATTGACTACATAAAACACCACTCGTCAGAATTTTGTATGTTCAGCACAGCCTTCTTGTTGGAGATTAACTTTGGCAGCTCTACGTAAGAATTACCTTCGAGTGGAGAGAATTTGGCAATGTTAATTTCCAGCCAAAGCCAGTTTTCAACACCCAACCTATAAAGAAATGTGTGTAAGTAACGGTTTAATACTAAACAAAGATAAGCATTCACAACTATCCTCAGCGTCCTGGAGCTGAAAAATAAATAAATAAAAAAGACATCTTTCTACACCTACAAACGTCAACGTCTTGGTTGCTGAAATAAATATGCTGTAAATATCTCTGTGAAATCTAAACATATTACAGTCTCCACGTAATAATAATAAATATATAATAGTAAATAATAACACACCGCTTTCATTGTGTTGAAACTCTTGGGCTTTGGCTTTCATAACATGATCCATTCTCTCCACTGCTTCGGCTATCTTTTCAGATGTAGTGATTGGTGCTGCCTTGTTGAAGCTCTTAGTTTGCTAGAGTTGTTTCTCTGGTTGTTGGTAAGAACTAGATTTTTGGGCGTGTATACTGGAGGAATTCGTCAGCATCTATCACTACATCTTGAACTGGTATTCTATATGTTGTCAATCTCGTGCTGAAGGCGTGCTTAACGAGCTGGATCCCATCCTCAGTCTCTGTACAAGTTCTGCTTTTGTGCTCTAGACGCGTAAATGGGCTCCAAATGATGCCTGTAGAGTGAAAAACATATAAGTATCTGGTTGTGTACTCAAAGACGATAGGTTACAGTTTATCTTTATACCTTGCGAGTTTCACCTAACTTGAATAATAATTTTATGAAAATTCGCTATACCCTATAAGTTTAAGCTAGGTATGAATAATAATTTTGTGAAAATTCGCTAGCAATAATGTTAGATTCATAAACAAGTATTCTTATTACCATGTATTTTCGCTTAATTACTTACTTTATCTATATCCTGGCAACACGTAAAACACCTCGAAACAATCCTTTTAGATGGCCCAGCACCATCCTCCACAGCTACCTTTCCCTTAATACCACAAGGTGGCTGATGGGCTGAGTAATTCCCCGTAGGCTGTGTGCATTGCGCTGTAAAATCACAATCTTTAAAATATTTTTTATATAAATGTAAAATGTATAAGTTTTACTTTCCTTCAAGCATCAGACTTACTGCTTCACAATATTATGAAAAGTCACTATTCTAGGATCTATATTTAACAGTGCCAATCATAGGTTTGAAAAATGCTACATAGTTGATATATATATTAACAATTTTTAAATGTATTAGCAACGACAAATAATTCATAATTAAGACGTATAAATGATGGTCATTACTCACCTTTCTTAGGGGGTAGAGGAGTACTGGCATGCATGTGCTTATGGTATTTCACTAAACGGTCCCTTCATGAGAATAGACTGAGGCAGATTATGCATTGCAGAAGGGGCCTTGCACTACCGCCGCTTGCACACTGTTTTTTGTGTCTTCTCAGATTATCTCTACGGGTGAAATACTTTTCACAGTTCTCACATCTGAACATGGTTACTCGCGATGCTAAAATCAACTATGAAATTTTGTGCCCCTATTTATACCCGAATCTTGTTTTTCCCATTCTCCTGCGTCTCTTGTCATAAATACAGCGCTTATCTTATTATTGTCTTTCTTTAATAAACAGGACACTATTTTTATTTTATTCTGCCTGTGTTTTATATTTTTTGAAATTAATGTACGGCTACGAAACAATCCTTTTAGATGGCCCAGCACCATCCTCCACAGCTGCCTTTCTCTTAATACCACAAGGTGGCTGATGGGCTGAGTAATGCCCCGTAGGTTGTGTGCATTGCGCTGTAAAATCACAATCTTTAAAATATTTTTTATATAAATGTAAAATGTATAAGTTTTACTTTCCTTCAAGCATCAGACTTACTGCTTCACAATATTATGAAAAGTCACTATTCTAGGATCTATATTTAACAGTGCCAATCATAGGTTTGAAAAATGCTACATAGTTGATATATATTTTAACAATTTTTAAATGTATTAGCAACGACAAATAATAATTCATAATTAAGATGTATAAATGATGGTCATTACTCACCTTTCTTAGGGGGTAGAGGAGTACTGGCATGCATGTGCTTATGGTATTTCACTAAACGGTCCCTTCATGAGAATAGACTGAGGCAGATTATGCATTGCAGAAGGGACCTTGCACTACCGCCGCTTGCACACTGTTTTTTGTGTCTTCTCAGATTATCTCTACGGGTGAAATACTTTTCACAGTTCTCACATCTGAACATGGTTACTCGCGATGCTAAAATCAACTATGAAATTTTGTGCTATTCTCCCGCGTCTCTTGTCATAAATACAGCGCTTATCTTATTATTGTCTTTCTTTAATAAACAGGACACTATTTTTATTTTATTCTGCCTGTGTTTTATATTTTTTGAAATTAATGTACAGCTATCGAGGATGTTAAATTGAACGTCCGTGTCAGCCAAATATCAAGGATGTTAAATTTGACGACCTGTTTGTCTTTGATATAACGATAGCTATCTCTTGTAATGGAAATTGATTATGCTAATTCGGTTTAATGTAAATGGGAATCAGGTGATATTTTAGTGTAATAAAACATATGTCTATTGAAAATTTCTTTAATTGTATTATATTTATAACATAAAAATACTACAATATAGTTATGTTTCCTAATACATTAAAATTGATTGCAAAAAAACATATCTTTTAAAAAAATGTTGATATTTTGTAATAAATTCGATTACCATACATAGGTCTTCTTGGTATTTTTGTTTAACAATGAAAAACATACAGTGTAGAAGCAAAATACCCTTATACTAGATAATTCTGCTCTAATATCAGCCAAAACATGTCTAAATGTAAAAAAAATATTTGAACCTTAGTTCTAATAATGAGTCCCTAATTACACTACCAATGTCTTCTATTATTTTAAGAGCTTCTAGTGGTATATTAAATTTGTTCATTATTTCACCATTATGTAGTTTAAACTTGAATAATGCTGTTTTTCTTTGTATTTTGATGTTTGGAAAACCTTTAGCTTTAGTGCGGGAGGTCAAGTATCTGCGGGTGGTCCTGTACTCCAAACTAACATGGGGGTCGCAAATAGAACGAGTAGTGAGGAAGAGAGTAGCGACCCTCTGGCAGCTGCGTCGAGTGATAGGGAGGACCTGGGGACTTAATCATCAGATCCTTTATTGGATTTACACTGTGATCGTCAGGCTGAGAGTCATCTATAGGGCATTGGTCTGGGGGTGTGGTGTTAACCAATCTACCAGCAGGAAGCTGGCCAAACTCCAAAGGCTGGCAATCCTGGGTATCACAGGCGCTACGAGGACGACACCCTCAGCCGCGCTAGAGGTCTTGTTGATGCTGCCACCGCTTCCCATCTGCATCAGAAGGGAGGCTATGGCGTCGCATCTTAAACTGCGAGACTCTGGAAACTGGTGCGGAGAGGGAGCAGTAATAGGGCATGCAAGAGTCGCTAAGGAGGCGGAAAAGGAAATTCCGATTTCAGCCATCAAGGTACGGGATGCCGAGGACGATATTAGGTTGACTAGGCCATATACTTTCACGAACCCCAGTAGGGATCAGTGGAGGGAAAATGAGGTTGCATTCCAGCCTGCAAGCCTGGTCTGTTTTACCGACGGATCGCGGCTGGAGGATCAACAATCCTCCGGGGCAGGAATATACATCGAGGGCCTGGAGGTGCGCAAGAGTTATGCTCTCGGCGCATATACCACGGCATTCGAAACAGAGGTGTACGCTATCCTGTCTGTGGCCAATAGACAGGTTGTGAGGAGGAGCCCCGAGAAATGTGTGTACATTTGCTCGGATAGCCAGGCGATCCTCCGGGCAGTCTGCGCGGCCAGAATCAGGTCAACACTGGTTCAGGAGTGCGCTGACGCCCTCAAAGGACTAGCCAGGACAAAGGAGGTGCAGCTGGTGTGGGTTCCGGGACACTGTGGCGTGGCGGGGAATGAGGTAGCGAATAATCTCGCAAGGCTTGGTTTCCGGCGGCCGTTCTGTGGCCCGGAGCTTGCGATAGGCATAAGTAGGAAGACAGTCTCTGTCGCCTTAGACTGGTGTACTGAGGAAGCAATGGAGAGGCACTGGGGGTCGGTTGGTGGCTGTAGGCAGGCGAGGGACTTCGTGGAGGGGCCGGACAGAGATAGAGCTGTCTGGCTACTCGGTAGGAGTCGACCTACGCTTCGCCGCATCCTTGGGGGTGCTGACAGGCCACTGCGCCGTTAGAAGACACCTTACATTGATAGGCGTAGAGAGGGATCCCATTTGCCAGGAATGCGGCGAGGATGAAGAAACGTCCTACCACTACCTGTGTGAATGCGAGGCTTTTGGGAGTCTTCGAGCAGAATTGTTCGGTTCGAGGACTCTGTAGAGGAATCAGGTAAGTACCGTCCAATTGAAGACCGTCACGGGTTTCATTTCGAGGTCGAGGCGGTTTGGCGACGGAACTGAGGAAGAGTAGAGCATGGTTGCTGGGTTTGGCAAAAAGGGCCTATTGTGGCCTACTTGCTTGGCGTTGGCCTCCCCACCACTGCTACTACTACTACACCAACTTGTTATTCTTTTTCACCGTTCAGTAAGAAAATACGTTGTTTGAGACATAAGTTCACAGTCTTCCGGTTTTAGCTTTTTCTCACTGATTTTCCTATTGATTTCCAATAACTTTTGGTTAAACATATCTTCTTGTGTAGGCTGATAATTATCTGCTGCATCTGATAGAAGCACCTCGTCTATTATTTGTTGCAGAATTTGCTCATTTTTCACTTCTGCTTCTTCTTCTTCTTTAACTACTTGATCACTACTTTGTTTAAGAAAGATATTTTTGAGAACGTTAATTTGTTTGCTTCTGTGTTCAGGCATATCCCTTGTTCTTTTACACGACTCCATACTAATGTTTAAAACTGTAATTATGATTAAATATGTTGGGTATTTATATGTTTCAAAAAGCACTGCACTTTAATTAGCTCTTTAACATGTGTGCCTAAAATACATTAACTTGTGTGTTATATTGCTTACATTTGCCTTTTTACATGGTTTCTTGTGTCATATACACACAAATTCGATAAAACAGCCGGCCTTTTTTATATCATGTAGAGTTTGCTAGCAATTTCTATTCCGAGCATGCTCAGACTTGTAAAACCGCAAACATCCGGTAGTTGTTTACTTCGGTTCTACTAATCAGGGCGAGTAACATGACACCAACCATACCTCTAAACCACTTAATAAGAAAGTTGATTTCTGCATGCGTGTATACTATTTTTGAATTCTACGCATCGAGACGATTAACATGATACCAAACATTTGCCCTCGAAACCACTTAATAAAAAAGGTGGTTAGCGTATGCGCCAACTGCCATCTTTACATACGTCATGATATATGAGAAATCGAAATGGTAGGTCTTCTTATTTAGACAGGTTAGATCACATCTCCATCCAGATCTAGATTCTGATCTTGATTCTGATACTACACCGGGGGCGCATCCTGTCTATACCTACTTTTACATGACAGTCTCAAGACACTGCCGCCTTGATCTTGTGACCATGTCTCCCTTCAGCGTTCTTTCTATTTCGTTGTAGCTACCGCACTTGCCAGACCAAATTCCAGAGGCTTACTTCTCCTGTTTCCCTTTTCCCATTTGTGTATATGTACTTTAAATATTATTGTCTAAAAGTTACTGTTTCAGAGTATTCCGAACAAAAATTTCCTTTCTCCAGTCAAGATCTTTTAGCAAGTTTTTGACTTCTTCTAGAACACTTGTGTCCGTGAAAACAGGATTTGCTATCATCTAAAGTTGATGATGTTTAAGTTAAGAATACTAGCTTAAACTTAATAAGGCTTGTTGCACAAAAATAAACAGTCTACAATATTTTTATAACTAATAACATTTTACTTGCCTATTATGGAGTCAAAGATGATTTTTAATCTAGGTTTATGGCGTAAAACACGTTCTAATTTCATTCTAGGCCAGCAGAAATATACACTATCTTCTTCTGCAACTATAGTAACTTGAAACACATTGTCTGATTGTTCATGATTCGCTTCCCACTCAGGTGAATCAAGAAACTGGTGTATGTTTATAAAATGCAAATGGGTATCATCACAAGTAACACGAAGCCTAAAAATTTAATAACATATCACAATTTTGTAACAAACTTTAAATATAAAACATAACAACTTAGTCCTAAATATTGAACAACACCGACTTAACAAACAAAACAATACTTGCCTTCCTTTCAGTAGTATTGCCAACCTTTCGTCTGCAGGGCTTACATCCTCCACTGCATATATGTCACCTCTATCCAGAGTCATAACTTTTCCTTCTTTAACAAGTTCTTTAAAGTGGTTTTTACTTACATGAAAGGGTTTGAAAACCTTAAAAATGACAATACAGGACAATACAGAAGATGTAAATGAAATAATAATATAAGTAAGGTAAGTTCATGGGTTTTTAATTATTGGCTGTAATCATAGGCATTTTTGTTGGAATGGCAAGTTAAAGCTATATTATAGTTGTGACTTTAAAGGCATCTATTAATTGTATATATTGAGAGGGTAACAATTCGCGACACAGTAAATGTAGGAATTAAAGTAACAAATTTTATAAAAACTTCGCGTTTTACTGAATTTTCGTTAAGAAAATGTATTAGTAGAGAGGTATCGATGGTAAGACTTTAGGAAATTTTCTTCAAATGAGCGCGAATTGGGACCGCTAGAAACCATATCCAAAGTCAGTTAAAAATTTTGTTACATTTAAAGTTGCAAATATTTCGCAAATGGTTCATTCTAACGTCATTCAAGTATAACTTGATTGTTAAGGAAATACAGAAGAATACTATTTTGTAACCAAAAGTTTTATAGCGACGTTAAGAAAAAAGTGTGACTATTTTAAAGCTTGAAGGGTACCGCAAGCAGCGTGCTCTATCCGTTAGAGACAAACTGGTACACAATAATTTTTTCATCACTGTGAAAAAGTCACATATACTAGTTTTCAAGACAATACCTACATCAAATACCAGATCTAGATATTAAAGAAAATCGAAATTCAATTTCTTAATTTCACACCCTGCATCTCTTTTAATTTATACCTTTGGATCGAGGCAGGTTTGCCAAAATTGTAATATGTTGATGTAATGAACCTACTTCTACTCTGTGCGTCATTACTTTTGGACCATCATACGAGGCGGTATTGAAAAGTACTTCGCCTACAATAGAAAACACATTAATATAAAGAAAAATCCATTTATTCAATATAATGTCATAATCTCCTCTAACACATTTAGCAGGACATCCATAAAACAATCATAAAAAATTCTCTATATCAGTCTTCTAACCAAAGTAGAGACCTCCAGTATGTTAACGAGGAGACATGGTCACCATGTAAAAGAATAACGTTTTTAGAAAAAAGTTATATACATACAGGTGTTTCATAACTACGTTAAAAAATTTAAGGGGCATAATATATATATATATATATATATATATATATATATATATATATATATATATATATATATATATATATATATATATATATATATATATATATAGACGTTCTGGCTTATTTACATTTGATTTTGTCAACATTTATTTAGGCCTCTAATAATTAGCTTCCTGCTAAAAAACTCGACAAGTTAAAATTATCTCGCAATAAGATATTAATACTTCGATAGTTCTCTATTCAGTCCCGAGATAAATGTACAGACGTATTTGTGTAATTCAATAACACCACACTTAATACAGGCATTCCTCGTGCTCTTTGATAAAAGGTTAATTTTTGTTGACACCAGCTGGAACATAAATTTATCACTTAATGTGTCTGCATCTTGAAAACTCTGAGATCTTTTCTGCATAAGGGGTGTTAAGTGTGATTTCGAGTATCTGGAAGGCAATTAGAAGTCATTATAGTTGGTCGAAGCTAGAGAAACCGTGAGAAACACGAAGGGCCATATGGCCTGAACATTCTTACAAACAATGAAAATAGAACAATGCTTGCGGATTTTGTATTAACCGCAAATCTTTATGTCAATGTTTGGAAATATGCAGCTTATGAGCTACGTATTTTAATTATAGGCGTCTCTTTGTGAAATAAATAGCTTCCCACTTGCTTTCACGTCTAGTAAACTTTGCCATTTACCCTTGTATTGTTAGCACTATTATTGAGATGAGATATTGTAACTACTCACTCAAAATATATTATAAAGTTAAAAAAAAAAGGCACTTATAATTTAATAAACACATATTTCGTTAAAGGAAAGGTTAGTCGTTTGTTATAATTATGCGAACCGAAGCGGCACCCCTGGCGATTGTTCAGATATCCCGTTAATATAAAACACATATTTCTCAACATTGGACATGTGACACTTTGTGCACATTTTCATGAAATTTCCACAATGAGGTAATATTGTAAGAGTGGCCAGTTAATCATTTATTACGAATTTGCGAATTTTGGACTGCCAAGCATATGTGCAGGTTGATACACATTTGTGGCAAGCAGGTATATTATTGTAATTTAGCTGTATAAATATGTAATTATTCTTATGCAATTAGTAATTAGAGGGAAGGAGACAAATAAGCGGTTTTGTGTATTGTTAATGACTAGGAGAACCAGTGGGGCATTCGCAACTAGGTACATTTGTGAAATGATTATCGTACATAGAACATGTGTATTAAAATTTAGTTTTAACTAGAAGAAGACGCATAACAATATATGTGAGTATCAAGACAGTTTTTTATAAAAGACTAGAGTGACATGCTACAGATCACGTAGGCATTAATAAAGTCGATAATTGTGTACGCAACTGGTATATTTTCAACCGTAATGACTATGTCTGTTCATCATAGTTCCCACACATACAGGGGAGTGGATTTCATATAAAAGGACCTGTATTTGTACAGTGGGGCAGACTGTATCTAGCTCTCAGATCGGTCTTACCTCACCATCGCCGTCTCCATACAGTTCGGAATATCCAAGAGCAAGTGGTTGGCGCCAGTTCAATATATATATATATATATATATATATATATATATATATATATATATATATATATATATATATATATATATATATATATATATATATATATATATATATATATATATATATATAATATAATATAATAATATTCTTTATTGGTCATAATTATACAGCATGTCAATACATATAAGTCGTTGACTTGTGAAGTATTTCGACATAATTTTACCAAACGTCATTCCAAAAATGTTTGACAGATATCCCCTGAATAACATACCTCAAATTTTAACATACTAATTTTCAAATTTAGTTCTGCCCCTTTCTTTCTCCATCTAAAATTTCACCCAAAACCTTTACTGCCTCGTATTCCTTTCCACATAATAATACTTCAGAACAAGCAACTTTCTTTTCTGTTCCATATTTTTGCCAAAATAACAAATTTTGTGAAGAGCCAAGTTACATTGACTTTTACAATGACGAACGCACGACTCCATTGGCTCATGCAGGTGTTTCTCTGTAGAACCCATTTAGTCTTGTCTATTGGAAAAAAATTCTGCCGTTCCCCAAACAGCTTGAAATACTCCAGAGCAAGTGGTTGGCGCCAGTTCAATACGTGTCGACTCCACTGGCTCATACAGGTGTTTCTCTGTAGAACCCATTTAGTCTTGTCTATTGGCAAAAAATTGCCGTTCCCCAAACAGCTTGAAATACCCCAGAGCAAGTGGTTGGCGCCAGTTCAATACGTGTCGACTCCATTGGCTCATACAGGTGTTTCTCTGTAGCACCCATTTAGTCTTGTCTATTGGCAAAAAAATTTTGCCGTTCTCCAAACAGCTTGAAATACCCCAGAGCAAGTGGTTGGCGCCAGTTCAATACGTGTCGACTCCATTGGCTCATACAGGTGTTTCTCTGTGCAAAGCATCTAGTCTTGTCTATTGGCAAAGCGCGAGCCGATTTGCACTAACAAGGAATCTTGCCACCTCGCAGGGTTGATTCCTGATTCATTCAAGCCCTTGTCCCAACGCCCCGGCCCACGTCAGCGAATATTGCGGCCGGTGTGACGCCATTTAAGCACCAGACCGTACTACTAGAGGCCGCCCACCGTATCCGCTCCTTTTGGCCCCGGCTTGGAATTATTCCGTAAGTTGCACCAGAAACAAGAAGCCTCGCAGGGCTGCTTCAGGCATCTGATAGGTCGGCAGACTAGCTGGAGACAGCAGAAACCAGACGAAATAAGGGGTCAGCGTTGAAGACGGTGAGTGTACCTTTGCAAATAACTTATATCGCCCGCCCCCCTTTTATTCAAGCACGCGCAAAGTCCGTAAAACGAAAAATCACAATACAAGTAGATATGTAGAAACTTTCTCAATAGGTATTCCCCATATGGGTTTAATCATTAGCACTCCTTCCCGATCGATATATCTAACTAAACTTGAAGCCTGTAGTCTTATTTATCTTTGTATTAGTAGCAGAATTCACTTGTGCATTTAAAAGGTCGCCAAATGCGATAATATTGAAACTGAAACTTGAAATCTGGAATTTTGGCTGTTTACATACTATGTAGAGAAATTATTTGCGCGTTTAGATGTTGCCAAATTTAATATTTGAACTGAAACTTGAAATCTGGAATATTAGCTGTTTACATACTATGTAGAGAAATTATTTGCGCGTTTAGATGTTGCCAAATTTAATATTTGAACTGAAACTTGAAATCTGGAATATTAGCTGTTTACATACTATGTAGAGAAATTATTTGCGCGTTTAGATGTTGCCAAATTTAATATTTAAACTGAAATTTGAAATCTGAAATTTTAGCTGTTTACATACCATATAGAGAAATTGTTTGTGCATTTAGATGTTGCCAAATTTAATATTTAAACTTAAATTTGAAATCTGGAATTTTAGCTGGTTACATACTAGGTAGAGAAATTATTTGCGCATTTAGACGTTGCCAAATTTAATATTTCAACTGAAATTTTGAATCTGGAATTTTAGCTGTTATTTCGCGTTTAGGTGTTGCCAAATTTGATATTTAAACTGAAATTTGAAATCTGGAATTTTAGCTGTTGCTTGTGCATTTAGATGTTGCAAAATTTAATATTGAAACTGAAACCTGAAATCTGAATCTTAGCTGTTTGCATACTATGTAGAGAAGTTATTTGCGCGTCTGAATGTTGGCAAATTTAATATATTTAAACTGAAGCGTGAAGTCTAGAATGTTATTTCTGGTATATTAGCTAAAGAAATCATTTCCACATTTAGAACCTTGCCAAATTTAAAGCCTCTAATTTTTATTTGTCTGCGTGTTCCCTAATGAGACTGCCTTGCATTCAACTGCAGAAGTCTTGTGGCTACTTGATAATATTTAAACTGAAACTTGAACTCAGCAACTTTACTTGCTGGTGTATTACTTGATGAAATTACCCCTTTTGCATTTGAAAATAGACGGATTGTCCGCATGTAACGATATTTAACTGAAAACTTTAGATTGAATATTCTATTTGCTCGTGCACCACCTAAAGAAATTATTTTTGTATTTGGGAAATTAACATATTGTCTTTACCTGAGAATTCTAAATTGTGAAACCAGGAGTATGGAGCTTATATTATTATGATTTAAATCTGAATCGTGAAACCCGAATAATGTAGCTCTTTGTAATATCATTTAAGTCTGAATCGTGAAACCAGAATTATATAGCTCTTTATAATATAATTGAAACCTGAATCATGAAGCCAGAATTATGCAGCTTTTTATAAGATAATTTAAATCTGAATTGTGAGACCAGAGTCATGTAGCTCTGTATAATATAATTTAAGTCTGAATTATGAAACCAGAAGTTTGTAGCTCGATATAATTCAATTTAAACCTGAACCATTAATTAGCAATTATGCAGCTCTTTATTATATAATTTAAATCCGAATCATGAAGCCAGAATTATGTAGCTCTTCATAATACAATTTAAATCTGAATCGGGAAACCAGCAATATCTAGCACTACATGATGTAAATTGAAGCCTGAAACTTGAACTAAAGGCATGTCATTTCATTTCTGTGTAAGATTGAAACTGAAACTTGAAGTCAACCATGTGGCGCCATTTTAATGCACTTTGAAACTGAAACTTGAAGTTAGTTACCTTATTATTTTGCACATTTCCCGATGAAGTTATTCTGTACCTGAAACAGACATCTAGGCTCTCCTTTGTGTGTTTAAACTTGAGATTTTAGATTGAACATATGTGGTGTGCACTGGACGGTGCGGACAAGGAAAAGAAAGGGATATAAACCAAGTGAAGTACCTTCCCCGGTGTTTTGACCAAGTTATGTAACTGTTCTCTTTGTATCTCGAATGATCTTTAGGTGAAGTTTCGCTTTACGAAGTGCCAAAAGCCGAATATCAAAGACCTCATAAAAGAGGCTATAGTCCATGAAAGACTTCGCGAATTTACAACCTAGGTATGAATAGGGCGAAGGGGCAACCTGAAGGTCAGTAATTAGCGAAAGCCTTGTAAAGTACGTCATAACATTGGGTGAGGTAACAGTAGATTTGTCATCTTCGCCGTTTAGTCAGTGAACAGTGATTTGGCCTGAATTACAACAATGCCTTTCCCCTGCGTCTCATACACCCTACACGTCCAAAACAAGAAAACTTGCAAGTGGTATTTGGGTGAACCTTCTACTTCCTGACTTGCTCGCAACCGAAAATTAGAGACCTCGCCAGAGAGGCATAGTCCAAGAAGGACACGGTAATTAAATTTATTTAGCATAATGGAAGGTGGAAGAGGCAATCGAAATGCGCAATGCGTCATTACCCAGTCATTAATGGTCGTAAGGGACGTAGAGGGAGGGGCCGGTGAACCTCAAATGAATGCCCGGGTGTGGTGTCCTGTGCTGCGGTGTTGCTCAATCAGTCCCACAGTTATAAGATGAAATTAAAAAATGAACGATTAAAACTATAAGACCTAAATAATGCCAATCAAAATGCAAATATCAATCCTTAGTTCTATGCCACTGTGGAGGCTGAGAGTGACATTGGAGACATCGATACGCACCAGGCCATTAACCCTCCAAACGATCCAAATTCTTTATGCCAGTGCATTCCCCATATGTGTAAGATTAACCCCAGCCGCATAGCGAAAGGTACCTGGATGCTGTGCAGAATGTCTGTTCCACTGTACTTGTCAAATGGGAAGCTCTGTTAAATAGACTAAGTGTTTGCGAATCTTTGCGCTTTTGTTCACAATGTCCTAACGCCTAGTCAGAACCTACACAACCTATTCCTGCCCTTGACTTTCACGCCTCAATATATTAATGCTGATTACCCAGGAAGTTATACATCCTTGGTAAGCAAAAGTAGAAGCCTTTAAAGTAAGGTAGGTGAGTACATTTCAGGTCACCTGTAATAATTCAATGTAGTAAGGGATTTAATTGCGTATTAGTCAACATTGCAAAACAGACTTAAATACTTTTCTTCAAAATACAGAGTGTTCAAATTATGTATTGCGCAATGTCATGCCATGTTGCCACATCAGCTGCATTGTTGCCTTTTGTTTGTGAAATTTAATTAAACTTCGGGGATATTACATATATATATATATATATATATATATATATATATATATATATATATATATATATATAATTTTGAGAAAAAAAATCTTGTGAACATGAGTCCTAAGTTACGTAATTGACGAGATACAGGGTGTTAACAATTTAAAATATATCGTTTTTTCGTCATCTCTTTTGCAGCTGCAGCTATTTTCACAAAAATTGGTGACCAGGATACCTGTAAAAAGTATTCTTAAAACTCAGTATTATCAAGCTGTTCAGACAAGCAGTTGCATCGATGTGGGTAATCACCTCATGATTTTGAACAAAAACACAGTAGTATGTACCTGCTAAAGAAAATCAAGTTACATTTCTTGATGGAGAATTTAATGCCAAACAAAAATCAACTCTTGACATATTTCCTAATGACCCAAATGATACTGGGTTTTTAAAACTACTTATTACAGGTATCCTGTGCACCAAGTTTGGTGAAAATAGCTGCAGCTGCAAAAGAGTTATGACAAAAAGACGATTAAACAAAATCAACACCCTGTATCCCATACAGCACAAGATATTCTCAGAATATTTTCACAATGTGAGAACATTCTTTTTTCAGAATATTTCGTTCGTAATGTTCTAATAACATTTATGGAATTTCAAACTGCATCTTGAATATTCTGAGCACATTCATTAAATCACACCCTAAGAAAATTCTTCATCAATATACTGAGAATATTTGAATAAATCACTATTTAGAATATTCGCTCAGAATGTGCTCGAGATGTATATGACTTTAAAATTTAATGAAAAAGATAGATGATGATTATGGGATAAGTATAGTGATGATAATTGTAAGAGGAACTATTTTGCATGTTTGATTCTGTTACCTGTTCTGTGTTGAACACATTCGAAAATTGTATATTTAGGCAGAGAGCGCATGTCCATATCTAAGAGAAGATGGCCGATAGACGTAAATGTAAATTAATGTCAACTTGAATGATGTTAGGTCATGCTGTATAAGGTTATATTGTAACATATTTAGAGATAATAATGTGACATGAACACGGAGAACAGTGTGTAATTACAAACATAACACAGAGTACAGAACCAGCTAAAACATGGTGTCAGGTTATCAAGAACTAAAAGGCACACAGTAAAGAAACAAGTTTTAAAGCATTTCTTACAGTTGACACCGACGAAGGGTTCGCGAATTTTGCCTGAGTCTGGATCATCTTACGAATTAAGTACACATACATTGTATAATATATAATTTAAAAAATGTGTTCTTCAATAGTAATAGTAAAATGTGCCATATAAACCAATACCACCGTTTAATGTGGATAGACTGTAACTTGGGCCTAAATGAAAACAAAAGTTTAATATATTTCTAAAAGCTTCAGGAAAATACAATTAAAATGATATGAAAATAGCCTTACTTTTACATATTACATATTATAAGTGAAGCGGCGTTAGATATATTTTTTCCAGTAGATAGGACAAATAAGCTGGAAGATGTTCGCGGTTGTTTTGATGAAGCCAAAGACAAATATTACTATGGAATTGTTAAAATTTTATAACTTCTATAAAAAACCAGACCATTTACTCTTTTGTAACGGAACTTAAGAAGCAACCCGCTAGTTATGGATGTATCCGCATAATTATAAAAAAACTCTGGACGCAGCAAGTGCGTTATGGTAGTGAATTTTCATTAAAATGTTTTTAATTACAAATATGTGTGTTTCCTTTTTAAGAAAGCAGGCATCAATTTTGGTTACCAGTATAACCTATATAGTAAAAACAATGTGCCATGTTTCATAAAAATAACTTTATTGTGTGAAAATGTACAAAAGTTTCCAAAAGTAAACTTAAAGTGTTCCCGGAAAAACTAGTTTCTTGGTCAACCTTATAGGTTAATAGCAAATTGAGCTATTCAAATTTGAAGCATTTAATGAAAATTCGCTACCATAACGCACTTGCTGCGTCCCGAATTTCTTTTCTTACAAACATGCATCGCTGAAAAATTCAAAAATGCAATAACATAAGGCGTGTTTGATTAAAAAAAAAAAGAAGAAAATTTGTATCACCAACGACTTATAGGCCATCCTGTGATTGTAGAAATATTTTTTAAGATGTAGCTCAAGACACCCTATAATTAATATATACAAATTTTCTTCATATCTTGTATAATAACGGATATATTGAGCTTTATTGATTTTTTGCGAAAATTCGACAAAAATTATATACCATTAAACGATAAACTCTAAAGCTAAGGCTACTGCCAAGCATCACAGAAAGGGTCTATTTGAAATGAATTTTCTGGAAACATTTTAGTAAAATGAAGGACAATGACGGTTGAAACTAAAACTTCAGAGTTTGTAAAACATCCTTCTTGAGACATTTGATTTCCATGTCCCGTATTAGATTCAAGTTCTTTGCCTAAATGTTGCCGATTTTGACGTTTTAAATCGCAACTTTGACGTTTTGAGGAAAACTCCTATTTATTTTTCTTTAAATACCTATAAATTTTTTGTCTTTTGACCTACATAGCTAAATTTTGGTAGATAGCTTACCTATAAGGATATTAACTAGCGTACCAAATTTGGTTGCCCTTACTTTGTTAATTCCGGAGATATAAATTTTTTTCGAAAGAAAACACAAAATTTTCCGGGAAAACCTGGGCAGATTTTTCTGGCTAACGAACTTATCCAAGCCATTTGCAAAAGGAATTTTTCCACCAAATTTAGTCAAAATCGGCCTATTATTTTTTGAGTTATCGGTGTGATACATATATATATATATATATATATATATATATATATATATATATATATATATATATATATATATATATATATATATATATATATATATATATATATAAACATATAAAAATTGAAACTGACCCCGGATATGTGTTCTAGGGGGCCTAGTTCGCGGTCATTTGAAGAAATTTTTTCAAAATTCAAAAGTCGGGATCTCCTCATTAGTGAATTTTTTTTAAGAAAATTCACTAAAATCCATACACAGGTTAAACAACCAAAGATAAATTAATTTTCGGTCTCTATGAGAAGCAAGTATAACAAAGGATTATTAGGGAAACTGATATTACACTATCAAAAGTGCAAGAATACTGTGGAATTGTGTATGCAACATCAGGGTTTCTACTCAGGTAGAAGAAGTTAGTGCTGTAAGAAGTATCAGAAGAGCAGAAAATCTGGACCTGAACATATAGTAGCTATATGAGCTGTGTACAATAAAACTTGCAGCTACACAATCACTTTGCCAAAGTATGTTTTTACAACCAGAATATCCAAGCTGTTGGTGACATACGTCAGACATCGAGATATGCAAATAGCTTTATAAGTCAAAATCAAGTCCGTGGGAGCAGAGCAGATAGCAACCATACAAGGGAAGGGTCAAAATCTCTTCTGATCGATGAATTTCAGTTGTAGTTTTTTGTAAGTGCAAGTGAGTGTGATTTTGTGGCATATTCTGTCCAATTTAGTTGTATTTTATAAAAGTATAAGTACTATCACGTAATGCAATTCCTTTAATACCACACTGAAAGCCTGTAGGATTAATAGTCTAGCCAAATTTCAAGTTACTTCAGTGGGTAACCTCGAATATTCATCTTGGAAACTTTGTGTTTGGCTATTAATTTTTTTGGCAACTCGAAGAACTGTATCTTTATTTATTTTATTTTTATGTTATTGAAATTTCAACTGTTTTATTAATGATTGATAAAATATGTATTTAGTTATTCGTTGTTTTTTTTTTGAAAACGACAAATGTTTTTTTGAATAATAACAAGCGGAAAAAGTTTTAGAATTTACTTCCCCATAAAATGAAATAGTAATTATTTAAATCCGCCAATAGGTTAAAAAATTATGTTACATTTTATGGGTTCATCACCCTATTCAATCCTTTGAAATGCTGCAATTGAAATCTACTCACCATTGATTAATGCTCTTGGTACACCCAAAACGTGTACCAAATTTGGTTTTTCTAACTTAAATTATTACTGAGATATTGATTTTTTTCGAAATTTAAAACCCATTTTGAAGGCCTATAACTTCTCAGGGGTGCAACTTAGTATGGGGGTATGTTGCATTAAATCACCATATTTCAGGTCCCCTACACGCCCCTGCTCTGTGTCGATTCTTATACGAAACAGCCTGTATATGTTTTAGAAAAAGCAATGTTCCCATAGGTATATGTATGAACATTTTGAGAAGATACATTGAATGTTCGTGGGACATTTTCAGAACAGACTGGGAGCTCCTAAGAATATTATAAATAACATTCTGAGAACCTTATTAGTATGACAGAATCTGTCCCATTGTCATGTTCATAGAATGTTCTATCAATATATATTGTACCTTGTGAGAATGTTCTGGGGATGTGTAAATATTCTTTCGAAACATTCCTGATATATTTTCAGAATGCGTCTGTGATCTCGTAAATTACGCAACTTGGGACACATTATTACAGGTATCCGGTTCACCAATTTGAGTGAAAATAGCTGCGGCTGCAAAAGAGTTATGAAGAAAAAACGATATTTCTAAAATATTTAACACCTTGTATCTCGTAAATTACGTAACTTAGGATTCATGTTTATATGAAAACTTTTTCCCAAATTATCTATAGATATTTTGCCCTTCAAATTTTTTAACGTACTTAATAAACACCCATATATGTATATATATATATATATATATATATATATATATATATATATATATATATATATATATATATATATATATATATATATATATATATATATATATATATATATATATATTGTTGCGTTTTCGCCGGGTTCTGGATAAGTGAGACTTTAAATTTTAACAAAACAACTTTATTTACTCTCTAAATATGGATACAATTAAAGTTCTAGAATGTCTCTCTCACTAAACACTTACTTTATCTGGCCTTACAATCACCAATCTGCACACAAGTTACTATACTGGAACTATAGTCTAACACTTCACACTGATTACTGCTTCTTCAAGTCACTTCAACATTCTCTAACTAAACTGAACTGGCTGGCTTGCTTTCGCGTTTATATACTCGCCGTACCTTCCACCACGTTTTTGGAGCGTTCCATTCCAGAATGTTCCAGGACCTTCTTTTACTAGAAGGTTCTGTGAATACAGATCGGTCCCGTGTGTATACAGGGGAATGTATATACAGGATGATCCAAATGTGGTCATCACTCCTATGTTACACAAGAGGTGTTTCTCGTAATATAAGATCTCTCTGCGTATACAGGGTGTAAGGGTTCTCTGCGCATACAGGGTGTATATACAGGGTGTTCGGAATGTGCAGACCTCAGTTATCCGTTCCGACGGGGTAAAAGTTGGCAACTTCGTTATTTCTGGTCCTAGAGGGTTGAGACTTCGCCTGAGGGGGGTCACCCCAGGCACCCCCCAGGGGGCGGGGAGGCGGTGTTGCCAGATTGTGCAAAAATTCCCAGATGTTGGAAAGTTCTGGAGATATGGCAACACCGCACCTACATCTATTGAGGTGCTTTGTAACACTGCCCCCCTCCTTAAGACTGTTCGTCCCGAACAGTATTTACCGGCCGCCAACTTGGGGGTTCGTTGCCTCGATAGGGACTCAACCTCTCTATGTGAACAACTTTGGGTTTAGTTCTTGGAGACAGCTGGATTCTGTAGACTATGTCGTTAATTTTCTTAGTCACCAAGTTTGGCCCTTTCCATTGTTTCTGAAGTTTGGGACTGAGGCCCTTTCTCCTTGTTGGTTGGTACAGCCACACTGCATCACCTTCCTTGAATGTATGGGGTGTTGCTCTACGATCCAAGCGCATCTTCATCCGGTTACTGCTTAAGAGGAGCCTATCTCTGACACATCTGTGTATAGTGCGCAGTTTTCCTTCTAGGTCGGCGACATACTCAGGTAACGTAGCTAGGTCCGCTATGTCCTCGTTCGGTGGTGGTCTCGTCATGTCGATTGGTAACCGCATCACTCTGCTGAGCAACATCATGGATGGAGTGTAGCCGGTAGATTCATGCTGAGAGCTTCTGTAAGCTAGAAGGAACAGAGGTATCAGCTTGTCCCAGGTTCTCTGATTCTCGTCGACAAACATAGCAAGATACTGATTGATGGTCCTGTTATGCCGTTCTACCATGCCGTCTGATTGAGGGTGGAGTGGCGTTGTTCTTGTTTTCTTTATGCCTAGCAAGTCCATTTGGCTTTTCCAGACCTCTGATTCGAAATTCCGGCCCTGGTCGGTGTGAATCTCCAAGGGTATACCATGCCGTGATATGACATTTTCCATCAGGGCTTCTGCTACGGTCGTTGCCTCTTGGTTGGGGATCGGCGCAACTTCAGGCCATTTCGAGAAGTAGTCCATCGCCACCATTATGTATCTGTTCCCAGACTCTGTGATTGGAAAAGGTCCTGCGATGTCTACGGCAACTCTCTCCCACGGTGTACCTGAGATGTACTGCATCATTTTTCCTCTGGATCGGGTCTTTGGTCCTTTCTTTGAAGCACATTGGTCACACCTTTTGCACCATTCTTCCACGCTTCTTCGGCAGTTTATCCAATAGAAGCGGTCTCTGACTTTGGCGAGAGTCCTGTTGACCCCAAAGTGGCCTCCACTCCTACTATTGTGTAACTCCTGAAGAACACTGTCTATGCACTCACTTGGCACAACGGTCTGGTATATACAGTCTCTACCATCGGCAGTTTCCCATTTTCGAGTGATCAAGTCATTCTTTAGACACAAGGAGTCCCACTGTAGCTAGTAGCCTTTAACCTCCGCCCCAAACTGGGACACATCGTGCCACTCAGGTCTTTTCCCCTTTTGTAGCCATTCTCTAATATTTTTCAAGTCTGGATCTGTCTTCTGTGCGTCTCTGATGTATTCAAGATTTACGTCTAGATCGGTGTTATTCTCCTGTTCCGTCATCAGTTGTTTGATCTGATGAGTTACTTTGTCGATCTCTTTGTTCTCTTGTCGCTCGCAAAATTTGCATTCATGCACTGAACATGGTCTTCTTGACAGGCTGTCTGCATTGGCGTGACTTTTTCCTCTTCGATGTTCAATCCGGAAGTCGTAGCTCTGCAGTTTCTCTATCCATCGTGCTATCTGTCCTTTGGGATTTCTAAAGTTCAGAAGCCATTCCAGAGCAGAGTGATCCGACCTCACGCGGAATGTTCTTCCGTACAGGAAGCTGTGGAAATGTTCGATGGATCTTACAACTGCCAGCAGTTCTTTCCGGGTTACACAGTAATTCCTTTCTGCTTTTCCGAACGTTTTGCTGAAGTAGCCTATCACAACTTCTTCTCCGGCTTGGAGCTGCGAGAGTACTGCCCCAATGCCATACTGGGAAGCATCGGTGTCCAGTATGAACAGTCCTTCGTCCTGAGGATAACCCAGTATAGGAGCAGTGAGAAGATGATGTTTGAGTTCTCTAAAAGACTCTTGGCAATCTGGTGACCAGATGAACTCGACCTTATTTTCAGTCAGGCTATGCAGAGGTTTCGCAATGCTGCTGAAGTACTTCACAAAGCGTCGGTAGTAGCTGCAGAGTCCCAGAAAACTTCTGACCTCATGTTTGTTCTTCGGCACAGGCCAGTCTCTTACTGCCTTTATTTTCTCTGGATCAGTTTCTATCTCTTTCTCAGAAACGACATGTCCGAGGAAACTCACTTTCTTCTGGAAGAGGACGCATTTTTTGGGATTGAGTTGCAGATTGGCACCTCTCAGCCTGGAGAAAACTTGCTTCAGATTCGACAGGTGTTCATCGAAAGTCCTTCCAATCACCATGACATCGTCGAGATACACCAGGCATGTTTCCCATGTCAGTCCTCTCAGCACTAACTCCATTAGTTGCTCGAAGGTGGCAGGAGCATTACATAAGCCGAATGGCATGACCTTGAATTGGTACAACCCATTCCCGGTTGAAAAAGCAGTCTTCTCCTTATCGTCTTTATGGAGTTCTACTTGCCAGTAGCCACTTTTCAGGTCTAATGTAGAGAACCACTTTGATCCGGCCAAAGTGTTCAAAGTGTCGTCGATCCGGGGCAGGGGATAACTGTCTTTCTTGGTGACATCATTCAGCTTCCTATAGTCCACGCAAAATCTCATAGTGCGGTCTTTCTTGGTGACCAAAACTACTGGGGACGACCAAGGACTATTAGACTCCTCGATCACACCATCTTCCAGCATTTCGTTAACCATCGCCTTGATTTCTGATTGCTTGGCAAAAGGCAGTCTTCTCGGTGGCTGTCTAATTGGTCTTGCGTCGCCAGTATTAATTCTGTGTTGCACTAGACTCGTACGACCTGTGATTTTATCTTGAGCGAAAATATCGGCCTCCTCCAATACAAACTTCAGGGCCATCTCCATCTCCATATTGTTCAATTGGCCCCATGAATTCTTGAACCGCTCTACTATTTCTAGTGGCAGTCTTCTGTCTAATGTGTCACGTTTTTGGACAACCTAACTCGGTCAATGGGTTCGCAAGTGGCGATAACCTCACCTTTCTTCAACGCGACCCTGTTAGTTTGTACGTTAGCCACTCTTATGGGTATTGTCTTCTTCGGGTCTACTAAGCATCGAGCGACGAGGGCACCATCACGTCTATATTTTAGGGGATCCACTATGAGAGCAGACATACAATCAAGTTTCTTCTCTAGTCTGGCTCTGACAATCTTCTCACTGTTACCAGGAATCTGTGTCCTCGTCGACAATAAGTCTCACCCTGGGATTAGCTTCGCCTGCTGTTGGAGATAAATACAACTCTTCGTTACCGATTTTCAAGATCTTATTCTGGAAGTCTACTGATAGGACATCGAACTCTTCCATTAAATCCAGGCCCAGAATAAATTCGTCGACGATTTCTGCGACGACAGCCCTTACCTGTAGCTCAGTACTGCCCAGCCTAATGTAAACAGTGGCCTCTCCATGCACGGGTATTCTATCTCCTTTTGCCGTCTCCAACACAGGCTGTTTGTTGGTAGTGAGTGCCGACTTGTTTGGCAACATGTCTGGACATACAACGGATCTAGTGGCACCAGTATCGATGGTGAAACTGCATTGTCTTCCGTGTATGATGCCAGGTATAACGAGGCTCTCGCGGTAGCGTCGGATAGTGGAGATCTTGACTTTGGGGCCTTGGGACTCGCACGCCAGCTGCCGCCCCCTTACACTGGCGTCAGGTCGTTTCCCTGACGGCGCTCATTGTTGGTATATTCTTGTCTTCTGCGAGCCACCTGTTGGTTTTGTGAGCACTGCCTACTTATGTGCCCTTTCCTACCACACTTGTAGCATTCTATGTCTGACCAATCTGCTTTCGTCCTACGTGCACCAACCGGTACAGTGAGCTTGCTTATGGCTTCTTTTATCAACTTCATTTCTTGCCTTAGTTCCGCTGTCGTGCCTGCAAAGTCCTCTATCTCCTTCACTTCGCGCAGCCTGTTGCGGCGAGGTTGAGATGCATTCTTAGCTGCTTCAAATTCCAAGCCATAAATTACACAGTCTGTAAGTGTTTTGAACCTTCCGAGCTTTAAAGCTTGTTGCATTTCATTGTCAAGTACCCCATCGATGAAGGTCTGGCCGGTGATCTGGTTGACAAATTCTTCTGGGGCTTGGGGATATGCCAGTCGCACAAGTTTCTCCACTTCGGCACTAAATTCTTGCAGAGTCTCATTTGGTTTCTGGACCCTTGTCTTTAGTTGTGTCTGGTAGACCTGGATCATGTACTTGTTACCATATCTCAAATCTAGGGCCTGTATCACTGTTAAGTAGTTTTGCTGTTTCGACTCCGGGATGTTCTGGAGGATTTCTAGGGCTTTACCTCGAAGCGAGAGAATTAGAGCAGTTGCTGCCTGTTGTTCGCTCCACCCATTGCTGAGAGCTGCCGCCTCAAACTGCCTCCTGTACAAGGGCCACGATGTTTCTCGTCAAAAGTCGGCGGCTTCAAGGTTCCATGATGCTGCTGCACGACTGGCATATCTTCTTCTGGACGATTTTGAACTGGGGACATTCCAGTAACTCCTCTTGGTCGAGTTATATCAGTCTGGCCCATCACCTGTTCTGTCAGTTCTCTATGTCTCATTTCTGTGCCTTTCATAATCATCTTCATTTGTTCTTTCAACCCTTCCACTTCTTCCCATTGTTTATTCAAATCCTCTGTTACATTTTCTACTTTCCTGTCCACATTTTCTATTTGTTCGTTGATCTGTTCAATTTCTTCTTTTACATCGACTCTCATATTGTGGAACATACTTCGGAGGTATTCTTTATCTTCTTGTCGTCGTTGTTCGTCTTCTTCGCGCCGTCTTCTTTCTTCTTCTTGTCGTCGTTGTTCGTCCTCTTCGCGTTGCTTCTTCAGTTCTTCTTTGTCTTCTTGTCGGCGTCGTTCGTCTTCTTTGCGCCGTTTTCTTTCTTCTTCCTGTCGTCGTTGTTCGTCTTCGCGTTGCTTCTTGAGTTCTTCTTTGTCTTCTTCGCGTTGTTTTTTCAGTAAGTCCATCAACTCTTTGATTTCAGCCATCTCGTCGTAGTCAGCCGATCTAGTGTTTACCATTTACAGCTAGCTTAGTTGTCCACTTCTTCACTCACTTATCCCACACTTCTGACACCAAATTGTTGCGTTTTCGCCGGGTTCTGGATAAGTGAGACTTTAAATTTTAACAAAACAACTTTATTTACTCTCTAAATATGGATACAATTAAAGTTCTAGAATGTCTCTCTCACTAAACACTTACTTTATCTGGCCTTACAATCACCAATCTGCACACAAGTTACTATACTGGAACTATAGTCTAACACTTCACACTGATTACTGCTTCTTCAAGTCACTTCAACATTCTCTAACTTAACTGAACTGGCAGGCTTGCTTTCGCGTTTATATACTCGCCGTACCTTCCACCACGTTTTTGGAGCGTTCCATTCCAGAATGTTCCAGGACCTTCTTTTACTAGAAGGTTCTGTGAATACAGATCGGTCCCGTGTGTATACAGGGGAATGTATATACAGGATGATCCAAATGTGGTCATCACTCCTATGTTACACAAGAGGTGTTTCTCGTAATATAAGATCTCTCTGCGTATACAGGGTGTTCGGAATGTGCAGACCTCAGTTATCCGTTCCGACGGGGTACAAGTTGGTAACTTCGTTATTTCTGGTCCTAGAGGGTTGAGACTTCGCCTGAGGGGGGTCACCCCAGGCACCCCAGGGGGCGGGGAGGCGGTGTTGCCAGATTGTGCAAAAATTCCCAGATGTTGGAAAGTTCTGGAGATATGGCAACACCGCACCTACATCTATTGAGGTGCTTTGTAACACTGCCCCCCTCCTTAAGACTGTTCGTCCAAATGTGGTCATCACTCCTATGTTACACAAGAAGTGTTTCTCGTAATATAAGATCTCTCTGCGTATACAGGGTGTAAGGGTTCTCTGCGCATACAGGGTGTATATACAGGTGTTCGGAATGTGCAGACCTCAGTTATCCGTTCCGACGGGGTACAAGTTGGTAACTTCGTTATTTCTGGTCCTAGAGGGTTGAGACTTCGCCTGAGGGGGGTCACCCCAGGCACCCCCAGGGGGCGGGGAGGCGGTGTTGCCAGATTGTGCAAAAATTCCCAGATGTTGGGGAAGTTCTGGAGATATGGCAACACCGCACATACATCTATTGAGGTGCTTTGTAACTATATATATATATATATATATATATATATATATATATATATATATATATATATATATATATATATATATATATATATATATATATATATATATATATATATATATATATATATATATATATATATATATTGTCACGAAGTGACGTAATGGCCATTAGAAATCTAATTAGTTAACAGGGGAATAGATCCGTACCATCTGTATTTAATTTAATTTATTTTTGTTATTAAAATATTTGTAAATGTTTGATAAAATATAGCTTCGAGAGCGGGGCAGGCATGGTACCGGTGTGTTGTCGCCCAGGCGGGTCCTGCGGTGTGCGAAGCGATGAAAGCAGGGACGGCTGGTCTGGTCCACTACATACCTATGCGCACCTCGCAGCGCATACTTTGCGTGCCGTGCGAGAGCTGGATATATCGACTCTAACGCGCTCGACAAGTTAGTTCTTTTTCAGCAGTCGCAGGGGCCGTCACGGAGAGTAACCAGCCACCGTCCGCGTCTTCGTTCTTGGTGTTGGGTTTTATTGTGTATTTCAGGCCGGCCGTGGGAGAGTACGCCGCGATTCGTTAGGTGCACCAGCTTAGTAGAGTTAGCAGCTGTGGCAAGTGGAGAACGCCGTCTTCAGCAGGCCGCTCATTTCCGCTTTGTTTGGGTAGGTCGCTGTCTCTATATCTGTACGCTGGAGGGCCTGTATGAAAGGGGTTTTCCACGGATCGACGACTCTCTCTGGCGGCGGACACCTAGGCGCGCTTGGTGGCCTTCGCCAGAGGTGACGTTAAAAGTCCAGGTGTGGAAAAGATATTGAATGTTGTTGTGTTTGTCAGTGGTTTTATTTCAGAGAGACGGCAGCAAGGGAGCTTCGGATAAATAGGTCCATCGTTCGTTTCTGTCTGTATCCGCGGGGTGACCTGGGGGAGCCGGGGCTCGCGTTCCTTGGCTGGAGTCTTCCCGAGAGCGCGAGAGCACTAGCGAAGCGGCCGACTGCACGTTGATTTGAACCGGGGGGCGGTCTAGCCACGACCAAATCATCCCAAAGCGGTCTCCCGTGGCGCAGCTCTCGTGCTCCTGGATCTGGACGCCAGCGGGGATATTTCGGGCTGCAGTAGGTCTCCACCACTCCTGGCGATCGAAACAGTCTGGCGATACCCGGTGTCCCGACCGTCCGGCTGACATTATTGGGAAAACCTTGTCGTTTTCAGTCTTCGGGGGAAAAGCTTTATATGTTTCCGTCGGGAGATGCAAAGGGGTCGCGTTCCTGGGCTGGAGTCTTCCCGAGAACGCGAGAGCACTAGCAAAGCGGCCGACTGCACGTTGATTTGAACTCGGGGGGCGGACTAGCCACGATCAAATCATCCCAAAGCGGTCTCCCGTGGCGCAGCTCTCGTGCTCCTGGATCTGGACGACAGCAGGGATATTTCGGGCTGCAGTAGGTCTCCACCATTCCTGGCGATCGAAACAGTCTGGCGATACCCGGTATCCCGACCGTCCTGAAGGCACCGCCTGGAGGCTGTGCTTTCTTGTAACTTGATAGTGAGGACTTCCTTTATTTTGTCGAAGGGAAATTTCCAACTCCCTAGGGGGATACTTCCTCCGGTCGTAGGGAGTCTGTATGACTGCAACGCATGCTTGAGGGTCCGAAATTAATTAAGTGATAGTAGAAAGTAGAGCAAGCCGTTAGCTGATCTTGATATTGCACCTAGAGTTAGCTTTTTCACATACTGCATGCCTGCTTAAACCGACCACCTGTCCGTTGCCTTGCTTTGGCGATCCTGGGACGCTTCTGCCCGCTTACAAGCCGCGAGTTTACTACCCCTATTCGTGATACCGTCCGTATAACTCGCGAATATTTCAGTTTCTGCCTCTGGTCTCTAATAAATTGATTTGTTGTCAATTAAGTTAGTTTAAACGTGGGGTATACCGGGAGAATCCCTTGTGTAAATATTCCTTTGTATATATTTTGTAAATATTTCCCCACCACTACTTTTGTAAATAGACTATTTGTTTTATACGGTATTTCATTTAAAGCTTCCCAACCACTCCACCCCAACATAACGCAACATTCTGATCTCTAATATACAGGCCATAATTAGGGAGCCCTGAGGGACTCCGCCTGAGGACTTAGGCGAACCCTGTCTCCACTAGAGTGTACCCCGGGTCCGTGTATCTGTAAATAACAACCGAGGACAGAGATATAGTCCTGAGGGAGCGCAGCGTCTTCCCTTAAACCACGCTGCTGGCGCCTGAGCAAATCCCGTAAATAAAGCCGTATTAATAAGGTTATCCCGTGGGAACCTCCCCATATTAGGGAAAGATAACCTTATCCCGATTTGACCCCTCACAAATGGCACCTGCGAGCAGGGACCTAAGTTAGTAAATTAAATTAGAGAAAGGTGGATTTAGGGAAGTAGCCGTAAATATTTTTGAAATTTTGAAATTTTAATGTACATAGTTTATCGTTAATTGTGATAAGAGTTGTTGGAAAAGTGTAGATAAGATATGTTACACGTATCTTAAGAATTCGGTATATTTTTAGTTTGAAACAGAGGCAGAATTTAAAAAGGAATTACAATATTGTTATCTACGATAGCAATCGCCGTATCATCAATACTTTGTGAAACCGTGAACATTAATTTATTTTGCTTTTAGTAGAATTCTTTGTAATCAGCTGTTGATCTTGCAATATTTTTGTGGTAGTAATAATTAACTTTTTTTTCACGCTAGCTTTGAACGTTTGTTTACTGCATTACGTAATACGATTACATTCTTTAAGAGTAACATTTCTTTTAATCAACATCTTAAGTTTAGCGTTAATATGTAGTGTTTTTTTTTGGTTTCAACTTGTAGAGAATTTTGTTATTCCGAATATTTTTGTTATTGTTTAGTATTTATAATTATTTTTTTGTTTTGTTTAAACACTACTTACCAACGGAAACTACTGTTACAAATCCGACCCGTTTCATCCTAACACTGCGTTAACATCTTCGACAGCTTCGCAGCGCCGTCGTGCCGCCTTGCTGTCTGTACTGAACAATGTCAGACCCGAAAACGGACAAGGCCGTCGAGCCTGATCCTCAAGAGAAGTCCGACCCGGACCTATTTGACGGCCGGGTAGGATGGGTATACAGGCTGAAGAAGCCTGAACTGGAAACAGAGTTAGCGAGGTTTTGCCTACGACCCCAGACAACGGTTGAAGAAATGAGAAGTCAATTGATTAAATTTTTGCGAGAAGGAAGACCGTCGCACACCGAGGCAGCCTCACTGCCTAACGTTACCGCATCGCCGTCGTCGTCACCACGAACGGGAAACTTAATCGGGCACCTAACACCGCCTACGAAAAAGCCATTCCCGCCGCCAATATCACCTGTGACCAAGACTACGACATTTCGGCAACCAGAACCACTCAATCTGTTTGCGTGGAACTTGCATTTCCAGGGCAGGTCTGACCCCGTAGCATTTTTAGAACGCATAGAAGAAATCCGCTTGCACTTTAACGTATCTTCGGACCGCCTTCTGCCAGTGTTGCCACAGGTCTTGGAAGGTCAAGCCTTGCTGTGGTATCGAAATAATAGGGCTTACTGGACATCGTGGGAAGACTTTATCGAGGATTTCAAGCGTTTCTATTTCCCGGCAAACTACTTCATAGATTTAGAAGCTGAAATCAGTCGACGTTTACACAAAGCCGGTGAGCCCGTGTTTACTTACATAACAGAGCTGCAGACACTCATACGCCGGCACGGAAACTTCAACAGGCAACAGGAATTGACTTGGTTAAGAAGAAACCTGCGCCCAGAGTTCCGACAGATGCTCTGGAATTGCGACGTGCCAGACATACGTACGTTCATAGAAAAAACAAAGGCAATTGAGGCGATGTTGAAGGAACTGAAGGATACCAAGGAGGGCCCACCAAAGCCTAGCCGGCCTCCTTCTGATGAGCAAGAAAGTGGGAATACTAGTTCCCCCGCTAAGAACCGTTTCACACCCCCGACTTCGCCTACGACTGACCATCCGGAAACCAGTAAGCAGGTTCGTTTCGCGATGGAGCGTACGACTTGCTGGAATTGTGGTGAGACTGGACACATGAGAAGCAAGTGTCAGAAAGCACCACGACTGTTTTGTTCACGCTGTGGCAAGACAGGGGTGTTATCCCGGGATTGCAAATGTCCGGGAAACTAGATGGGAACTGTGGAGGGCCGAGACTCCAGCAGTTCCACCCCAACGACACCTCGGCCATTGACAGACGATCTCGAACTGACAACAGACCCATAGTCAGGACAAGGATAGGCCAGAAGTGTTTCAGTGCTTTGCTGGACACAGGGGCGACCCGGTCCTTTCTGAGCGGTACCGCACTTGAGGAAATAGACGCAGATTATTTACAAGCCGTCTCCTTGTCAGACGTAAACACCCGCATCGCCGATGGAAGACTGGTCTCCGTACAACAAATGTACGTGACTGAATTGATGTTGGGTAGTAAGAAGATACAAGGGGAGCTGTTGTATCTGCCTCACCTCCCGGTAGACATAGTGTTGGGGATGGATATTTTGGGGAAGTACGACTTCCGTATAGATTTACCGACCGCTAAAACCTACCTCGATGGAGAACTGCTGGCGTCAGCAACTCCACCCCCGCCCGTAGTTCCAATACATACTATGGAAACGAACACCTTGGGGGAATTGACCCCCCGAGAGCGACGTCAACTTGATCTGTTCTTGGAGAAAGAACTTGGATATTTCAAACGAATAACTGGCCCTACCGACCGAGTACAACATCATATTCGCCTGTCGAGGAGAGAACCTATTAAACAGCGATACCGCCCACAAAACCCGAAAATGCAGCAGGTCATTAACGACGAGGTCGACAGGATGTTGGAAGAAGGAATTATAGAACCTTCTAACAGCCCATGGAGCTCACCTGTGGTGATGGTTAAGAAAAAGGACGGGAAATACCGCTTCTGTGTGGACTTCCGGGAAGTTAACAAGGTTTCCGTCAAGGACGCCTATCCGCTGCCATCTATATCGGGCATACTCGACAAGCTTCGCCGGGACAAGTACATCAGCAGTCTGGATTTGAAGCAGGGCTACTGGCAAATCCCTCTGACGCCGACAAGTAAGCCCATCACCGCCTTTACCGTCCCGGGGAGGGGGTTGTATCAGTTCAAGGTTATGCCTTTCGGAATCCACTCGGCTCCAGCGACGTTCCAGCGGCTGTTGGATACCATAATAGGCCCCGATATGGAACCGCACGCTTTCGCCTACCTGGACGACGTTATCGTAATGGGAGAGACCTTCGAGGAACACCTGGAGAACTTGAGGGAAGTGTTCCGAAGGCTGAGGCAGAGTAACTTGCAGCTGAACCCGGAGAAATGTCACTTCTGCAGGAAGTCGCTGAAATATCTTGGGCATGTTGTGACGTCGGATGGCATCAGCACCGATCCGGATAAAGTGGAGGCTATCGAGGCCATGCCGACCCCACGAACCGTAAGAGACGTCCGTCGATTTTTGGGGGTCGCCTCGTGGTACCGCCGTTTCATTCCGCAATTCTCACAGGTAGTGACCCCCTTGACCAAGCTATTGAAGAAGAAGAATCGATGGCACTGGGGTGAAGAGCAAGAGAGGTCGTTTAAAGACCTGAAGAAATTACTCACTCAGACGCCGGTATTGACCTGTCCGGACTTTTCGAAAGAATTCGTCCTGCAAACTGATGCCAGTGATAATGGCTTAGGCATAGCTCTGACTCAGAACATCGATGGGTCAGAGAAAGTCATCGCGTATGCCAGCCGGACGCTCTGCCCTGCCGAGAAAAATTATTCTGTGACGGAAAAAGAGTGCCTAGCGGTGGTATGGGGGATTGAAAAAATGCGCCCATACCTGGAGGGGTACCATTTTACAGTACTGACAGACCACCAATCTCTTAGGTGGTTGCAAACGATTAAAACCCCGATTGGGCGCGTGGCCAGGTGGAGCGTATTTCTACAACAATACGACTTCACGATAAAATATCGACGAGGGGCACTAAACCGTGTAGCGGACGCCCTATCCCGTTCACCGTTAGAGAGCTGTGAAGAATCCATGGAAGAGAATATTTGCTTCACAGAGGAGGAAGCAAGCTGTTCCTGGTACAGACGTAAGTTGGACCAGGTGGAAAGGAACCCGGAGGCATTTCCCGACTATTCCATCAGGGGCGGAAGACTGTACCGACATTTTTGGGACGCATACAACTTAAGGGAGCCCGAGCTGAGCGATCCCTGGAAATTGTGCATCCCTAAGAACGTGCGTGGCCGAATTCTACGAGAGAACCACGACGAACCGACCGCCGGGCACATGGGCATTTCAAAAACCATTGCCCGTATAGCTTGTCATTACTATTGGCCAGGGATGTTTCGGGAAGTTGCGAGTTATGTGAGGCAATGTAATCGCTGTCAGAGGTTTAAAGTCTCCCAACAACAGACCCCCGGGAAGATGCAGCCTTCCTCGAACAAGACACCATGGGAAACCGTCTGCGTCGATTTAGTGGGACCCCTGCCTCGGTCCAAAAAGGGGCACAATTTTATTATTGTCGCCCAAGACCGTTTTACGAAATGGGTAGAATGCCGACCGTTGAGGAAAGCCACCGCCCCCGCCGTCAACAAAGCGTTGTTTGAGATGGTCATCACAAAGTTCGGCTGCCCCAGGACACTGATCTCGGACAACGGGAGACAACTAGTGTCCCATGAACACAAGGCCTGGCTGAAGGAGTTAGGGATAGCCCAGAGATTGACCCCAATATACACTCCCCAGGCCAATGCTGTAGAGAGGGCGAATCGCACGCTGAAAACCATGATCGCCCAGTTTTGCGAGCATGATCAGCGACAGTGGGATGAAAGATTGCCTGAACTGGGGTTCGCCATCAACACGGCCAAACAGGAATCCACCGGATTCACCCCAGCCTTCCTGAACTTCGGCCGAGAGCTGACCGTCCCCGGCGCGGTGCACGCTGAACGCGAAATCGCGAAATACCGCCGGAGAGTCAGCCAGAGGAGCCGGAGACGACGCCGGAAGAAATAGAAGACCGTCATAACCGTCTGAAGAAGCTGCGAGAAACATTCGAGTTAGTAAGAATGAATCTGGCAAGGGCGTTCACCCAACAAAGTCGCCACTACAATTTGCGTCGCAGGGAATGGCAATGCAAAGTTGGTGAACAGGTGCTACGCCGGGAACATCCGTTATCCCAAGGAACCAGTGGTTTTGCCGCAAAGCTCGCTGCGAAATATTCTGGGCCGTATACGGTGGTCAAAGTAGTGTCGCCGGTGGTATATGACCTCCGGGATACCAAGGGCAATCTGCTGAAGCACATACATGTGAAGGATTTGAAAAAGTTTCATGCACCACAGCAGCCAGAGGCCGTAAATACGTCGCCGCCGCCAGAACTACACTTTATCCGTGCATATGCAGCAGCAGACGCATCCAGAATCGACGAAATTGTTCCCGTAAAACCAGAGTATTTACCGATGGCAGAGAAGAGTTTATGTTCGAGGTGTGGTCAGTCTGGACACACTCGTTACCGCTGTAAGAAGCTGTGTAATGGTCCCAAGGTGGGAAAGTAAGCATTAGGTCCCGAGTATGTTCCCGTCGGGACCCAGGAAAACCAACTGTGGTCATGGAGAAGAGGAGTATCGACAGAGCCACGCAGTGTACGCCCTAGGTTGCACGTGTAGCTACCCAGTGTAACCTGGTGCTGAACGACCGAAACCATGGGAACTGCCGGAGTTGCCAACCAGCAAGCCCAAACAGTTGGAGGCCACCTCATGGGATGGGTGCTGCTACCAGGGCAGGCCGTATCGTCTGGTGCCAGCCGGCGCTCCATGGACCCGACGCAGAGGGCCACGTGCGGCTGCACGACTGGATGGACAGGCGACAGGTACTAGGTACAGTGTGTGACACGGGAGTGTGGGACACTTCTAGGAGTGCCGCTCGACGGTGCACAAGCGAGGAGACTGTGGGTGAGACTATCATTGACTATTACGTAGCTTAAACATAGTGTACTCAACCCAATTCTCAGACATTTTATGCTAAGTTCCGTTCAAATAGCTCCCAATTCATTTGAGGCGGGAAGCTATCAATTTCGGGTGTGTTAAATTTGAACGATTTGTTTATTTACGTTTAGGAACCCTGATTAATTTAGTTTTAACTTGCATTTTTCATTTTGATTATTTTCTTGAGTTAAACGATATTGCATATAGAAGTTTAGTTTAAGGATATATTTTATTTTCTGTTTACCTACGAATTCTAAGTATTTAATTCTCCGTTCGAAGATACTTGATTTAGTTTAAGGATATGTTTTATTTTCTGTTTACTTACAAATTTTAATGATTTAATTTTCCGTTCAGAGATGTTTGATTTAGTTTAAGAATATTTCGTTTTTTTAATTATGAGATGTTGTGCATACCCAGGGGTTATGATGAAAATTTGACAACATCGTTTCCCTGGTGCGCCTTATAATTATTTAATTTTCATTTGAAACACGTTTCATTTAGTTTAAGAATATATATTTTTTTATTATTAAGAAATTTTGCGCATACTCATACCCAGGGAATATGGTTAGAAATTTGATATCATTTCTCCGTTACACATACTGATTATTTATTCTTGCTTTAAAAGATGTTTGATTTAGTTTAAAGGTGTATTGAGTAAGACTGCTTGCTTATATGAAACAGGAAAGAGAAACTTTTTCTTTGAGGGTACATTATGTGCATTCTTTCTCGACATATCGGTATGCCTGTTATTTTCTTGTATTAATATTGTTATATTGGGGACCAGAGGACCGGTGAGGTCGGGATGTGGAAGAAAAAACTTCGTTTTTTCTTTCAGGAGAAGAGAGGGGTATGTCACGAAGTGACGTAATGGCCATTAGAAATCTAATTAGTTAACAGGGGAATAGATCCGTACCATCTGTATTTAATTTAATTTATTTTTGTTATTAAAATATTCGTAAATGTTTGATAAAATATAGCTTCGAGAGCGGGGCAGGCATGGTACCGGTGTGTTGTCGCCCAGGCGGGTCCTGCGGTGTGCGAAGCGATGAAAGCAGGGACGGCTGGTCTGGTCCACTACATACCTATGCGCACCTCGCAGCGCATACTTTGCGTGCCGTGCGAGAGCTGGATATATCGACTCTAACGCGCTCGACAAGTTAGTTCTTTTTCAGCAGTCGCAGGGGCCGTCACGGAGAGTAACCAGCCACCGTCCGCGTCTTCGTTCTTGGTGTTGGGTTTTATTGTGTATTTCAGGCCGGCCGTGGGAGAGTACGCCGCGATTCGTTAGGTGCACCAGCTTAGTAGAGTTAGCAGCTGTGGCAAGTGGAGAACGCCGTCTTCAGCAGGCCGCTCATTTCCGCTTTGTTTGGGTAGGTCGCTGTCTCTATATCTGTACGCTGGAGGGCCTGTATGAAAGGGGTTTTCCACGGATCGACGACTCTCTCTGGCGGCGGACACCTAGGCGCGCTTGGTGGCCTTCGCCAGAGGTGACGTTAAAAGTCCAGGTGTGGAAAAGATATTGAATGTTGTTGTGTTTGTCAGTGGTTTTATTTCAGAGAGACGGCAGCAAGGGAGCTTCGGATAAATAGGTCCATCGTTCGTTTCTGTCTGTATCCGCGGGGTGACCTGGGGGAGCCGGGGCTCGCGTTCCTTGGCTGGAGTCTTCCCGAGAGCGCGAGAGCACTAGCGAAGCGGCCGACTGCACGTTGATTTGAACCGGGGGGCGGTCTAGCCACGACCAAATCATCCCAAAGCGGTCTCCCGTGGCGCAGCTCTCGTGCTCCTGGATCTGGACGCCAGCGGGGATATTTCGGGCTGCAGTAGGTCTCCACCACTCCTGGCGATCGAAACAGTCTGGCGATACCCGGTGTCCCGACCGTCCGGCTGACATTATTGGGAAAACCTTGTCGTTTTCAGTCTTCGGGGGAAAAGCTTTATATGTTTCCGTCGGGAGACGCAAAGGGGTCGCGTTCCTGGGCTGGAGTCTTCCCGAGAACGCGAGAGCACTAGCAAAGCGGCCGACTGCACGTTGATTTGAACTCGGGGGGCGGACTAGCCACGATCAAATCATCCCAAAGCGGTCTCCCGTGGCGCAGCTCTCGTGCTCCTGGATCTGGACGACAGCAGGGATATTTCGGGCTGCAGTAGGTCTCCACCATTCCTGGCGATCGAAACAGTCTGGCGATACCCGGTATCCCGATCGTCCTGAAGGCACCGCCTGGAGGCTGTGCTTTCTTGTAACTTGATAGTGAGGACTTCCTTTATTTTGTCGAAGGGAAATTTCCAACTCCCTAGGGGGACACTTCCTCCGGTCGTAGGGAGTCTGTATGACTGCAACGCATGCTTGAGGGTCCGAAATTAATTAAGTGATAGTAGAAAGTAGAGCAAGCCGTTAGCTGATCTTGATATTGCACCTAGAGTTGGCTTTTTCACATACTGCATGCCTGCTTAAACCGACCACCTGTCCGTTGCCTTGCTTTGGCGATCCTGGGACGCTTCTGCCCGCTTACAAGCCGCGAGTTTACTACCCCTATTCGTGATACCGTCCGTATAACTCGCGAATATTTCAGTTTCTGCCTCTGGTCTCTAATAAATTGATTTGTTGTCAATTAAGTTAGTTTAAACGTGGGGTATACCGGGAGAATCCCTTGTGTAAATATTCCTTTGTATATATTTTGTAAATATTTCCCCACCACTACTTTTGTAAATAGACTATTTGTTTTATACGGTATTTCATTTAAAGCTTCCCAACCACTCCACCCCAACATAACGCAACATTCTGATCTCTAATATACAGGCCATAATTAGGGAGCCCTGAGGGACTCCGCCTGAGGACTTAGGCGAACCCTGTCTCCACTGGAGTGTACCCCGGGTCCGTGTATCTGTAAATAACAACCGAGGACAGAGATATAGTCCTGAGGGAGTCTTCCCTTAAACCACGCTGCTGGCGCCTGAGCAAATCCCGTAAATAAAGCCGTATTAATAAGGTTATCCCGTGGGAACCTCCCCATATTAGGGAAAGATAACCTTATCCCGATTTGACCCCTCACAATATATATATATATATATATATATATATATATATATATATATATATATATATATATATATATATATATATATATATATATATATATATATATATATATATATATATATATATATATCAATTTATTCAACATAATGTCATAACCTCCTCTAACACATTTAGCAGAACACCTATAAACCAATCACAAACCCTTGAAAAGTCTCTATATTGGTCTTCAAACCAAAGTAGACACCTCTGGTATGTTAACGAGGCCACTTGGTCACCATGTAAGAGAATAACTCTTTTAGAAAAAGTTATACACATACAGGGTGTTTCGTAAGTACGTTAACAATTACAGGAGCATAATGTTAAGATAATTTTGAGAAGAAATGTTGATATAAACATGAGTCCTAAGTTACGTCGTTTACAAGATACAGGGTGTTAAAAATTATAAAAATATCGTTTTTTCGTCATAACTCTTTTGCAGCTGCAGCTACTTTCACTAAAATTGGTGAACAGGATACCTGTAATAAGTAGTCTTAAAACCCAGTATTATCAAGCTGTTCAGACAACCAGTGGCATCGATGTGGATAATCACCTCAATATTTTGAACAAAAAAAAAACAAAAAAAAAAACAACAGTAACAAACAAAAATCAACTCTTGACATTTTTTCTTAATGATCCAAGTGATACTGGGTTTCAAAGTTTGGTGAAAATAGCTGCAGCTGCATAAGATATATTTAAAAAAATTACAAGACCCTATATCCCGTAAATTACGCAACTTAGGACACATGTTTATACGAACATAATTATATATATATATATATATATATATATATATATATATATATATATATATATATATATATATATATATATATATATATATATATATTCAAAGGTAAGTTGTGACCTCCACTTATTGATTAAGATAGGATGTTCAAAGATTGTTATTACCTCTCACAGGATTGTCAGACTATCAGAGATAACAACAAGGTATTATAATTATATAGAAATTTATATACAGTTTATATAGGCTGCTTATTATCTACATCGGTATAATGGGTAACTTTGTTATATCATCTGCTTCAGTTAAATTATCAAAGTTGGGCAGAATTTCAAGAGCACTTTGATGACATGTACAAACTCCTAATGTATCACCTATTTTCTGAGATAATTTGAAAAAAACCTGAAAATGACCAATTTTTCATGCTCCAATATACCAGTCACAGTTAATGGTACAAAATAGAGCAAGACCTAATTTTGTAGGTATTTTTGGTAGAATAGAATAATGTCAACAAAAAATCCATGGCATGTTTGGTTCGAAAAAGTTAGTTAGTAGCATCTACGATTTTTGAGAGTGACATCACCACAATTTTTTTTTCAAACATCTACTTCTATTTTTATTAGGTTATCTCAGCACTCGAATGGTAACATAATCGCACTGTCTTCTTCTTTATTAATTTGAATGGGATTACCAAAAAATAAATGTTGCTGGCGCTCTCAGAATTACTGCTGGCTCAAGATAAAATTTCACTGAAACGTCTTTTACTTAATTGATAATTTGTGATACAGACACTTACTACTAATTAACACAACATGAATCTCATTAACCTAAAATACCTCGCATATTATTTTTGTAAGAACGCCACTTGCCACTTTTTTAACAAGTGCATTAGCTTTGATCTACAGATATTAAACAAAAAAGATTTGTTCATATGTAAGGCAATTTATATCAAGTTTGGGTAATTGCTCAAATACAATTTTTTCATTAGGTGACAAAGAATTATAATAAAAAATTAAATTAAATCGCCAGACATTCAACAACCTGATATAACAAAATTATATATTTTATTCCCAACCTTATTCACAAGCTGTATTTGCTATTTACGAAAACTAAGTAAAGGCACTCTAATTATGTCAAATTTTATTTTTTGGAAATCTCTTTAACTTAAAGCAATGTATTTTCGATTTTACTACAGATACAGTTCTTTCAATGTTAGTTTTTTTGATGAACGCTTTTATTTCGTTTCCGGTTGGACAAGTGTTGTCTTTATTTAGATTTACAAAATATTGTGTTATCAAGATAATTCTTTGACCAGCATTCAACAAAGAAAAATACATTGTTTTATTAAACCAAAAATGAAGATTATTTCACATACACTTTTGCCTTTTCCTTTGTTTCGGATGTTTTACTACAAGGAGTTGTTGAAAATACGTAACCTATAGTAGGAAGTGCAATATTTTTTTAAAACAAAGTTGTATTTATTCAACACAATCTCGTCAAGACTTACATATTTAGCAGAAAGTTCATAAACATATTTTTAACCTGTTAAAAAAAGCATTTCTCTTGATCTTCAAACATCTCCACTACATGACTTCGTTGTTTGTTGAAAATTGTTTACTTTTCAAATGTTTTTTGACTTTTGGAAATAAATAATGATCTGAGGGTGCTAAATCCAGCAAATATGGTGAGTGATCAACCAATTCAAAACCAATTACATCAATTGTTTGCAGTGAACTCGACTTGTGAGCAGGGGCGTTATCTTGCAACAGGAGCACATCTATAGTCCAGTTTACTGAGGCGTTTTCCACAGATTTCTCACGTTATTTTATCGCAACCCACTATTGTATCCTTCCATGACAGTTTTACACAGTTTAGGAAAATCTAGCATAATTATCGCACGTTTATACCAGAAAACGGCAGCAAGAACATTGCCAGCCAACTTATAAACATACACTCTTTTGGGCCGTGGAGAACCGGAATGTTTAAACCCTTTCTATTACTCTTTAGTATAGTGATGATCCCAGATTTCTATAGTGGCAGTGCAACCCAAACAGCTTCCTCAACATTATCAAACGAGCGCATTTCTGGTCAGCGTCCAAACATTTAGGAATCCATGTTGGCGAAAGTTTTCTCACTCTCATAAAACTATACGATTCAGCTTAATTCGTCAATCTTCTAAGATCATTTCATGGACATGGTCAATGTTTTCTTGAGTGATCACAGAAGTTGGTCTACCAGAGCGGTGATTTGATTGTCGGACATTTGATTGTCTTTTTTTCCATTCACACAACCCAGTTTTTAATGGTTGCGTACAAAAACGTTGGTCACCTAAGGTTTCTACCAGATCAGCAAAATATTATTTGCCCGATAACCCTTTTAAAATTAATGACTTAATAAGTAAAATTTGGAGAGCCCAATTCATCACAATACAGTTTTCAGCCCTGACGATCGTTTGGTTGTCAAGGTTGGCGTCAGTAGAGGGATGAAGGAACCAGTTTATCCATCCCTTTGATGTACAATTTAAGTAAATTAACCAGTTTATTTATCCCTCTGATGACTCTAACTTTGTTACCAAAACGACCGTCAAGTCTAAAAACTATTCTGATGAATTGGGTTTTCCAAATTGTACAAATCAGTACTCATTACAGGTTCCAATCTTCACTCATTAAAGGTTTAATACCCGACCAAAATTTTTTTTTTCGAAATCTAGCTTTTTCCAAGACATGCTGTTTTCAAAAATTAACAGTTGTGTCACTATTCAAATTTTGGGTGTCAAACTTTACCAGTTCATTAATAAGGCATCATAGCTGTTACCATAGCGACACAAGTCAAGTTTGCTTACTGAAAAGTTTTCAGGCTAATTGTATATTAATATACGCTTATGTAGTCTTCATTATTAAATTCTGCAAAACTGTATACAACACATGTAATCAGAAGCATAAATAAATAAGAAACATTAGAATTAATTTTAAAAGTTATTCTACCAATAAAAAGCCTCCTACTCAGAAATTTATATTTCTCTTTAACAGAACACTTCCCACATTAAAAGTTGTAAAGAGAAAGTTCAGTTTTCTCCATTTTTTTATCGCTGACATTGTTGTGCCCATTATATTTTGGGAAACAGCGGTTTCACTCACATCTGCAAGTAAAAATAAAACAACAAAGTCTACATGTTTTTAAAAATAGAGACCCTCCATACTGTACCTTTGTCACTAATCATTTTATCTAGTTATTCTGTTATTTGTTTAATCGTACCGCCTTTATTTATTGTTGTTCTAGTTCTCTAGGATTCTTAAAAAACGCTGTCGAAACATTTATTTATTCTCTTTTTTTTACAAATAAAAAATTTATATTTATGGATGAGAAAATTTACCCAGCTGATTATTTTCTTCGACATAATCTAGAAGTGGGTCAAAACTGACTTTGGCCAGTTGTCTTTATTTTAACTGGGATTGGACCTTTTTCCATCATAAGAGGAACTTTTGGAACCTTCACGGTTTGATAAAGATCTACATATAGATAGTCAAATATTTTTATAAGAAAATGCGGGTACTTGATTAATTCACTAAGTGAAGATCACCACAACACATCTTTTAAAGGCCTGACGATCGTTTCACCAACAACGTTAGCGTCATCAGAAGCTGAACACATTTTTTGTCAGGTCTTTAAAATATGTGTTGTGATTTGGGTTCTCCAAGTGTACTTATAACTTGAATACTTATTATGAATACAAAAACTCAGGCCAATTTAGAAAAAGTAAGTAACTATAAGGTAATATAAAAAGCAATATGAATTACTTACTAGTGAAATTCATTATGAGTTTTCTCTGTGCGCCCCAAGAAGTTGGCAAATTATTTTATTTCCCTGCGTGTCAAACTCATTATCTCCATTAAAGTTGCTATTTGTCCCCTATAGGATGGAAATATAACATGAATGTCCAAGGAAGCTAGTTCTGGTCGTAACATGCACTTACGAAAGCGGCTGATGCAGCTGTTCAGCAAAGTTTTTTCTTTCACCTACCTAATATTATATCTCACCTTACCTATTTTCTATTTTACCCCGCCGTATTACGCGAACGTTAAGTAGACGCCTCCCGTCAAACCAGACAGAATTCACGTCGCTCGCTTAGTGTGCGGCGTTGCCGGCATGTGCTTTCTACCCTCTCACATGTGATAATAAGTTGAGCAGAGCCAATTTATATAAAATATTGTTATGAAAATGAATGAACTCAACAGACGGTGACTATTAAATGAATCCTACTGGCATGAAAATGACTTAAATGTGTCAACTTAACAGACTTGCTATATTATAAATAAATTATGGATGCATTGTGCACTTATAAATTGATCGCTCCCAAACCAGTAAACAGAACTTCGTTATCTTGATAAACACGCTGCGCTCTATTAATAAGAAAAATATAGCGCAACCGGTTGTACCGGAAGTTGACAGTAACTTTATATTTTTTAATGGCAGTGATACATTTAGTTGGTAGTTTTAAATACATCAGGCGATTCTGCACCAGACTCATGTAGCTATCACACACCCACTATGTCTAATAAGTTTTAACCGTTGTTGTCCGTCATTCAACTAAAATACTTCCAGAAAATTCAGTTTCAATAGACCCTTTATCTGATGCTTTAGCAGTACTTTTAGCTAGGGAGTTTATGGTTTAATGGTTACCGTTAAACCATAAACTTAACTAAAACTACAGCCAAAAATGTTGTTTTCGGAAAATGTTTGTAAATTCTTAAATAGCAAGTTGTTTTTTTTTTGTAAAAATAAAGTTTCTTGTCATTGTTTCATTTGATAAAACAATAATTATTGTACAGTAAGTGTGAAGGTAACAATGAAACAGATTGAGTTTATGTAGGAACATAAACAAATCTTTTTTATTGTCCTACGCTTATTTTTCATCGAAGAGCACCCATAGTCTCATAATCTGGGTTTATATAATAGTTATTCTTTTTCTTGGACGATGCCAAAACGCGAAACCCTTGTCCAGGAAGCCGAAAAGTGTTTCCGGTATTTTTGATCATACCCATCAACTGTTATTAAACAACGTATGAAAAATACATTCGAATATGTGTTATGTATTAAACATATTATGATGGGAGCTCACGATGTGAAATGGAAAGAATGCATGAGAATTTTTTATAGGGAGTAGGTACCATTCGTAAACATAATATTATTATTTCGGTAATTTGAAAGTGATGTTTTAACACAACAAATACTATTTGGATTGACGTATAAAATTCGTATTCTGGATTTACGTCTAAGTTTACGCTTAGTCTAAACAAGCCGCCGGCGGTACTCGTGTCAACGGAGGAAAAAGCGCCGTCGGTCGCTGTTTTTGCAACAACAATGAATGCCGCCGAAATAATAAAATAGTTTACGTTTTCCGCGGCCTTTTTATGCGGAAAGCTATAAAACCGGGGACTGACGGCTTCATTTTATTTGGACGGCCAATACCGCCGATTCGTTAGGCAGAACCTAAGATTAATATTCTCTGTAACTCAGAATGCTTATCGGTCAACACTAATATAGTTAATAAAATTCGTTCTTTGTATGTTTCGCGATATATAAATCTAAACTATTTTAGTGAATATATATATATATATATATATATATATATATATATATATATATATATATATATATATATATATATATATATATATATATATACTGAGACGTGTCCGCTCTTGGACGTACTGCACATTATAATTTTTATCATTAATACAATTAATTCTCCATCTACAGGTGTCGATGCTAGAATTTAAGTAAATAACGAGTACCTGTAAGTTGCAATTATATTTTGTGCGGCATTTTCATCACGTCGGGGTATAATTAAGATTCGGGGTCGGCTTCACGGGTTTGCTTGTAATTAAAGGTAGTTTTTGTGTGTCTGTTTTCTGTTTTAGAAAAAAGCTTGAAGATAAGCTGGTTAAACTAGATTATACACTGTAAAAGTGCTGTTTTAATAATCATGTGCAGGGAGACTAACAACAGAAATCCATTTCGTTTAAGGTTATTAGATTGTTTTTATTTAAGTAGGCCATAAATATAACGCCGTAAGATGCACACTCTGAGGAGATACAGACAAATGTAGTCACTCTCAATGGCAACCTGTTGACACATTTAGCACTGCATGTGGTCTACATAATAAATTGGATAGGGTCATGTTGGCCTGGCGACGAGGGCTGAGATAAGGGAACCTCTTGCATTGGAAATATGTCTCATTTAAAATACGTAATAAAATAATAATTTCACAATAGCCGGTAAAGTCATAACGTACTGAATACTGTCAATAGGTAACGTACGAATGTGCGCCCTGTCGTAAGGTACCACACATCTGTCACTTCAGTTATATAGGTGTTGTCTTTAAAAGCAAACTCTGTTGTTTTAGGACAATGTTAACATGCAATTTATCAATATAAAGAAAGCACACATAAATATTTTATGTAAAGATAGATGCACTGTATTCTTTGGAGTATGCTTGCAGTAATTAGAAGCGGTTTGGAAAAATTTTAAATGTTATAAATTTGTACAGATTGGAACCTGTGATGAGCACTAATAAGTACAATTTGGAGAACCTGATTCATCACAATATAGTTTTATACCTGACAACCATTTCGCTGACGATATCAGCTTTACCATTACTGGATAAAAATTGATGTACTTGTTTATTCACACTAGTAATTAAAAGTCAGGCATTGGACGTTAAATTAAAAAAAGTCAATATGCTATGTTTGTTCGTACAAGTAAGTAATAGGTAGGTTTTGTCACTCTAATAGGCTAGCTTTATTATCGTTTAATTGAGTTTGATATACTTGTTCATGCAAGGAATCAAAGTCATACTTGTGTCGGTTAATTAAAATAAAAATATATTGTTGTCGCTAACGACAATAGGTGCAATTTTTCTGCATTGCTCAGGCGCGTGTGGAAATTATATAAATTACTTCTTTTTATAGTCGGCGAACTTAGTGATAGGGCCGGTGGAAATGCTTCATAAAATAAATATTTGCCACTATATCTGTAAGTCTATTTTAACAGGTAGCTTGAAATTATCCCTTATACTATGCTTCATGAAATGAATATTGGCCACTATATTTTGTAAATATCTTTTGACAGATAAATTGAACTTTTCACTCATGCACTAGTTGTCTCATGTTGATTATGTAGAAAATTGTAATTGGTAATGAGAGTAAGTATCTTTGTAGGACATGAAGTAATTTTTGTGTAAGTTCTTAGAATATTTCGTTAAATATTATGCAATTGTTGTTGGTCTAACTGAAAATATAAAGTCAATAGGGAAACTTTGTACAAGCGGGAGCATGCAGAATGCACGGGAATATAGGCCTAATATCATCATAAAGAGTGGCTATACATAACGTATGTTATATTGAGAGCAGGGGGGACCTCGCCGTACTTTGACCAACCTCAGCGTCGCGTAAACAAGGAAGGAGTGTCTGAGTTATATAAAAGCAAGCGTGTTTCGTATGGGGTCAGACGGAGTGGAGTCTCCCAGCCTTTCCTCGCCTCAAATTTCTGATCAGGCATTCATTCCCGGCTCCGTCTCGTTACTTTTACTCATTACCGGCCACATACAGTATTTATTCTAATTACACTGTCTTTGTGGACGAGCGTTCGCTGTTTGAGGGACCCCACGTCTGTCCTACGACTCGTGGAGCTTGATTATCGTTTCGCAAATTCATAAGTACGCACTCATTACCGGCCACATACAGTATTTGTCCTAATTTTCCTGCCCTCGTGAATAAGCGTACGCTGTTTGAGAGACCCCACATCTGTCCTACGACTCGTGGAGCTCAAATACCGTTTCGCAAGTTTATAAGTAAGCACTAATTACCGGCCACATACATTGTTTCTTCTAATTACCCTGCCCTTGTGAATGAGCGTTCGCTGTTCGAGAGATCCCACGTCTGTCATACGACTCGTGGAGCTTGAGCATCGTTTCGCGAGTTCATAAGTAAGCACTAATTACCGACCACATACATTATTTCTTCTAATTACCCTGCCCTTGTGAATGAGCGTTCGCTGTTCGAGAGATCCCACGTCTGTCATACGACTCGTGGAGCTTGAGCATCGTTTCGCGAGTTCATAAGTAAGCAGTTATTACCGGCCACATACATTATTTCTTCTAATTACCCTGCCCTTGTGAATGAGCGTTCGCTGTTTGGGAGACCGCACGTCTGTCGTGCGACTCGTGGAGCTTGAACATCGTCTCGCAAATTCATAAGTAAGCACTCATTACTAGTCACATTCTCTTCACTAAAATTAACCTCGCACATTGGTTTACACCTTCAGGCCCATCAGTCATCACGAGCTTCCTTCGACGGCCCTAGGTGATCCCCTCATTACCGCCACCTCCGTTGACCGCACGAGCATCAGAATAATACCCCTATACTTCTCGGCAATTAAAATATCCCAGCCTGCCCACGGGTAATAATGTCCAGCAGTGAGACAGAGGGTGAGTTTCTTTCATTTACTTATGTACCTTAGTGTCCGGACAGAGCTATAGTTGATGGCCATAATAACGTGGGATAAATCGCGATATCGGGAGTCACGCAAACTGTCCTCTAAGAGATCACGAAATGTCAACATAAAATGCCCTATTTCATGCAGTAAAACGTTTAGTCACACTAGATAATTACAGGAATGATTCATGCTCATTATAAAAATGTATTTATATAAACTGTTCAAATGTGTCTTATATAGGCATAGAACAGTAATGGTTTAGGTTCATTGTTAAAAGATATTTCTGGGCGAAGTATAAGTAATTTAAAGGAATTGTTCAAATGTGTCTTAAATAGGCATAGAACAGTAGTGGTTCATATTCATTGTTAAAATGTATTTCTAGGCGAGGTATAGACTGTTTAAATAATCTGTTCAAATGTGTCTTATATATGCATAGAACAGTAATGATTCGTGTTGATTATTAAAATGTATTTCTAGGAGAGGTATAAATTAGTTAAATAAATTGTTCAAATGTGTCCTAACTTGGCATATAACAGTAATGATTCACTTTCATGGTTAAAAGGGTATTTATAGGCGAGGTATAAATTATATAAATACATTTCTCAACTGTGGCTTAACTAGGTATAGTACAGTAATGATTTATATGCATTGTTAAAAGGTACTTCTAGGGAAGGTGTAAATTGTTCAGATAAAGTACTAAAATTGGCATAGTAGAGTAATGATTCATGTACATTGCTCAAGGGTATTTCAAGGCATGGTATAAATTGCTTAAATAGATTTTTCAGATAGGTGTTGACCGAGCATAGTTAGGGGTAATTATGTACACACAATTCGCGCAAATTCAGTAGTAGCGACTCCGAAGCAGCTTAGCTTCAAATGAGTATTATTCTTCTGACGTCACACAGGCAGGCATTAACTGCACCGAATAGGAGTCATAGTAGGGGTCATGTACTCACAAAAAGGGGTAGATGTACAGAGAGGCTAAAAATAAAGGAAATTCCCGGAATGTACGACTGGTTCCCCGATATTAAGTCAGTCTTGTAAGGTTTTACTCTTTTGGTGACTTCCCACCATGTCTTCGGGCTCTTGCTTACTGAGTAACGAAAGGGTTAACATGCCTAAATGAATCTTGCGTTTCTTGACCTGCACATAAATATGATATTAAGACTACAATAGAGTGGTGCCTCAACGATAACCCAACACCACAATAGCGTGGGACTCAACTTTAACCAACAATTAAATCACATATAATTTGTGCATAATAGAATTGCAAAAGGCAATTTAGCATGCAGTGCAAAATACTAATGAGCTGGTCATGGAGAGGAGTCATGAAATAAACAGGCATGCATGTAAATTATACATGCGTGATCTGGTTGATTGCTTTTCAGCGCGAACAGACGAGTAGCGGACAAGTCGCGAGTACATTTCACTATCTTCTCTGAGCACTCTATGTTTGTGGTTGTCCATTTAAGACAACGGGTAAAATTATTATTGAAATTAAGAATGAACTAAACTAAGGGTTAACTAAGACAAAAATAACAGCTGAAAACCAAATAGGTATCATATCCAAATAACGGAAACCACATTACTTTAGAGAACACTTGGTGTAGAGAAGTGTGTATGTATCGCAGGTCAGTAACGGCTCGTCCTATTTACAAACAGGGAATCAGCGCTCATTACGGGCTCTGTAAGTAACGCGTTCTTAATTTATTAACGAATATGATTAGCTTGCCCTCGTGACGTCAGAATCTTTACTATTAGGATATTTGAAAATGTCATGTCCATTTTTGAGGTCATGCAATAAATTTGTTAAGTCGAGATCTGATTTTTCTTTCTTCCCTTCACCCTCCTGCAGTAAAAATTAGATTTAAGGATGTGAAATAGTGAGAAAGTGAGCATTGAAGTAGGTCTCGGGCTATCACGACGTAGGAGATGACCACAATACGATCACTGGCCATATATTTCAGGTAATTATTTTATTGCAAAAAAGATAATCAAGGGTAAGATCATGTATCGTTTTGTGCTACAAATGGTGGTACTTATTGAGTTGCATTTAACTATAAATATTTGTGTTGCATAAATAAAAGAAGATGTGGAAATTTAAAAGGAATAAAAGAGAAATTAAACAGGGAGGGGGCTATATCAATATATATATATATATATATATATATATATATATATATATATATATATATATATATATATATATATATATATATATATATATATAATATAGTGCGGGGGTTTTAGCCAATATAATTATTAACAAACATGCATATTTTAGCCTGTTAAATGGACACCTCTTAATATTAGTAAATATTCAGCTGCGGCTTAAGGAAGCGTAACATCTGCCTACAGGTGATTTTCATTTGCGATTCCACGATCTAACACCCCCTCGCCTTCGAGGAAAGCCAGTGCTCGGGTGCGGCGCTTGAGAAAACGTAACATCTGCTTACGGGCGATTTTCATTGGCGATTTCCCGGTCTAACGCTTCCCTCGCCTTCGAGGAAAGCCAGTATTCGGGTGCAGCGCTTGAGAAAGCGTAACATCTGTTTACGGGTGATTTTCATTGTCGATTTCGCGATTTAACGTCCCCTTGCTTCGAGAAAAGCCGGTGTGCGGGTGCGGCGCTTGGAAAAGCGTAACATCGGTCTCACAGGTAATTACTTGTAACATTTTCGAGCTTTAACGTCCCCTTGCTTCGAGAGCCGGTGTGCGGGTTCGGCGCTTGGAAAAGCGTAGCATCGGTCTCACAGGTAATTACTCGTAGCATTTTCGCGATTTAACGCCCCCTTGCTTTGAGGAAAGCCGGTCTGCGGGTGCGGTGCTTGGAAAAGCGTAGCACCGGTCTCACAGGTAATTACTTGTAGCATTTTCGCGATTTAACGCCCCCTTACTTTGAGGAAAGCCGGTGTGCGGGTGCGGCGCTTGGAAAAGCGTAGCATCGGTCTCACAGGTAATTACATGTAGCATTTTCGCGATTTAACGTTCCTTTGCTTTGAGGAAAGCCGGTGTGCAGGTGAGGCGCTTGGAAAAACGTAGCGTCTGTCTCACAACTAATTACTTGTAACATTTTCGCGATATAACCTCTCCTTGCTTTGAGGAAAGCCGATGTGCAGGTGCGGCGCTTGGAAAAGCGTAACGTCTGTCTCACAGGCGATTATTCGTGACATTTTCGCGAGTTAACGTCCCCCTTAGCAAGTCAGAAGAGTCGTATCGAGCACCAGTGTCAGATACACTGCCCGGAAAGGAGGTTTTCCCGAGAAACTTTCACAGGTCAGAGCGTTCCATTTTTTCGGAGGACCTAACCCGCGACTTCTCCACGTATATTGCCTTTTAAACACCCTTCTACGCGAGCCAACTTCAAGCGTATTTCCCTGCCAAAAAATCCAAAGATGTGGAAGCCCTTCCCGCAAACAGAGCAGACGGAGGAAGCGAACAGCGGTCTCCGCTTGAAGGCGATGGAGCGCCCTGATGGGACAAGAAGCAACGACACCAATGGTGAGTGTAAACTTGCATTTGACCTATGCTACCCCTATCGAGAGATTGTCTGGCTTAAATGAAGTTTACGTATCTCAGCAGTATTACCCTAAAACAAAATAATTATAAAGGGGCACTTGTAGGGTTTTTTTCCATGACTCCACTCAACATATCTCAAAATACTTTGTAATCCTTAAGATTAGGGGTGTACGGCGGCCGTCCGCCTGATGGCGTAGCTTAGACATAATCTAAAAGCAATGTCGGCGGCGACAAAAGTAGGAACGTTACTCTTGATAAATTTTTGTGTATGTTAGGCTCATGCATTCATGGTATGTAACTTTAAATTTGTTAACGTTAAAATATAGGTGTATGTGTAGCCCTGTTTAGTAATAGTATCAAGAAATTCTTAAGATAAACTAGGAAATTAAAATTATAATGATGTCGGCCGATCTCTCATAAATTTCATTAGCTTTAAGATTTTATTGGAATGTTTTCTTGATATCTGTGTGTCCCTTGTTTTGTTTATTTGAGTCAGGCCCTGTGGCACCGAGGCTAGCTGAATTTGAAATAGCGAATAAGAGAAAGAGCATAATTTTTAGTAGTGAAACTTGAATACACATAATATCCGATAATGGAAATATTTCACACTGTAAAGTAAGACAGAGTGAAGTTAGGAATAGGTTTTGAAATTGAATTTTGAACTTGAAACTTGAATGTAAAGCTATGACCTTTATTGAAACTTGAATTTAAAAACTATGACCTTCATTGAAATTTGAATTTAAAGCTAGGACCTTTATTACCGTTCAACTTGACGGATGTGGCATGCACCTTGTAGCTTAGCAAAGTACGTAAATGGGCCTACATGGTAATGAATTTGCTTCCCATATGCGTGACAAGTTTTGTACTATAATTACCTCGCATTTCCGCCTTGATTGGGCATCCAGGTGAAGTCTCACTCCATGAAATGCCAACTTTCCGACAAGACCTGGCTATACAGACAGACTATGAAAGTCCGCGATTTCCAAAAGTTCAGCATGATCGTAGTAATATGGCAACCTGGAGGCCCGTTAATCAATCAAATCCACGCGCATGTATTTCTCCGCATACAGGAAAGTAAGCGGGACGTTAGGGTTATCATAACAAATGAAGTCAACCTCCATGAGGATCTAAGTTGTAGGGAAAGCCTTCCCATTACGTTCAATAAGGTATTTAGGTTAAGCTCTCAGCATAAACAGAACCGAGCGATGCCTAGGTGAATTTTCTGTCTCTTGAAATGCCAACTTTCCGATCAAAGACCCCTAGGGCACGAGCATGAAGCTCACGCGTACAAACCTATTAAGCATGATAGAAAAAGAAAAGGCAACCTAGGTACGCAATACCCCAAGGCGTATGACTATTATTGGTGTCAGTGGCGTAAAGGGAAGAGTGTAATGCATCGGTTAGATTGGCGTCGAGTTCTACTGTGCTGTACTTATTAGCTCCACCAAAATCACAAAATGAAATAGAAAAATGAAACAAAAAATCTAAAATCGAAACACAACTCAAAATATAAATCTATAATTCGCACGCCACTGGAGCATAAATACACAGTGCCTTAGATCTGAACGCGCATCTCCGAGCATTCACCTCCGATTGTAGCAGGCGGGTCGACAACATGACACATCTGTTAGGAATGGGTTCTAAGTTAAAATCAGCTGGCAGGGTATGGCGTCAAAGGGTCTGAGCTCATGATGTTAACTGTGTGTATTGGTTAGGGCTTGCATTATATTTAATAAATGAGGTTAAACGAACAATCGCTTTTTATTTCTCTCACAAAATTCCGATTCGTGGCTAAGAACATTTCCCACGACATAGGGCCCTCACAAGAACACCCGGCGAGGGTGACCCAGAAATCTCTAATGTGCAGGTGAAAAGAACTTTCTAAGGTAGGTGGTTTTTAGTTCTTACGATTGCTGTGTATGTGTAAACTGTAAGCTACGGCAATACTCAGTGCTGGGAAAAACTTATATATATATATATATATATATATATATATATATATATATATATATATATATATATATATATATATATATATATATATATATATATATATATATATATATATGTTTTCAAAATTTCAACAATCTTATTATCAAAAAGAAAATTAACCCCTTTTTACACCAACTGAATTTGCAAAATTATTATATATATATATATATATATATATATATATATATATATATATATATATATATATATATATGTTTTCAAAATTTCAACAATCTTATTATTAAAAAGAAAATTAACCCCTTTTTACACCAACTGAATTTGCAAATTAGCGCCTATATTGATTGCTCCCGACAAAAGGATAGCATTCAATCAGAGTCGGTTGTAGTGAGACTTGAATTCGAAACAAATGCAAACATACCACATAACACATCCGCATACTGTTTAATTTTGCATGATAAACTATTTACTTACGATCCCCTGACGAAAATCGTAAGACAAATTTAATTATACTATTTAAGCTAAATGCATCCCTTCACCTATTTCAATTTGATCATGACGTTGAGGTATAACCACCAACTCAGTGCTTATTTAAAAAAACTAAAAGAACTCAAAAAAGCGATTTTCTTTTACGGCATGAAGACAAAAATGTATAAACGCTTTTCAAATCTGTCATTGTAAACTATGGTACTCGTAATTGATATTCAAGGTTTCAAATTGGAAAATAACAAATTTCTTCCAAAAGAACTTGCATCGTTTGATGGTTCCAAGATCTGTGACTATGTTTTTAAAGCACCATTTAGACTAGGATTATTTACCTCAAAATTTACAAGTGCAGACGAAATGGTTAATAAACCATCATTGATTGGAAATCAGGTTCTACACCAGTACACAATTTTGCTGAAATAATCAAACATCTTACAAGCAACACCAACGTCGTTTATGTGAAAGGAAAGGAGAAATCTGATTATGTATGAAAATATTCATCAGCCCTCGTTTTGGAATTAGATGAACAACCCGCACTTCAATCATCTACACCTTCTTGCATTTATCATTTAAATAATCATTGCGTTTGCGCCCTTACTAATGTATACTTTTTATTTAATAATCATATTATGAATTAACTTTTATATTGTAAATATTTTAAAATAATAAAACTAGTTAAAAAATATTAATTTTCTTTTATTTAAAAACTATGTATAGGAATACAATGTCTAACTTAAATTTTCTACAAATTTAGAATGGAACATAATGTTCAAGTAAGTGTTCAATTTCCCCACTTTGCACATAAGCTTTATGTGAAAGAACAAAAAACTCCTTTGTACAGTTGCCACTTAAATATATGTTACACAATTCATACAAATATGAATTAGTCCAGTCATCTCCTTCAGACTCGAATTTTTCGTCACCAGCTATGTCTCTTATTTTGCACACAATTAATCGAAATTTATCTTCTAGCTCATTACTTTCCATTTTTTCACACTGGCATTTGCTGTTCACATTTGCCATCATACTGTTTATAATTTACCGACGTTGAAGATGACTTCTTAACTACTGACACAGTTCACCGTTTCTTCAATATTCTAGTTAAAATATATTAATTTTCTTTTATTTAGAAACTATGTATAGGAATACAATGCCTAACTTAAATTTTCTACAAATTTAAAATGGAACATAATGTTCAAGTAAGTGTTCAATTTCCCCACTTTGCACATAAGCTCTGTGTGAAAGAACAAAAAACCCCTTTGTACAGTTGCCACTTAAATATATGTTACACAATTCATACAAATATTTGTATGAATTGTGTAACATATCTGAAGGAGATGACTGGACTAATGCATATGAATTAGTCCAGTCATCTCCTTCAGACTCGAATTTTTCGTCACCAGCTATGTCTCACATTTTGCACACAATTAATCGAAATTTCTCTTTTAGCTCATTACTTTCCATTTTTTCACACTGGCATTTGCTGTTCACATTTGCCATCATACTGTTTATAATTTCCCGACGTTGACGATGACTTCTTAACTACTGACACAGTTCACCGTTTCTTCAATATTCCCAGCTGGACTTATTCTTACACAACGACACATAAAGCCAATTCGGTTGGCTGTTTGCACTGTTCTGCAGATCTATATTTTATTCGCTTGTTACAATAGGAACAATAAGATACGTATCTGCTATGGAGGTGATATTTCACGACGACACTTTTTTCGCGCACACTAAACACTGCATACCTAGCTCCCACCAAACAATTACTGCAAACTATTGAACCCATGCAAGGATCTCCTATAAAATAAAATTTGTGGCATTTTTCTTTACCCACGTCGACAGCCCCATCCATTAATGCTACAGCTTGAATATGGCGATTTTGCAAAACACTTCCTTCATAATTTAACGCGTATCGATGGCGAATATTGGCAGCGTTGCGTAAACTGTCCCAATTAATTAAAAAATTATGGTCCGACATTGTATTTCTACACACTTTAAATAAACTTGAAGTCACAGACTGCTAATACTACACTGAATTACACAGCTATCTCCCATTCACATATATAATAGCAATTTCAAGGACGAATTTGTTCAAGGTTATATCTCATAATATGGCCTTGGAATATGACCTTGGCGATGGCCTTGACCTCGCTCACTCACTCCTCAGAGTTCCAGAACATGCATATACTCCCTACTGACGGGACGCGTTAATAAACCGAAACATACACAGAACGACTTTTATGTACTATATTAGTGCTAACCGACATCCATTAGCAGTTAAGGAAAATACCTATATTGTTCTGCTTAACGAAACGCCGGTATTGCTAGTCCAAATAAAATAAAACAGTCAGTCGGCAGTTTTATAGGTTCCTTAGTTAAAAAGCCGCCGAAAACGTTAATTATTTTATTATTTCGGCTGCATATGAGTAAATGTAAAAACAGCGAGCGACGGCGGTTTTTCCTCCGTTGACCAAGAATATCACCGGTGGCTGTTTACACTGCGTAAACTTAAACGTAAATTCAGACTAAAAAATTTTAACGTCAAAATAGCATTTGTTGTGTTAAAACATCACTTTGAAATTACCCAAATCATATTATTATGTTAAGGAATGTTACCTACTCACTATAAATAATTATCATTTATTTTTTGCCATTTCAAATCGTTAGTTGCCATCAGAATATGTTTAATACATTGAACAAAGGGATGTAACAATCAACACACCAAGAAAAACAGTCACACGTAATGTTGTCAAGAAGATTTTAAGGAGTAATTCAACTGATACTGGGGCCAATAAGCGGAGTGAACCAAGTGTAGCATCAGGCAGCAAACAAGTGTCAAGGGTTAAGTAGAGAAACTCCCAGAATATATGTGTCAACAGGAGGCAAGCTTTGTTTTCTGTATAAGTCTCTCATTATTGAAAAAAAAAAATAATTGTATGTTCGTTATTTATAGGATTATATACTCTGTGTATTTTTGTGCTGCCGCTTTTGTTTCAGAGATAAGTGGCGGTTATTTGTAGATTTTATTTGTATAGTTTTTGTACCTTAATTTGTATGTGTATTTGCATATTGATTGTAGCAACGTTCATTTTTGGTTTATTTAGTTTTTCTACTATTTGCCGTTAGCTTATCCTGATTTTGCTCGCGCGCTCTGTTGAGGGGGAGAGGAGAGTCCACTCGTTTTATATACTTTTATTTTCTCTAGATTGTATAATATTAATACTTTCTTTTTTGTCTGCTAGTGTAGTTCAATACTTAGGTTAATATAGTGCCGTAACATCAGATTATTGTAATTTGTGATGACATGGTGTATGATTCAGAACAATATATATGTATATACAAGATATAATTCGAAGATATAGATGAGGATTGCACATGTAAATATTAGATCTTTGTTGACCGGTTTTGAAGATTTTTGTAGTGTGGTGCAGGACAATGATTTTGATTTAATTGTAGTAACTGAGAGTTGGTTAAATGAAAGAGTTGATTCGGCTATTGTGGCTATTTCTGGTTATAGCATGATACGCAAAGACAGAGCTACTGGTAGGGGAGGCGGCATAGCGATTTATATTAGGAATTATTTTAAATATACTATTATTAATTTTGACTTTACCGTTAATGAAAATCTAGAATTTCTATTCTTGAGATTAAAATTACAACACAGAACCATTGCGATTGGTTCTTTTTACAGACCACCAAATAATAATATAAATCACCTTATCAACGATTTTGACAATATTCCCTCAGCTGTTCTCCCTACTGTTGACGAGATAATTTGTGTAGGTGATCTAAATGTAAACTTTTTTAACTTAGGCAATCCTTTGGATTTGTGTTTTCAATCATATAACTTGGTGCAAGTACTAAACGAGCCTACTAGAATTACGGGAAGCACCGGTACACTCATAGATCCAATATTCATTTCAAATACCGATATACTGAATAGTGTCAGTACTATTCCCATGCATCATATAACAGACCACAAACTGGTCTATTGTGATCTTTTTTTCCCTAGGGACAAAATGCCCCCCAAAATTATTGCATACAGATGTTTCAGGAATCTCTGTTATGAGGATTTTGTTGATGATCTTCATGCGCTTCCTTGGCATCGTCTGCTGAGGGAAGATGATATTGACATGAAAATAGATATTTTAAATGACTTCATTATTTCGACTTTCGACAGGCATGCTCCCGAGAGACAAGTCAGAGTGAGTAAGCCTAAGGCTCCCTGGCTAACTGGAAATGTCAGGCTTATAATGAAACAGCGAGATTTGGCCTTACAAAAGTTTAAACAGACAAGATCTGATAACGATTGGAAGGCTTATAAACAGCTTCGTAACTTCACAGTTTCTTGCATCAAGAGGGAAAAAAAAGCATATCTTGATCACATTTGTAAAAATGGGAATGTACGTGATAAATGGTCTGCTCTGTGTGAGCTAAATATTCACGTGCAGAGCGGACAAACTACAATACCTGATAGCCTTGCTGATCCGGAACACATAAATGTATTTTTTTCAACTTTTCAGCAGAGTTCTTCAAATGACTGTGGACAATTAATACAACATTTTAACAGCAATGTGTGCCAGGCCGATAGTAGTTTTCAATTTACGTTTTCTACAGTCGGTGAGGTTAATTCTATATTAAATAAGATAAAATCAAAGGCGTGTGGTAATGATAGGCTCTCTTTAATTATGCTAAAATATTGCAGCCCCTTTATCGATGAATATATCTTGCATGTTATCAACAGTTGCATTGAAAAAAGCTATTTTCCTACAGCTTGGAAGGTTGCGGTGGGAACTCCCCTTCCTAAGAAAAAAGATCCATTGACATTTTCTGATTTGCGTGTGGTCAGTGTTCTTCCGGTATTGTCAAAAATATTTGAGAGAATCTTGTATGACCAAATGTATAATTACTTTAGTATTAACAATTTTTTACCGGACAGTCAGTGTGGATTTAGGCGGGGATTTTCCACGGCTACTGCCCTCGCTTGTATTCTAGATGATATTATTTCTGCTGTGGATGGGGGTTTGATGGGTGTGCTTGTGCTTCTCGACTATTCGAAAGCTTTCGATACAATAAACCATGATCTACTTTGTGCTAAATTAAAATATTATGGTTTTGGTGATGAGGCTTACACACTTTTGGGGTCGTATCTGGCGGGGAGAAAGCAGGCCATACGTTGTCATAATAAAATGTCCAATTTTTTAGATGTTGTGTCGGGTGTGCCTCAGGGTTCAATATTAGGACCACTTCTGTTTATTATTTATACTTCCACCATCTTAAAGTCAATCAATATTGGTAAGGTTCAAGCATATGCCGACGATACGCAATTATTTTATGAGTTTGATCCTAAGGATTGCTCCCATGCTAATGGTCTTGTAAACGGTGAGTTGGAGCTATTAAGAAGAATGTCAATGGAGCATAATCTCAATTTAAACTCTGATAAATCGACTAATATGCTGTTTGGCAATAAAAACAGTTTAGTAATGTGTAAAAATAATTTAAATATCGAAATTGGTGGTACGCCGTTATCTTTTGTACAGACAGCGAGGAATCTTGGTGTTGTGTTGGATTCTGATTTAAGATTTAAAGAGCATGTGAAGAACCTAATGAAAAAATCCTATTCATCACTGAGATGATTATATAACTCTAAAGACATTTTAGAATTTAATTCAAGAAAAATGCTTTGTGACTCCCTGGTATTAAGTTTATTTAATTATTGTGATGTTATATACGGTTCCTGTATTGACAGTCATGACTTTAATCGGATACAGAAGGTTCAAAACTATTGCTGTTGCCTGGTTAATAATCTAAGAAAATACGATCATGTATCACAAACAATTCTTGACATGAACTGGTTAAACATGCAGCAAAGAAGAAGACTTCACTTAGGAAACTTTACTCATTCCCTATTAACATCGGCACATGCTTCCTCATGTCTTAAAAATAAATTTATTCCGCAATCTAAAATCCATTCAAGAAATGTTAGATTAAAACACATGTTTACAATTCCTCGTCATAGGTTGGCTCTGTTTAAGAGATCTTTTATATACAAATATAATATAAATAAATTTAAATACAAACTAAAACGTTTAATAATTGATTCATCTTGGACTTTTGGTTTAAATTCTTTGTAATTTTAATACCATCATTTTGTAAGTTTTGTTATGCTATCTGTGTCCTGCATACAAAATGTGAGTTAAAGTACCGTATATGTGTTATATATCTATTCATCATCATGTCATTGGTAACGTGTATGTGACTATCTCTCTCTCTCTCTCTCTCTCCGTGGGTTGTGTGGGTGGGGTTGGGTGGTATGCTGGCAAAAGTGGTGACATGCCTTGGCCACGGTTGAGTAGGAGTAGCCATTGTGGATAGACTTCGCCGGGGCTTTGGTATGGTGTCATCCATAGTTTATTTTAGTTTTAGTTTTGAATTTTTTATAATTATTTGTGAATTATCTATTGTATTCTATGGGTGCACCTTTTCAATAAAGACAATTTATTATTATTATTATAACACATATTTGAATGTGTCTTTCATACATTGTTTAATAACCAAAGCAGTGATGATCAAAAATACCTAAAAACTTTTTATATTTCTGGACACTTCGTCAACTTTGTTTGATGAGCGCCAATGTGTATGTTGTTTAATTATTTGGTATGGGTCAAGTTATATGGTACTATATAAGTCTTTCTTTTTCTTGCGATTCGGATTATTATAGTTCTAAACCATCTTAAAACTCTTTTCATATTTAAAAACTGCAAAGTAACCTCCACGAGGTTTAATAATAGCTTCTTTTATATGAAAAGAAAATTATTAAAAAGTTCGGGACGCAGCAAGTGCGTTATGGTAGTGAATTTTTATTAAATGCCTCAAATTTGAATAACTCAATTTTCTATAAACCCAGAAAGTTAAGTTTTGGTATGTAGTAAGGCAACATATCCACCAAATGTCATTAAAATAGCTGTGTAATTTTCGGAGAAAAACATTTTTGTCTAAAAAAATTTGAATAATTTAATTTTTTATAAACTTAGAAAGTTGAATTTTCGTGCATAGGAAGGCCTTTCGCAAGGCAACATATCCATCAAATTTCATTAAAATAAGTTTGTAATTTTCGGAGAAAAATTTTTTTCCGAATGAAAACTCAAAAGTTTCTCGGAAAACCTTGTCGAATTTTCTTGGCTAACGAACCTTTCTAAAAAGGGTGACATGAATCGTATGGTATGGTTGTGTCAGTGTAAGTTGGTTTCCTATATATTGAAAAGTCAAATGAATTATTTTCTAATTTTCTAATTGTTAAGTCTAAAAAGTTTATACAACTGTTAGCTTCTTCTTCTAAAGTAAACTTAATATTTGTGTGAAAGCTATTAATAAAATTAAAAAATCATTTAAATAAGTCAAAGAAAATAAATTTTAGTTATTCTTTCAAAAAAGTTATAATAAAATAATGAGTTGATGTATGTCGATATTTTCGTTGTATAGAGACTACTTTTATACTGTTATTGTTTAGTTATTTTATTGTTGTAACTGTTATCATAGTTATTATAGGCCAGTTCTAGTTTTTATGTTAAATATTGACATACATCACATAGACATTTTGAAAACCTCATCTGTCATCTGGGTTTCATTTTATTTTCAATTTGATAAAATTTTTTGATCAAAACATCATATCATAACATATCAACAGATATTTATTTGTAGTTGTCATGATTTCGTACTAATTCAATTTTAATCTGTCTGAAAATGCTGTCAAGCAGCGAAACTATAGTCACAGAAGCATTGAAGAACATCCTAGAACTTCCAGAATTCGAAGGGCCACTTGCTCCAGTTAGCTCACGCGCTGGCTACGTCCTTCACCACTAAAAACCAACAGTGAAGCCAGATAAGTATTCTCCAAGTCTGTATGCAATGACTGGACTAATTCATATGAATTAGTCCAGTCATCTCCTTCAGATATGTTACACAATTCATACAAATATTTGTATGAATTGTGTAACATATATTTAAGTGGCAACTGTACAAAGGGTTTTTTTTGTTCTTTCACACAGAGCTTATGTGCAAAGTGGGGAAATTGAACACTTACTTGAACATTATGTTCCATTTTAAATTTGTAGAAAATTTAAGTTAGGCATTGTATTCCTATACATAGTTTCTAAATAAAAGAAAATTAATATATTTTAACTAGAATATTGAAGAAACGGTGAACTGTGTCAGTAGTTAAGAAGTCATCGTCAACGTCGGTAAATTATAAACAGTATGATGGCAAATGTGAACAGCAAATGCCAGTGTGAAAAAATGGAAAGTAATGAGCTAGAAGATAAATTTCGATTAATTGTGTGCAAAATAAGAGACATAGCTGGTGACGAAAAATGCGAGTCTGAAGGAGATGACTGGACTAATTCATATTTGTATGAATTGTGTAACATATATTTAAGTGGCAACTGTACAAAGGAGTTTTTTGTTCTTTCACATAAAGCTTATGTGCAAAGTGGGGAAATTGAACACTTACTTGAACATTATGTTCCATTCTAAATTTGTAGAAAATTTAAGTTAGACATTGTATTCCTATACATAGTTTTTAAATAAAAGAAAATTAATATTTTTTAACTTGTTTTATTATTTTAAAATATTTACAATATAAAAGTTAATTCATAATATGATTATTAAATAAAAAGTATACATTAGTAAGGGCTCAAACGCAATGATTATTTAAATGATAAATGCAAGAAGGTGTAGATGATTGAAGTGCGGGTTGTTCATCTAATTCCAAAACGAGGGCTGATGAATATTTTCATACATAATCAGCTTTCTCCTTTCCTTTCACATAAACGACGTTGGTGTTGCTTGTAAGATGTTTGATTATTTCAGCAAAATTGTGTACTGGTGTAGAACCTGATTTCCAATCAATGATGGTTTATTAACCAATTCGTCTGCACTTGTAAATTTTGAGGTAAATAATCCTAGTCTAAATGGTGCTTTAAAAACATAGTCACAGATCTTGGAACCATCAAACGATGCAAGTTCTTTTGGAAGAAATTTGTTATTTTCCAATTTGAAACCTTGAATATCAATTACGAGTACCATAGTTTACAATGACAGATTTGAAAAGCGTTTATACATTTTTTTCTTCATGCCGTAAAAGAAATTCACTTTTTTGAGTTCTTTTAGTTTTTTTAGATTGGTACTGAGTTGCTGGTTATACCTCAACGTCATGATCAAATTGAAATAGGTGAAGGGATGCATTTAGCTTAAATAGTATAATTAAATTTGTCTTACGATTTTCGTCAGGGGATCGTAAGTAAATAGTTTATCATGCAAAATTAAACAGTATGCGGATGTGTTATGTGGTATGTTTGCATTTGTTTCGAATTCAAGTCTCACTACAACCGACTCTGATTGAATGCTATCCTTTTGTCGGGAGCAATCAATATAGGCGCTAATTTTGCAAATTCAGTTGGTGTAAAAAGGGGTTAATTTTCTTTTTGATAATAAGATTGTTGAAATTTTGAAAACATATCGTAAAGGGAGGCGCATTTATTTTCCAGAATATTTAGGTTGAGGTCCTGGTAAGGATACCTTTCAGTGTTTAGAAAAGCTCTAAAATTTCTTAGGTTACAATTATCAAATTTACTCATATCTTTTAAAAGCTTTCCTTTTCTATCAGTTTGAAATTTTGTAAGAATATGGCGTGGTGATTCGAGTTTTGTAGTGGTCTTAACTGGCCAAGTATGCCTAGATGTTTCTGGAAGAGCTGGGTATTCTATTAACTCCCAGCTTCGAAAGGCTAATGGAATTTCCACCCCCTTTTGAATTTGTCTGGAAAGCTGTACTGTAAGAGAAACGGTAACATGGGGAACTTTTCAGGACACCTTCTCAATTGTAACTTTCGGCTCGTCTACTGTAGGGGTGGGAGCTGCAGGATCATCAATGTAGATTACAGCATTTTTATCATCACTACTTCTAATAAGGATTAATTCTTGTTTCATATTCATTATAATTTTGCGGTAATCTTCGAAAAATCCCAATCTGTGGGAACATGGAATACAAACATTAAAATTTCCATTCGCATCGACTCTGATACGATCATCTGTGCGTTTTTCGCTTTTAGGAAACCAACCTGTGTTTTGAAGTTTTATGCTTTCGTTAGAATTTAATGAAAAATAATTTTTCATTGTTGAAGCAAGTCCTACATTGCGCGTGGAATCTACTACTACACCGTTCAGTTCATAACAAATTTCTCTAAAAAGAAAACCTATTGCATTGTTAATAAAAAACAAATTGTTCGACACGGTACCGTCTGTTTTGGTTAATTTACCTACAATGTACAAAAAGCTGTCAGAAGGAAGTGTATGTGCATCAAGTTCATGAACAGTGGTCCGCTGTTCATCGTTATAATCAAATTGTGAAGATGTACATGTCTGGTAGGCATGGTACTGGTAATCTACAATAGAATCATCTACAACTACTTTTTGTGCAACGTCAAGAATATTCATTTTACTTGAAAACTAAGTTTCCGTCTTGATCAAGTACCTTAATGGTTATATTAGTAATGGTCTTAAGGATAACTGGAAAGTAAATGAAGTTTTGAGGCGTTTCCACTATTTTATATCCAGGAGGTACAATAGGGAAAAACTGATGTATTGTATGAACCGGCTTACCATTATTATACGAACCAGAAGATATGTTGCAGTCAAGATATAAAGCATTTACGTTAATAATTTCAACTGGATTTTCTGATTCATGAACTAAATTCGCCTTTAAAAGCTTATTACTAAATCCTAGATGGAATTGGCTTTTGAAAAATCAATATCTTCACTACATTTTAAAATAGGTTTTAATGTATTATTATTATTTGCTTGGAGTTCTAAAGTTTATTTTTTCATGTTTTTGTGTAAATACTGATGTATATCTGAAATTTCATAGGAACCTGTTGGAACTGTAACATGTTCAGTGCCATAGAAAAATTTATTTTTGGTTTCATCAATATTAGGGATAACATTGAAAGTCTCGAAATTTGTTAGACCAATCACATATTGTGAATTGTCATCTAGAAATATTGGAAGATTAAAATCTGCGCTAAGCACAGATTCCTTTCCCGAAAATGTAAATGCGTAAGACATGTTCCACAACTGGCAATACAGCAGAGATTACTGTGTGTTATATAGAAATTTCAAACACAGATGACCACACCTAAAAGAATGGGGGTTTTGTTCCCTTTGATAATTATAAGCAATTGTGTTATTATACCCATCGCTAAAAAAATAATTAACCACATCACTAGGCGGTCGCAAGTTTCCATAGCTATCGAAATAATTTATGCTTTTCTTTTTTTTTACATATGCTGTCCAGTGAGTTCCACTACCCTGTTTACTTTCAAGATTAATAATGCCGGACTCATTGTTTTTAATTTTGATTGGTAGATTGTCTCTCATGTATACTCCCAGAAATTGTTTTATCTTTAACAAATTTGCAAACTTTAGTAAATCAACATTCGTCAAAGGTCGTGATGGTAGCTTTATAGGAAGTTTTTTGATAAGGTTTTAAAAATAACCCAGAACCTTTAGATGATCTGGCAACTTTTTCAACTTCCATATTGTGACGTTTTGCTTCTTGTAATACCTTTGCAGCATTCTTGGCATCAACTACGGTTTTCGCTATACTGGCGCCACCTCCGGCTAACGCACTTAACGCTCCCAAAGCAGGTAGCAAGAAAGGTAAAAAACCACCAATTTTGGGAGCACGTATTATTCTACTTTTCTTATTTCCTTTCGATTTTTTATGTTTTCTTTTAACACCGAAAGACATTTTGGATTCCCTTTTTGAATAATTTTCCTCTTCTACGAAGTGCTAGTGCTACCAAACGCTTTAGTTTCATATTTAGGGATTGTGTGTGTGTGATTGGGTTACAAAGTTAGTAAAAGTATGATTGAGTTATGAAACTAGGCAATATATATATATATATATATATATATATATATATATATATATATATATATATATATATATATATATATATATATATATATATATATATATATACTCTTAATTTTTCACAATCAAATCTATAAATACATTTTACTTACAGAATTCACACCATTTGTTATAAATAAAATGAGAGTGACGCAACAAGCATAAAAGTTGTCGATTCAGGATCACGATGACATTTCTTTAGCAGAAAAGTTCAGCCGACACGGTGCTTTATTAGGTGATGAATGTAAAAGAGGTCTGTTGGTTGGAGCATCCGGTTGTAGAAAAACAAATGTAATGGTTACGCTCTTAGAACATCCGAATGGATTAAGTTTTGAAAACATTTGCATTTATTCCAAGTCACTTAATCAACCCAAATATAAATATCTCAAACATCTTTTGCAACCTATTACAGATATATGATATTTTGAATATGAAAACGGTGATGACATAATGCCTCCTGACCAGATAAAGTGAAATTCATTCATAATATTTGACGATATTGTTTGCTGCAATCAAAGCATTATGAGAGACTATTTTTGCTTCGGCCGCCATAGCAATGCAGATTGTTTTTATCTATGTCAGACTTATTCCTCAATTCCAAAACAATTAATTAGAGATAATGCAAATTTGCTTGTAATATTTAAACAAGATAATACTAATCTGAAACATATGTATGATGATCACGTTAATGTTGATATGACATTTCAGAAATTTAAAGATATATGTTGTTATTGTTGGAAAGATAATTTCGGATTTGTGGTTATAAATAAGGAATTTCCATTCCAGGCTGGCAGATATAGAAAAGGATTTGATGTCTATATTTATCCGTAAGGATGAAAAAAAGTTTTAGTATTAATTAACTATTGACAACGCAAACATGGATCAAACAGTTGCAAGACAGCTAATTAAAACAAGAAAAGCACTTAAACGAAAGTTGCAAAGTCTAAAATCTGATGTGGTAGAATCTGCCATTCAGAGACAGGAAGAATTAAAACCTATTACAGAACCCTTAAAAAAATACTTTCAGATATTAAACTGGAAAAATGCATTCGAAGTGAAAGAAGAAGTTTTGAGCAAGTCAGAAAAAACGTCCGTGAAATATGAGATAAAAATGAGACCGCGTCGTTTATTTCAAGAGCCGTTAGGCGATGAAGAGGTATTTATCGCAGAACCTGAACAAGAACCGGAGCCTCCCGCTGAAATTAGCAGAGCAGAACTTCAAAGACCGCTCAGTGAACCTTCTTTCACTACCTCGACAATACATAGAAGCAATGATAAGGGATTCCGATGATTCCTTTGATCATACGCATGAGATTAGGCATGACCTACTTTCAGATAAATTTTATATTGGAGACTCTGAAATTGATTTTGATAACAAAGATATTGTTGTAAAAGGTGTCAAATATAAAGGAACAACAGGATTGTATGAATTATTATTTAAAAAGAATCCAGCACCATATAAAGTAGCAGAACATAAAGATTATCTTCATAGTTTAGAAAGAACAAATGCTCTCCGACGAAATTATGATGCAAATAACCCCAAAATAGGTAGTCCCTCAAAGAAATATACTTCTGTAATTAAATCTCCTGGACAGAGACCACGCTCGGGTTCATTTCCTAGTAGAGTGTATGATTTGCGATCGGGAAAGGGTTTTATGAAATGGAACAAAAATCCAATAAGCTTTATACACTGAGATGATCCTAATGAACTAGTCGATAGACTAAAACTCCTCATTGCAGCTCAAAATGCTGGTAATAACGGTAACCACAATGAGATAGTTTCCCTAATTGAAGAATTAAAGGTAGCCCACATAATAGTATAAATAATAATGATCTTTCTTTGCTTCATTAGTGTTAATATGACTTTAGACAAATTTGGTAGAATAGTAAATAGAAATGTTAATTCAAAACTACAACAAAAAATAATTTTACTATATAATGGATATAAATCAATCGACACAAACATCCATAGATGGTATTTAAATAATGAATCTAATGCAATAGTGTTTGACTACGCTGCGGAAATAGAAAAAATCTATTTAAATTCGTCAACTGAAGTCATTATATTTCTAAATAATACAAAAGTATCTGCTTAAAAATAGTTGGTGTGAAGATAAAATCAGGAGATACATTTCATTTTGAACATTCTCCAAACAGCAAAGCGATCGCTTACGCCATAGAACTACACCTAAAATGTCCGCTATCAACGTAAAAGAAGTAGTGGTGGATGAACACAAACCCGCTAGAAGAAATTATAGAAGGCGTCATGTAATAGTTAAGGGATTAAATGATTTGTTTCAGGCAGATATAGTAGAAATGCTTCCTTATTCTAAATTTAAAAAGTTCTGGACGCAGCTAGTGCGTTATGGTAGTAAATTTTCAAAAAAATGTTTTTAATAGCAAATATGTGTTTTTTTTTTCAGAGAGCAGGCATCAAATTTGATTACCAGTATAACATATATAGTATAAACAATGTGCCATGTTTCATCAAAATAACTTTATTGTTTGAAAACGTACAAAAATTTCCGAAAGTAAACTTAAAGTGTAACCGAAAAAATCCGTTTCTTGGTCAACCTTATAGGTTAATAGCAAATTGAGGTTTTCAAATATGAACCATTTAATCCAAATTCGCTACCATAACGCACTTGCTGCGTCAAGAATTTCTTTACTTACAAACATGGATTATATTTCGATGGAAAATGCAAAAACAAGGCGTTTTCGACTAAAAAAAAAATTATTTGTATCACCAACGACTTATGGGTCAGCCTGTGATTGCAGAAATATTTTTTCAAAATGTAGCTCAAGACACCCTATAATTAATGTATACAATTTTTTTCTTCATATCTTGTAAAATAACGAATATGTTGAGCTTTATTGATTTTTACGAAAATTCGCCAACAGTTATATACCATTAAACGATAAACTCTATAGCTAAGACTACTGCCAAGCATCAGAGAAAGGGTCTATTTGAAATGAATTTTCTGGAAACATTTTAGTAAAATGAAGGACAATGACGGTTGAAACTAAGACTTCAGGGTTTGTAAAACATTCTTCTTGAGACATTTACTTTCCATAGCCCGTATTAGATTCAAGTTCTTTGCCTAAATGTTGTGAATTTTGACGTTTTGAGGAAAACCCCATTTTTTTTAATGCCCATGACTTTTTTGTCTTTAGACATACAGCGCTAAATTTTGGTACGTAATTTACATATAGCGATATAAAACGATGTACCAAATTTGGTTGCCCTTGCTTTGTTATTTCCGGAGATATGAATTTTTTTCTAAAGAAAACACAAAATTTTCAGGGAAAACCTCCGCCGATTTTCCTGGATAACGAACTTATCCAAGCCACTCACAAGGGAGGTATTCACCAAATTCTGCCAAAATCGGCCCATTATTTTCTGAGTTATCGGTGTAATACATACATACCTACATATATATATATATATATATATATATATATATATATATATATATATATATATATATATATATATATATAAACATATAAAAATCGAAATTGACCCCGAATATGTGTTCTAAGGGCCTCATTAGTGATTTTTTTTAAAGAAAATTCACTAAAAAGGGTACAAATACATTTTAGTAGTAATTAATGCTTTTTCAAAGTTTGTCTGGGCTGAACCATTAAAAAGTAAAACATCAAAAGAAGTTGCAAAAGCTATGGCTAATATTCTAAAATCTCTGAATACTCAACCGAAAAATTTACAGACGGACAACGGTGGGGAGTTTTTTGGTCATGAGTTCAAATCCCTGATGGCTCGGTTTAAAATAAATCATTATACCACTCATACAAACCTCAAGGCTAGTATATGTGAACGTGTAAACAGAACATTAAAAACCCTAATGTGGAAGAAATTTAGCCTGCAAGGAAATTACAAATGGTTGGATCTCCTTAAAAAAATTGTATCATATTATAATAATAAAGTACACAGCACTACTGGTATGAAACCAACAGAAGCTAAGAAGAAACATGAAAAACATATATTAAAATCCGCATTTAGTTATATGAAGACAGTTGATCCGAAGAAAAAAAATCATGTTGGGGATTTCGTTCATATAAGTAAACACCGTGAACTTTAAAAAAAAGGTTATACACCAAATTCGTCCAATGAGATTTTTCAAATAGCTCAGGTGAGAGTGACAAATCCAACTATGTACTATCTTGAAGATGAAAAAAGAAACCAATTAAAGGAGGATTCTATGAAGAACTTCAAAAAGTGAAATATCCAGACATATATTTAATAGAAAGAATTATTCGAAGCAAGGGTGATAAAATACTTGTAAAATGGTTAGGACTAGATAAATCAAATAATTCTTGGATATCTAAGAACACTTTTGTATAATTTAAATATAACATGTCTTATTAAGTATTTATTTTTACTTTGTTTTATAATTTTGTAAGGTAAATATTTATTTAAATGAAAAGCAGAAGAATATATATATATATATATATATATATATATATATATATATATATATATATATATATATATATATATATATATATATATATATATATATATATATATATATATATATATATATATATATATATATATATATATATAACAATTATTGTATAAAAATTAAGACTAATTAGTACATAACATTTAAGAAGCGTTTTTCAGAAATCCGCAATCTATGACTTTTCTCAAATATATAGTTAATGGCGTTAGCAGTTCTGTTTATTCGACGAAGAAATCGATCACGATCTCTTGCGTATTGTTCCCATTCACCAATTCTTGCTTGACGATGTGCGAAATTCCAAACTACAATATACTTTACTTGATTGCAAGATTCATTAAAGGTAATATGTTTCTTCATATTTAGTGTTGATTGTAGAAGGAAAACGAACTGTATCTGCTGAATTCTTTTAAATTTGGATACTGATATACCAGTTCCATAACTGAACCGACATTTTCCGAAATTCCTGTTGTAGACACTTCATTTAAAATAAACTGACCAACATCAATGTTAGAATTGACACTGTCAATCAGAGTATTGAAATACCTGGAAAATTCTTGTTTCTTGAGCATATCTATTTTATAGTTGATTAATGGTACCAGTTCAAATAATTTACCAACAGTTTTCATACCTAAGTAGACTCTGTTGCCATATTTATCTTCCACTTTTATAATTTTTATATCTCTAAACCACTCAAAAAGTATTGAAAATGAAGAGTGCTTGGAATGTCTCAGCATTTAGTGTATAAAAATAGTCATTACACCTTGATGTTTCAGAAACTCATTCCATTCAGATTCATTTAAAACACACAATCACCTTTTAAACCTTTAATTATTACGAAAGGTTGAAAATTAAATTCGTAAGCTAGTGCACAGCACACATATTTTGATTTAAATGGGTTAAGATGATACTGTTTTTCATTAATTATAACAAAATTATTTTTCTTATTTGCCTTTTCAGAAATTGCTTGGTTAGCTTGCTGGTAACTGCTGTAGTTATTCATTGTATATTAAAAAAAAATAACTGCCACTAACAAAGACGGTTTCTAATTTATATGGCTCCCCCTTCCAAAAGTATTGAAAAGAGGGGGAAGTCTTTGATTGGTTACAGATTTATGAGAACTTCGTTACAACAATTTGAAAAAAGAATAACTCTAATACATAATCATCTAAAAGTATTTAGTGACATTAAACAAATTAAAAAAATATGTTATTAGTAAATTGTTTATTTCATATTTTTTTAAACAATACATTAACTTTAAATACAAGTATTGACCAAGATATTTCGATCTTTAAAGAGACCACTCATATAAACATCGAATAATAAGAAACACAGCTATATTAAAAGACAGGGGAATTCTCATGGCGGAGGACTTGACTTACAGCAATCTTAATCTTCTAAGCAAGGCTAAGGAAGTATATGGCAGAAACAAGGCCTGGAGTTGGAACGGCAACGTATATGTTAATACTGGTATTAAACAGAAGCTCCGTATTGCATCACTGGATGATCTACCTAATCCAAATATTTAAAGTTAAGAAGTTTGATAGTTGCAATTTTCAAATATATCTATGTTATATCTAGTTTGCTTTGTTGGACAAAAGTTTGGTTGTGTTTTATATATTATGCAGGTTGCTGTCGCGGGCTGCACTCGAATTTCTTTTAATTTTTGATAACTTACCACACTTTATCGTTTCCTTTTTACAAGTAAAATAAAACTCTTGCTTGCCTTCCTATCGCTTTTAGTTATTGTAATTATATCTAACTAATCTTTATTATCTTTACTGTCTATATAATATTTTAAAATATGAATAAAAAAGAATTTAATAAATATAGTTTTGCGCATATAAATGTAAGATCTTTACTCTCTGATTTTGCAGCTTTTAGTCTTTTAATTGAAGAAAATAATTTTGATATTGTGGCTGTGTCCGAGACCTGGCTAACTTCTAATGTTACAGACGAGGCTATACAAATAAAAGGCTACAATATTGTGAGAAAAGATAGGTTAAGTGGCCGCGGTGGTGGAGTCTTGTGCTATGTAAGTAACAAATTAAACTTTCTTATAGTTTCAACTAGCGTGAATTCTGATGTCTTTGAATATCTCACTCTGTCAATTAAAATTCATGATGAAAGCTTTTTGATCTGCTGTTTGTACAGACCTCCAGATCGGAATCTGCTTAGTGTGCTGGATGGCTTTGATGAGCTTCTTTCTTTAATAGTGCCTGCATATGATCATATTGTTTTATTATCAGATTTTAATATTGATCTACTAAAAAACAACACAGCTGTTCTGAAATTTTATGAAATTCTTCACTCGTACGATCTATTACAACTCATATCGAAGCCGACTAGACTCACGCAAAATTCACAGTCTCTTCTTGACATAGTTATAGTTGATAAATCGCTAGGTGTATCAGAAGCTGATACAGTCAATACTCATAATATCTCTGATCATTGTCTTGTATATTGCATATTATCTTTGGCTAAAGCAGAATCATTAAAAAGACAGTATCATACCTTTAGAAGTTACAAAATTTTTAATATTAATCAATTCAAAAGTGATTTGTCTGCAGTAGACTGGATGCATTATTATAGATTAAATAGCGCTGAAGATAAAGCAGCATCACTTACTAATGTTTTGAATCAACTTTTCGATATGCATGCCCCTATCGTTACGGTACGAATAATGAAAAAGCCGGCTCCATGGCTAACGGATAATATCAAGAATATTATGAAACAGCATGATAAAGCTTATAATAGGTTCAAAGATAGTCGCGATCCGATTGACTGGCAAAATTATAAACTAATTAGAAACCGAACTACAAATGCCATAAAAAAGAAAAACTTACATTTGCGGAGCGTATGCTGTCTGCAAGTGAAAATAATAGGACGGCCTGGTCTTTGGCTAATAGATTTGGCATTATTACAAAAAAAGACAATATGTTACCATCACATTTGAGTGACGTAGACAAAATAAATCAATACCTCACGTCTATTAACAGTAGTAAGGCTGATATTAGAGGATTAAAAACATATTACAATAGTAATATTTACAAAAATGCAAATAACTTCCATTTTAAGCTTGTCAATGAGACAGATATTATGAGGCATATAGCCTCAATAAAAACAAAAGCTAAAGGTTTTGATGGTGTGAGTATCGACATGATTCACCTATGTCTCCCAGAAATTCTCCCTCAGCTGCTTCATCTTGTAAACTTTTGTATTGAGACAAAGTGCTTTCCCAAAGTTTGAAAAGTTACAAAGGTTTTCATGTTTCCAAAAGGAAATAATCCAACTGAGTTTAATCATTTAAGACCTATAAGCATTTTTCCAGTTCTTTCAAAGTTATTGGAGAAAGTGATGTCCGAGCAGATAACTGCTTACCTTGGGGACAACAACATCTTGCCAAATGTACAGTCCGGATTTGTTAGGGGCAGGCCCACCACAACAGCATTAGCAAATATTAGTGATGACATCCTCACAGCTAACGATAAAAATCAAGTTACAGCTTTGGTATTGCTAGACTACAGTAAATCTTTTGATACGATCAGTCATGAACTATTGTGCTCGAAGTTACAATATATTGGTTTCAATCATGACGCCGTTCGGTTTATAGAGAGTTACTTTTCAGATAGGGCACAGAGGGTTGTCTGCGGGTCGGATGTATCAGATTCTTTGAGTTTGTTAAAAGGGGTTACACAGGGCTCTATCTTGGGCCCCCTTTTATTCAATATTTATACGTTTGATTTTCAAGAACAAATAATCTCGAGCAAAGTACACTTCTATGCCGATGATACCCAGCTTTACAAATCCTTTCCTGTCGAAAATGCCTTAGATCCTATAGCAAGTTTAAATACAGACCTTGATAGATTAGTCACGACAGCAAAGAAGCATGATCTTGCGATAAATGTCAATAAGTGTTGCGTACTTTATTTTGGCAGGAAGGTCAGTAGGAATAGGGTTTGTTCTCAAAATATTGATATTTTGATAGATGGGAGTCGCTTGGAAGCAAAACAATCTGCAAAGAATCTTGGTCATAATAGATAACAATTTAAAATTTTTTGATCACGTCACTAATCTTCGTAGAGCTAGCTTTGGTCTATTGAAATCTTTTTATAGCCACCGAAATTGCCTTCCAGTGAAAGTAAAAGCTCTCTTGGTAAACTCGATGATTCTCTCAGGCTTTAACCATGCTGATGTTGTGTCTGGACCTGTCCTTGACAGTTGGGATCGGCAAAGAATAGAAAAGGTTCAGAAGTCATGTTTACGGTTCATCTTTAATCTAAAAAGAACAGATCGTGTTTCTTATAAGTTAAAAGAATTAGATTGGCTGAATATGAACAATCGCTGGAAAGTACATCTTCTTTGCTTAACTCACAAGATTGTCCTCGGGGCGGGGCCTGATTACATCAGAAGCTCTGTTTTCGGAGACAAATACATTCGCTCAATACAAGACTCGATCACTTGTTTGCCATACCTAAATATTATACGAGTCAATATCGGGACTCTTTTTCCTATGTTGCACCACATCTGTATAATAAAATACCTTTTAAACATACTTTATGTTCTCTGCCAGGGTTTCGGAGATATGTTACAGATTCTTATAAAAATAGTCAGTTTGCGTAGTGTAGTTACAATAAATCATATTCATATTTAAGAATTCCTTTCTTTCAGCTAAATTTAAGGCGCACAATTGTCAATGTTTTGTTGTTACATTGTTTTGGATGCTAAGGCTTTTATAATTTGTTTATTTTGTAATTCCTACATTTTTAAGTTATCTTTTAAGGGTTAAGTGGAAGAAAATTGTAAAATTAACTTCCCCCTAATAAAGACCTCTTATTATTATATTGTTATTATTATTATTATTATACAAACAACTTAAAGTTTCAATATAGTCTTTAAATTTTGTTGAAAGCCATTTGGCCATACAGGGTCCTTCTACCCTAAATTATCACAACCTTTTTAATATTTTTTGTTAACCATGCATGCACTTTTTTATGCTTATCATTGTTACATAGGTCAAAGTGAAATTTAACATTATACTTTTTAATTACAGCCATTAGACATTTTAAAAGTTTAACATCAGCAAAATGAGCAGCACTACAAATAGTTTCATCGACTAATGAATAATTTTTTTTAATATTTGAAAGAAATATTTGTTGTTTGATATCTTTCATCAAAATTTTTCAAATCTCCACATGCTAATAAAGTAAACAAATAATATTTTTCACAAATCGGTGAATCTATGTGATTCTCACCAAGTAAATCATCCAATTCCAAAATACTCAAAAACTCATGGCCGCCACGTTTCACTACTTTAATCACTTCGTCCATAAACTTGTCTAACTTTAATTTTCTTTCCACCAATAATAAAGTTACATCAATGTTGCAAACTTCGCTCTCAACTATATAGTGAAAAGCTTCATCTGGAACAGCTATTGTATTTAAAATGGCTACAGCGACTGGTAAATTTTCTTCACAAGGATTTCTAGTAATTATATGTCGTAAAGTACGTTTACAAATTGTTTGTGTTTCACCACATAACCGGGAGAAAAGTTCTGAATATAAGTATTTACTCATGTTTAGAGCTAAAATAAGTGGTATGTTTTGAATAAATGTTACTTATATATTTCACCCCCCACCCTAAAATTATTGTTGAATGTCGCTTTCGGCAGCCTCTTTTATTACTTGAATAAGACAGTCTAATCTTTCGTCAGCTGATAGACTTGTCAATGGTATATCTATATGCCCCCAAGCCAAAGTTGCGCTTGATAAAGGGATGATATATCGTTTGTCATCTTTATTAGATAAAGCGATTTTGCGTATAAGGTTGGTAAAAATCTGATGCGATTCTGACTTAAAGACATACATGAAACAATGTACGATTGAACATTCTCCATCCACAATTGCTTTATAATGTTTAAGTTCTAATTGCTTTTTAATGCTAGCCTTACTTACTTTTTTCGCCTTTTTAGTAAGTGTATCTGGAGAATTCATACAATATGTTTTCGCAGAAGTACCATAATATGATTCTAAGACTTTCCCAGCATATTCATCTTTCACTTTTCCTATAGTCGATAAGGTTTTCGGAATTCTGTGAATATTATTTAGGTCATAATTAAAGGTATCATATTTATCAATGTGCTGTTTTATATCATAAAAATTTTCAGTTTTAACATAAATTATTAAAGAATCCGTATCTGTATATAAAAGAGATACATTATCACTGTATAATGGTTTTAAAAACCCGTAAAAAAATTCGTGAATGACAGTTTTTGATATATCTAATATTGAAAATCCAACATAGATAGGTTTGTTATATTCAACGTGAGTTTTTTGCATTTGAATAGCTACTAAATTTTCACAAAAAATTTTGGATTCTTTAAAATGTGGTCCACTTATATAATTTTCAGCACCATCTTTTTGACGATTTTTTTAAAATTGTGTTGCGAGCTTGATATTTACACGGTTTTCAACATTTTCAATGGTTTTTCCCAATATACAATTTATTTTCAATTTAAAACTACGGCGCTCAAAATTATTCTTGGCAGAATACCTCTGTGAATTTTTACTAATTTAAGACCATACTTTAGACATTACTTTGAATTTCTGTAGTGTAAAATATATTTTTCTTAATTTCGCAAATTTGGAATTAGTTTTCGGCTTTGGTTACCATGTGGTTTATAATTTTCTGGACAAAGCGGTAGGTCATTATGATAGTCGTGTAAATATGTAGGATATTCCAGATCAACTTCCACAACGTAGCCAGTCTCAGCATCGTCTGAAATATTTAAAACAGTTATATGTAAAGTCTGAATTTCCTCATTTGAGAGCCAATGAAAATTTCCCTTTGGAAGACTCTGCGCCATAACGTATGCATACATGCTCGTAAAGTCAAGATTCATAATAAATGAGTTTGGCATTGAGGGGTCATAATTTTACACCACCTCGAATACCTTTTTTTTTAATGTAGCATATCAATATCAGTTAATAATTCTAATTCAACTTTTGTGTATCTTTTAAACCTGGAGCTGTGTAGTAATGGGCCGGGTCAAGTTTGTATGTTTTGAGACATAAATCCCTATAGTTTTCAAAAACATCAGCGAGCAATAGCACATCAGACATGAAGTAAAAGTCAAAGTAGTCTCCTAAAGTTTTACAATTTAAAACACGCCATGAATTGCAAGCCCTATCATAGTCTTCTTGAGAGACTTCTTCACTTCGAAGTTCATCATAAAATTTATCTTTGCTTGGTAAAGATATTTCAAGAAATTTAAAAAAATCAATTATATACGTGTAAGGAAAAACCGCCTTGCACCTCATAATAGAGAATTTTTGATCATCAGAAAAGAACTTGCGAACTTCACGACATTGATATGATAAGTTTGAAGCCAGTTCATCTAATGAAGAGGATAAGGTCTTTCCTAAGGCAAGACTTACACGAATTTTCATTAAAATAAGTTTGTAATTTTCGGAGACAAAATTGTTTTTCGAAAGAAAATTAAAATTTGAAAACTCAATTTTCTATATACTTAGAAAGTTGAATTTTGAAACTTTGTAAGACCTCTCCTAAGGCAAATTCAAATTTGATTAAAACAGCTTTGTAATTTTCGGAGAAAAAATTTTTTTTAGAAGGAAAACCCCGTTCGATTTTCCTGGCTAACGAACTCATCCAAGTCATTAATAAAAGAAAGGCTTGCCTAGTTTCATCGAAATCGGTTAATTCTTTTTTGAGTTATCGGATACATACATACATGTATGTATGTATGTATGTATCCATCCGATACTCTTTATTATAGGCCGAGCTTTCGGAAAAATTTATTCCTTTCTCAAGGATATAACATGAGTTCTAGTAAACTAATTATGTAATAACATGTTTGTTATTACATAATTAGTTTATAAAGAGTTTTATTCTACAACTGACGGCTTTCCCACAATTTTTTGATAAATAACACTCTTACCGTCACAAAAATTTAATACTATATATATATATATTGAGATGTCCCAGCCCTTGGACATGCTGAACACTATTAAATTTGGACATTAATTTTATTTAAACTAGTTATTTGTTTATGAAAAATAATAGCGAGAATGAGTCGGAATGTAATTTAGTAGTGGTTTGTCCTCTATGACTTTAATTTATAAGGGATCTTATTTTTTATTAGAAATGTGTCAAAATTTGTAGTTTGTTATTATTTGATGATCCATAAGTCACTTTTATCCACAAAAATCTTTCGTCAAATCTCACAATCATGTGTCTACGTTGAGATTTCCTAGCCCTTGGACATACTGGACACTAGTACGTTTGCCCATTCATCTAATATTCCCCTTCTACAGGTGTTAATGCTAGGATCATAAGAGAAAAATGAATAATTGTGAAATTATAATAACAAAGATAAAAAAAAGACTTTCATGGGACATTTCCACTGCATTCACGTCGGGCATGGGATGGCTTCTCGTACCTACCTTGAAATTAGTCGAGTAACGGTGCATGTGTGTTTTATGTTGAGTAAACCTTAACTCAGATAAGCGAACGAAACTATATTATGTCATAAAAGTGTTGTAGAAAGATGAAAACCAGAAACTCATATTAAGATTATCAGGCTCTGTTGTCTGGTAGACCATAAATAAACGGCCTATCAACAGAAATACACACACTCTCGATATTTTGACGGGTCTCAAGAGCATTTAAGCGCCTCGACCCAATTGATACGGGTAGGTAAACAAGTCCCTTTTAAAAACACTAATGGCAATAAACTTGCAAGCTTATGGCCCCTGATGACACCTGCCCGACGGGTGGCAAACTGATGGAGCAGCCCTTCTTGGCTGATCTGGATATGCAGCGCATAAAAATACTTTTCACAAGCATTATAATTATTGCATGAATAATTAGAGGTACCTGGGGTTTGTACTCAGTGTTGCGATTGACTCATGCAATCCCTATTGAGCCATCAAATCCATTTAAAAATTAAAATGCGTTGTTTAGTGCTATTTTTACCACTAAAGAAAAACAGAGTTCATGAGTCGCTTAGGTAACCCTTATACAAGGGAAAGCACGCACATAAATCGTTGATGTAGTAATAAATTCACTGTATTCTTTGTTTTGTGCATGCCTACAGAAATTAGAAACGGTTTGCCATAATTTTAAATGCGATGAAGCACTTTGCTGAAAATTTTTGTAGCATGGAACCTGTGATGAGCACTAATAAGCATAATGTGGAGACCCAGATTCATCACGACACCGTGTTATACTTGACTATTGCTTTGAGTTTATTCATACAAGTAATTAAAGTTAGGCTTCAGTCATTGAATGAAAGGGTAATGTAATTTGTTTTTCGTACAAGTAAGTGAAACGTAAGCGTCGCCTCGCTGATAAGCTAGATTTACTATCGTTGGAGTAAGTTTAATATGCTTATTCGTGCCAGTAAATGAAAGTTGTACACGTGTCGTGTAAAAAATAATAATAATAATAATAAATAATAATAAGCAAGGATGAAGAGAATGCGTAGTGCTAGGGAAATGTGTAATATTTCGGGTAACGTGGCTGTACTAAATAATTTATAAAAATATGTATTGTTTTTCTATAGTAACCGGATCGTGTAAAGAAAATAATATAAATCTAATTATTTTTCACCTCATATTGTTGATGAAAACAAAACTTATTAAATGGCAGAACAGATGGAAATGCCACATGAAATGAATACTAGCAACTATATTTGTACATATATTTTTAATAGGTAAAATACACTTATTCCTGATATTCTAGTTCCCTGATTCTGATTATGTTGAAATATTGTAATTTTAGTTAATGTAAGTAGGACATGAAATGATTTTCTGTGTAAATTTGTAAATTGTTAGAATATTTCGTTAAATATGATGCAATTGTTGTCAGGCTAACTTTATGCGAATGTAGGATTAATAAGGAGACATGGTATAGGCGAAGTCATATAGGATACACGGCAATATGAACCTAATGTCGTTTTCAGCGTTGCGATATGCAACGTCTGAGACGCGGGACTTTCGCCTCAATTAACCAGCGTTCGCGTCTCTAGCATTGAGAAGGGATAGGGACATCATATAAAAGCAAGGGTGTTTCGGATATCAAGACAGACAGATTCTCCCTATCTACTTCGCTACATCTGCCTCAAATTCGCGCTCATTCCGACCCCGTTCTCTTACTAGTCGTCATCAAATTGCCCTTGTGAAAGAGTGTTTGTTTCCACACTTCCTACGTTTGACCACACCAGGTCCGTGGCGCCGTGGAATCCACGATTTTACAAGTAAGCATTTATTACTCAACCCGCTCTCTTATTTACTTTATTTTACTGCCAGGTGACAAACACCAGGTCTTAACATTTGTCGTCCCCAAATTGCCCTTGTGAAAGAGTGTTTGTTTCCACACTTCCTACGTTTGACCACACCAGGTCCGTGGCGCCGTGGAATCCGCGATTTTACAAGTAAGCATTTATTACTCAACCCGCTCTCTTATTTACTTTATTTTACTGCCAGGTGACAAACACCAGGTCTTAACATTTGTCGTCCCCAAATTGCCCTTGTGAAAGAGTGTTTGTTTCCACACTTCCTACGTTTGACCACACCAGGTCCGTGGCGCCGTGGAATCCACGATTTTACAAGTAAGCATTTATTACTCAACCCGCTCTCTTATTTACTTTATTTTACTGCCAGGTGACAAACAACAGGTCTTAACATTTGTCGTCCCCAAATTGCCCTTGTGAAAGAGTGTTTGTTTCCACACTTCCTACGTTTGACCACACCAGGTCCGTGGCGCCGTGGATTCCACGATTTTACAAGTAAGCATTTATTACTCCACCCGCTCTCTTATTTACTTTATTTTACTGCCAGGTGACAAACACCAGGTCTTAACCTTTGTCGTCCCCAAATTGCCCTTGTGAAAGAGTGTTTGTTTCCACACTTCCTACGTTTGACCACACCAGGTCCGTGGCGCCGTGGAACCCACGATTTTACAAGTAAGCATTTATTACTCAACCCGCTCTCTTATTTACTTTGTTTTACTGCCAGGTGAAAAACACCAGGTCCTAACATTTGTCGCTCCTACATTGCCCTTGTGAAAGAGTGGTTGTTTCCACACTTCCTACGTTTGACCACACCAGGTCCGTGGCGCCGTGGAATCCACGATTTTACAAGTAAGCATTTATTACTCAACCCGCTCTCTTATTTACTTTGTTTTACTGCCGGGTGAAAAACACCAGTTCTGATATCAGCAGACCTCACTTAGTTACCTATCAAATCCCTAGGAGCCGTGCACTACCACGACATCAGCGCGCATTAAGAACCGTCCCCTTATTTTTCCTGCCGATTCTTAGGGCACCATCCTTGTTAGAAGCTTGGCCTCTCCCAGTAGACGCCCGCATAACCCTTTGACCCGGGAAGGCTGAGCACTACCACTATACAATAATTGCCACAAAACCGTAGCGACCCCTGCCATCATAGGGAGAATCACCACAATACCCACGTAGACTTTTCTGCCATTCACGCCGCCCCCAGATTTCCCCCTGATAACGATGTCCGGCAGCGAGACAGAGGGTGAGTTTCGTATATTTCTATATATTACTTTTATTTTTACTTGCAGTCCGAAGGAATGCGTTGTTGGTCATTATGAAGGGGGACACGTAAAAAACCTTGCATATTTTGAATTAGTATTGTAATTCCGCGAGGTGACGAGGGTGCTAGAGTGTAGGGACAATCCGGCATTTATCACATTTTTACATCTAAGTATAGGTATAAGGATGCCTTCAAGCAACCCCGTTCGTGTTCAGAAAGCCTATGCCACCTCCTTTAGCGTGACTCGATAGGTATGTGTTAATATTCATTTTCCAATAAATCGGAGCAAATGAATATGCAACGGTTTAGTCTCACGAGTAATAAAAAAATATATCACCGTAGTGACGGCACCTGAGTCATGTTTAAGCAAGAAACAGATCATCCCTGTCTCTCGCTTTAGTAAAATTGTCTCTGTATTATCAGGTTAATGTTGTTATAGCTCAGGGTTACATAATTAGTTTTCAATGCTTTAGCTTTATAAGCAGGAAAACAAATACGTCACCGTACTGACGTCACACGATATCCAAGTGAATTAACGTGTGTTTAGAATAGGTACTTTCATGTCTCTCGCTTTAGTAAAGTTGTCTTATTAGGTAAATGTTATTGTAGCTCAGGGCTACTTACTTAGTTTTCGATGCTCTAGCTTTATAAGCAGAAAAACAAATACGTTACCGTACTGACGTCACACGATATCCAAGTGAATTAAGGTGTGTTTAGGATAGGTATTTCCATGTCTCTCACCTATGGTCAAATTACTCATGTATTTTAGGGCAATATTGTCCTAAATTAGAGTTAATTAGTTTGCAACGGGTTAGTTTGATGCAAAGCAAACCCGTACGTCACAGCAGTGACGTCACATGAACCAAGCATGTGTACTTTATATACCTGAGCTTAGCGAATTATCTATGTGCCTAGTATGTATTTTTATAGGTCAGACTGATTGTGTAAAATGGGTTAGGGAACTAGAGATGTCACTGTCCCGACGTCGCACAGGCAACCCTGTTCATGTATCGAATAGGCATAATAAAGGGTTATTTGCTAGCAACAAGGGAAAAGTAATATACATCACTAAAATAGAAAAGAAATCCCGTAACGTACGCTTGGTTCCCTCGATTAAATTAAGCTTAAAATACTTTGTTGTTGTTGTGACTTCTCACTATGTCTTCCAGCCGTTGCTTAATAAATAAACGAGATTTTAAACATGCCTAAGTGAAATTTGTGCTTCATGAATTGCACAATTTGTGCAACCCGAAAGACCAGCATTTGGCAACCCATCCAAGAAGGATAAACGCGAAACGTACATAGATGCAGGAGTGAAGTACAACTGGCAACTTAGCATGCACTAAAGATAAATATAACTAAAAAGGGCTGGACATAGAGATAAGTCTGTAAATAAGTGGACACTAATATGAATGAAACCTATAAATTTGCGATGGCATCCCGCCAAGACCGCGCATAGCGGCAAAACGTCCCTGAAGGACATTCGCGAAACTACAGGTGTCAGGACAGATGAAAAGGTAAATTTCATATAAGTGATCTCGTTGATTGAAAGATAGCGCGAGAAGATGGGCGACTGACGAATTGCGATTGCGCTGCATTATCCTTTCTGAGTGCTCTGTGCTTGTGGTTATCCTTCTACGACAGTACAAAAATGTAAATGAAACTAAAACTCGAAAACTAAAGGTTAACTCTGAAAGCTAAAATTATAAATCCCAGTATATCTAAACAATGGAAACCCCATGCTACAGGGTCACTCAAGCTCAGGAGATGCATTTTCGTTGCAAGTCAGTAACGGCTCGTCTTATTACTAAACAGGGAATCAGCGCTCATTACGGATCCTTTAGGTAACGCGTTTTTTATCATTGTAGGATATTTTCGGATTGCCTCGCGACGTCACGATGTTTAGCTAGGGATACACTTTTGTAATGTCATGCTAACTTTGAAGGTACTAAATAAATCATGTTAAGTCGAGAGTTGCTTTTTCTTTCTGATCCTTCATCCCTAGTGCAGCAGAAAAATGTGCAATAGAAAGAAATATTTAGGGCATGGTACTTCTCACAACTTGGGGTCCTAACACGGGGTGATCACGGAACATTTCTATCAGGTAATTGTTCAATTGCAAAGAAAATAATAAAAGGTAAGATCATGTATTGCTTGTGCTACAAATGGTGGTACTTGTTGAGTTGAATTTAACAGTAAATATCTTATGTGTAAGTAAATAAATAAAACAATAATAAAATGTCGAAATTCAATTAGAAATATTAATAAATATTAAGAAAAAAAAAGAGGGGGAGGGGGGGGGGGTAATCTCACTGATGTGGCCGCGACCAGGATATATTAAATTAATTACTTACACGCGGTAGGAAAGGGTTGTTATTTCTGTTGCACATATTACTGGGTTACTACAAAGTCGCCTTTGCGACTCTCACTGCTGCCCGTGCCAGGTCTGCTGCAACTGGGGACTGAAGGGTTGATTGAAAATGAATCATGTAATGTGTTGTGTATAGTTTACTACCGTCTTTGTGTTTTTAGCAATCACCGATCAAGACACGACGATGGAAAACCCTTGCCCACTGGAGGAGATGGAGACGTTGCCGTTGCATGCTGACCCAGGACACCAGCAGTCGACCCGCCCTGAGAGCACTGACGACCCAACCTTGAATGTGGATGCAACTGGTTCCGAGAACCACGTGATGACCTCCCTGGACTACCGTCCCGGACCTGAATATCAGCCATCGACACTTGTAGAAGGTAACATAATATCGGGGCTTGTAGATGTGATTTTAGAAAAGCAGAGTGTTGCTTACGAAAACCAACGGGACATTTTAGCACAGGGAATAAGTACGTTCACTCAAATGTCATTAGAGCTTCGAGAACAGTCACGATTTTTCAGGGAGGGTTTTGAATCACTGAGGAGTGAAATTCGTGAGAATGTTCGGGATGCGAGGGGTTCCCCACGTGCGAGTTATAGTGAAACAACGTCCAATGCCCCTACGTCTCACATTATAGTTTCTCATCCTGAACCTCCACCAAAATTCCGGGACCACAAGTCTGAGAATCCGGTTCATTTCTTAGAAAACCTGACTAGGCATTTTGCAAGGGCGCGAACTCCCGAAGGTCAAAAGCTCGATGTAGTTCTTGATTGTTTAGAAGGGTCATCTAGAAACTGGGCAGCGATTTATTGCTCATCTTGGAAGGACTTTTCCGACTTTCGTAGGGACTTCCTAAATACGTTTTGGTCGGTACTGGAGCAAGATAAAGTAAAACGGCTTATTCAGACCACGACCTGGACGAACGACAAGTATAGTATGTCGGAACATTTTGCGTATTACGTTAGTCTCGCTAGGCTTCTAACTACCCCAATTGCTGAGAGTGCGCTGGTCGAACAGCTAATGAGGCATTTTCCAGTCCACACTCAGTCCCTATGGTATCTTACTGGCCACAGCTCGTTGATCAAAGCTGCAGAATTTCTGAAGGGTCAAGAGGACATTGTAAATTTTCGCAATAATTCCCAAATGAGGTTGAATAGAGAGGTTCGGCCGAGGCCTGGCCGGCCTAAGCCATACGAGACTAGAGAAAATCAGAGGACGTCTACGTCACGCCCGATAAATACCGTAGAATTCGTGCGCGAGACGGGAAACGCCGACACGTCGAACTAGACCGGCCATCTTCTTCGACTCGTGTACACACGAGGCCCACACCCACTTCGGTCTTCAAAAGATTAGCATCTGATAATAAGGGGTATGAAATCTTGTTGAGATTAGGTTGGAAGGAGTGGGATGGTCTAGGAAAGCACCGACAGGGCATCACTGAACCTATAAGTCCTTGGACTACTCGCGGTTACCGTGGCCCTACCAACGTATTGTCTGTATTACCTACAAATCAGTCTATATTGAAGCCGCCAAAGTATCGCTTGCCCGAAATTGAAGTGTGGATTGGGGAGGTTAACACTAAGGCATTGATAGACTCTGGAGCTGAAGTAAATGCCATTTCAGACGAGTTTGTAGAAAAACTTCAAAGGAACTCTCAAAGCATACCAATACTGCCACTCAAATCAATGCAAATACAGGGAGCGTTTAGCAAGAAATCAAAAAGAATAAATAGACAGATTCTTCTTACGCTACGCATACAGGATAATGACTATGAAGTATGCTGTTTAGTTATTCCGGAGCTGGTGAGACCGCTGATATTGGGAATTGACTGGCTAGCAGCCAACAAGTGTACCCTATCCCTCAAAAATCATGAACTAATAATTTCCGGTGAAGAGAGGAGCACGCACGTGCCAATTACCCTTGAACTTGAGGGAGGCGATACACCAAGAGTTGGTCTTGAGATTGATGAGCCCACAACCTGTGTAATTTCGCAGACGTTTGACAGGAATGGACTAATCGAAGAGAAAACCTCCTTACAGCACTTATCGGAATCAGAAAGAGGACAGCTCAAGTCACTTCTTGTTGAATTTTCGGAACTGTTCCAGGATAAACCTGGTTTAACTCACCTCTACACGCAGGAACTAAAGCTGAAAGACAGGGAGCCAGTCGCGAGAAGAAGCTATCCAATTCCCTTTTCTCTCAGAGAGAAGGTGGAGGATAAGCTGAGGGAAATGGAGAAGATGGGCATCATCGAGCGAGCAGCTTCTCCATATTGTAGTCCCATGACGGTGGTCAAGAAGAAATCAGGGGACATACGCATTTGTCTAGATGCCAGGGCCATTAACGACAAGCTGGTGGCTGACATGGAGGCTCCCCCGAGAACCAAGGAGCTGTTACAACGTTTTCACAACTGCAAATTTCTTTCCAACATAGACTTGGTTTCGTCATACTGGCAAATCCCACTAACGCCAGCGAGCCGGGCCTGCACTGCATTCTCCTATAATGGCCGGACATACGTGTACAAGGTCCTGGCGTTTGGCCTTAAAAATGCGACGAGCGGTTTCAGCAGATGCATGGATATTGTGCTCGGCCCAAGCGTTCGCAGTTTTACCGTCAACTATGTCGACGACTTGCTGGTGGCTAGCGAAACGTTCTCCGATCATCTCTCCCATCTTCGGCAGGTATTTGAAAGGTTGAGGAATGGTGGTATGACAGTGAACTTGGAGAAGTCGAACTTTCTAAAAGAGAGTGTACAATTTCTGGGACATGTTCTTACGCCTCACGGAATAATGATGGATAAGGAAAAGCTAACGGCTATTAGAAAATTTCCACCACCCAAGAATATCAAACAGCTTCGTGGGTTCTTGGGACTCTGTCAGTTTTATAAGCGATTTTGCCCTCACTATAGCGAACACACGCATGGCTTAAGACACTTATTAAAAAAGGGAGTAAGATGGAGTTGGGGCGAGGAGGAGAACTTGGCATTCGAACGGCTGAAGGAGAAGTTTGTGGCTAGTGTAGTGTTGATACATCCTGACCCAACTAATGAGTTCTTTCTGGACACGGACAGCTCATACTACGGGTTGGGAGGGGTTCTTTACCAGGTTCAGGCGAACGGGGACATCGGAGTTGTTGCCTTCCTTAGTCGTAGTCTACACGGGCCGGAACTAAACTATACCACGACAGAAAAGGAACTCCTGGCTATTGTCTACGCTCTGCAGAAATGTCGGGTGTACGTATTGGGAAATAAGATTACCGTGAGAACTGACCACAAAGCGCTCACGTTTTTGAAACACTGCAAGTTTGTGAGCGACAGAATTTTGCGATGGCAGCTTTTCCTGCAACAATTTGACCTGAAGGTGGAACACATTAAGGGAAGTAAAAATAAGATAGCTGACTTTTTGTCAAGGCATCCACAGATAGACCATGACCATACACGAGTGAGTGACCCAGTCACGATTGCGACCTTTGTGGTAAACGATACACCACACTTGCTGAGAGACCTACAGCATCTAAGGGAGATTCAGAGACAAGATGACGGCATTAAAGAAATAATTGAAATGAAGGAGCAGGAAAGCACGTCGGAGACTCATGACCGACCGAGACTTGACAAATACGAGTTAAGGGATGGGATATTATTTGTTACTGATGAGTTTCGGCGAAGGAAGACGATCATGACTCCAATGATACTCCGGGAGAAGCTGATTTGGCACTACCATTTTGAGCTTGGACATTTTGGGGCCACGAAAGTATATGCAATACTCAGGGATTTTTTCTATTGGAACATGAAGAAACACGTACACCGCGTCATTGCAACATGTGATTTGTGTCAGAAGACCAAAAGGCGCAACAGGAGCTACGAGGGTGTTCTGCAGCCGATCATCGCTAGCCGGGTGGGTGAGTTGGTAGCAGTAGATTTCTTCGGACCTTTGCCACCGTCGACAAGAGGCTTTAAATTCATATTTCTCATGGTGGATGTTTTTTCCAAATTTGTCAAGATTTTTCCTTTGCGAAGGGCGACCGCTTCAGCGGCAATTAAGTGTGTTAGGACAGGCTTTCTCCCTATAATTACTATTGAGAAGATTCTTTCGGACCATGGAACTCAGTTTACGTCGACACGCTGGAGTTGCGCATTGAGGGAACTCAACATTCGGCCCGTGTTTTCTACTATACGTCATCCAAGCTCCAATCCCGCCGAGAGATACATGAAGGAGTTAGGAAGGTTTTTTCGTACATATTGCCACAGACGGCATTCAGCCTGGACACAATATGTCGAAAATATAGAAAATTGTCTAAACAGTGCTCCGCACACCAGTACTGCACTCCCTCCAAATTACATTGTAACCGGAACAAGACCAAGCTTTGCACTCAGCGATGCGCTGGAGAGACTTATACCACCTGACGTGGCAATTTCCTTGCAGGAGATACACAATCGAGTCCGCACGCACTCAAGCAAAATGGCACACGCCCGAAAAAGGCAACAGAAGCGACCTACCTATGTTTTCAGCGTTGGTGACTCTGTTTTATTGAAACTAAATACCCCCTCATGTGCCGCCACTGGACACACGCACAAATTTAATCTTCTATACGATGGCCCATATGTGGTAACGAAGATGGTGCACCCAAATGCCTTCGAAATAGCTTCGCCAGACACAAGGGCGCTTAAGGGGTGCTTTAATGCCGGAAATCTGGTCCCATATCGGGCCTAGGCACTGAGGATGACCTATAAGAGCATGAATACGGAGTGGGACCGCAACAGTCTAGTTTAGAACGATGTCTCGTGCAGCTAAGATGGTGCAGCTGTTCGGGTACGACAGCGAAACCGAACTTGAGGGAGTTGTCGAAAATATCCCATCCAGCATAGAACGGGTAGACATAAACAGGGAACAGGAGAGTGATAAAGATGTAGGGGAATACCTGCTGTTAAGTGACCCCGTAGTAGAGAGTGAGATTGATGGAACGTTTGACAAAATTTTCAATTTCGTTGAGAAATACATAGAACGAAAGGGTAGTGTCGGGGCTACGCTGTCACGAAATGGAAAAAAAAAGAAGAGACCACAAAAACGAAGAGGGCAGGGGAGTCGAGCCCGGAACCGTCAAAAAAGGGGTGCAGCGCGTGTCAGTTCGTAAAGTCGGTGAAGTGTGTGGCGAGTAGTGACTGGGTACGGTGTCCATGGAAGATCGACGCGACGCCGCTTAGTGCTGAATACAAGGTAATTATACCACATTATGACTTGTATTGTATCCCGAGCGCCACTTAAACCTGACGCGCAGACAACTTACGAGGAAATGTAAAACAAAACAAGAACGGGGAGAGGGGTGTTGAAGACATTAAATGTGTACTATAGTTAGGATGATGTCGGGGGCTTCAGGTACCTGCGTACGTGTTCCCTGTGCTATTGCGAATTTTTTTAACTGTCGATAGGATGCTCTCAGTGAAAAAAATTGGGAAGGCTATGAGATGTCCCAGCCCTTGGACATGCTGAACACTATTAAATTTGGACATTAATTTTATTTAAACTAGTTATTTGTTTATGAAAAATAATAGCGAGAATGAGTCGGAATGTAATTTAGTAGTGGTTTGTCCTCTATGACTTTAATTTATAAGGGATCTTATTTTTTATTAGAAATGTGTCAAAATTTGTAGTTTGTTATTATTTGATGATCCATAAGTCACTTTTATCCACAAAAATCTTTCGTCAAATCTCACAATCATGTGTCTACGTTGAGATTTCCTAGCCCTTGGACATACTGGACACTAGTACGTTTGCCCATTCATCTAATATTCCCCTTCTACAGGTGTTAATGCTAGGATCATAAGAGAAAAATGAATAATTGTGAAATTATAATAACAAAGATAAAAAAAAGACTTTCATGGGACATTTCCACTGCATTCACGTCGGGCATGGGATGGCTTCTCGTACCTACCTTGAAATTAGTCGAGTAACGGTGCATGTGTGTTTTATGTTGAGTAAACCTTAACTCAGATAAGCGAACGAAACTATATTATGTCATAAAAGTGTTGTAGAAAGATGAAAACCAGAAACTCATATTAAGATTATCAGGCTCTGTTGTCTGGTAGACCATAAATAAACGGCCTATCAACAGAAATACACACACTCTCGATATTTTGACGGGTCTCAAGAGCATTTAAGCGCCTCGACCCAATTGATACGGGTAGGTAAACAAGTCCCTTTTAAAAACACTAATGGCAATAAACTTGCAAGCTTATGGCCCCTGATGACACCTGCCCGACGGGTGGCAAACTGATGGAGCAGCCCTTCTTGGCTGATCTGGATATGCAGCGCATAAAAATACTTTTCACAAGCATTATAATTATTGCATGAATAATTAGAGGTACCTGGGGTTTGTACTCAGTGTTGCGATTGACTCATGCAATCCCTATTGAGCCATCAAATCCATTTAAAAATTAAAATGCGTTGTTTAGTGCTATTTTTACCACTAAAGAAAAACAGAGTTCATGAGTCGCTTAGGTAACCCTTATACAAGGGAAAGCACGCACATAAATCGTTGATGTAGTAATAAATTCACTGTATTCTTTGTTTTGTGCATGCCTACAGAAATTAGAAACGGTTTGCCATAATTTTAAATGCGATGAAGCACTTTGCTGAAAATTTTTGTAGCATGGAACCTGTGATGAGCACTAATAAGCATAATGTGGAGACCCAGATTCATCACGACACCGTGTTATACTTGACTATTGCTTTGAGTTTATTCATACAAGTAATTAAAGTTAGGCTTCAGTCATTGAATGAAAGGGTAATGTAATTTGTTTTTCGTACAAGTAAGTGAAACGTAAGCGTCGCCTCGCTGATAAGCTAGATTTACTATCGTTGGAGTAAGTTTAATATGCTTATTCGTGCCAGTAAATGAAAGTTGTACACGTGTCGTGTAAAAAATAATAATAATAATAATAAATAATAATAAGCAAGGATGAAGAGAATGCGTAGTGCTAGGGAAATGTGTAATATTTCGGGTAACGTGGCTGTACTAAATAATTTATAAAAATATGTATTGTTTTTCTATAGTAACCGGATCGTGTAAAGAAAATAATATAAATCTAATTATTTTTCACCTCATATTGTTGATGAAAACAAAACTTATTAAATGGCAGAACAGATGGAAATGCCCCATGAAATGAATACTAGCAACTATATTTGTACATATATTTTTAATAGGTAAAATACACTTATTCCTGATACTCTAGTTCCCTGATTCTGATTATGTTGAAATATTGTAATTTTAGTTAATGTAAGTAGGACATGAAATGATTTTCTGTGTAAATTTGTAAATTGTTAGAATATTTCGTTAAATATGATGCAATTGTTGTCAGGCTAACTTTATGCGAATGTAGGATTAATAAGGAGACATGGTATAGGCGAAGTCATATAGGATACACGGCAATATGAACCTAATGTCGTTTTCAGCGTTGCGATATGCAACGTCTGAGACGCGGGACTTTCGCCTCAATTAACCAGCGTTCGCGTCTCTAGCATTGAGAAGGGATAGGGACATCATATAAAAGCAAGGGTGTTTCGGATATCAAGACAGACAGATTCTCCCTATCTACTTCGCTACATCTGCCTCAAATTCGCGCTCATTCCGACCCCGTTCTCTTACTAGTCGTCATCAAATTGCCCTTGTGAAAGAGTGTTTGTTTCCACACTTCCTACGTTTGACCACACCAGGTCCGTGGCGCCGTGGAATCCACGATTTTACAAGTAAGCATTTATTACTCAACCCGCTCTCTTATTTACTTTATTTTACTGCCAGGTGACAAACACCAGGTCTTAACATTTGTCGTCCCCAAATTGCCCTTGTGAAAGAGTGTTTGTTTCCACACTTCCTACGTTTGACCACACCAGGTCCGTGGCGCCGTGGAATCCGCGATTTTACAAGTAAGCATTTATTACTCAACCCGCTCTCTTATTTACTTTATTTTACTGCCAGGTGACAAACACCAGGTCTTAACATTTGTCGTCCCCAAATTGCCCTTGTGAAAGAGTGTTTGTTTCCACACTTCCTACGTTTGACCACACCAGGTCCGTGGCGCCGTGGAATCCACGATTTTACAAGTAAGCATTTATTACTCAACCCGCTCTCTTATTTACTTTATTTTACTGCCAGGTGACAAACAACAGGTCTTAACATTTGTCGTCCCCAAATTGCCCTTGTGAAAGAGTGTTTGTTTCCACACTTCCTACGTTTGACCACACCAGGTCCGTGGCGCCGTGGATTCCACGATTTTACAAGTAAGCATTTATTACTCCACCCGCTCTCTTATTTACTTTATTTTACTGCCAGGTGACAAACACCAGGTCTTAACCTTTGTCGTCCCCAAATTGCCCTTGTGAAAGAGTGTTTGTTTCCACACTTCCTACGTTTGACCACACCAGGTCCGTGGCGCCGTGGAATCCACGATTTTACAAGTAAGCATTTATTACTCAACCCGCTCTCTTATTTACTTTGTTTTACTGCCAGGTGAAAAACACCAGGTCCTAACATTTGTCGCTCCTACATTGCCCTTGTGAAAGAGTGGTTGTTTCCACACTTCCTACGTTTGACCACACCAGGTCCGTGGCGCCGTGGAATCCACGATTTTACAAGTAAGCATTTATTACTCAACCCGCTCTCTTATTTACTTTGTTTTACTGCCGGGTGAAAAACACTAGTTCTGATATCAGCAGACCTCACTTAGTTACCTATCAAATCCCTAGGAGCCGTGCACTACCACGACATCAGCGCGCATTAAGAACCGTCCCCTTATTTTTCCTGCCGATTCTTAGGGCACCATCCTTGTTAGAAGCTTGGCCTCTCCCAGTAGACGCCCGCATAACCCTTTGACCCGGGAAGGCTGAGCACTACCACTATACAATAATTGCCACAAAACCGTAGCGACCCCTGCCATCATAGGGAGAATCACCACAATACCCACGTAGACTTTTCTGCCATTCACGCCGCCCCCAGATTTCCCCCTGATAACGATGTCCGGCAGCGAGACAGAGGGTGAGTTTCGTATATTTCTATATATTACTTTTATTTTTACTTGCAGTCCGAAGGAATGCGTTGTTGGTCATTATGAAGGGGGACACGTAAAAAACCTTGCATATTTTGAATTAGTATTGTAATTCCGCGAGGTGACGAGGGTGCTAGAGTGTAGGGACAATCCGGCATTTATCACATTTTTACATCTAAGTATAGGTATAAGGATGCCTTCAAGCAACCCCGTTCGTGTTCAGAAAGCCTATGCCACCTCCTTTAGCGTGACTCGATAGGTATGTGTTAATATTCATTTTCCAATAAATCGGAGCAAATGAATATGCAACGGTTTAGTCTCACGAGTAATAAAAAAATATATCACCGTAGTGACGGCACCTGAGTCATGTTTAAGCAAGAAACAGATCATCCCTGTCTCTCGCTTTAGTAAAATTGTCTCTGTATTATCAGGTTAATGTTGTTATAGCTCAGGGTTACATAATTAGTTTTCAATGCTTTAGCTTTATAAGCAGGAAAACAAATACGTCACCGTACTGACGTCACACGATATCCAAGTGAATTAACGTGTGTTTAGAATAGGTACTTTCATGTCTCTCGCTTTAGTAAAGTTGTCTTATTAGGTAAATGTTATTGTAGCTCAGGGCTACTTACTTAGTTTTCGATGCTCTAGCTTTATAAGCAGAAAAACAAATACGTTACCGTACTGACGTCACACGATATCCAAGTGAATTAAGGTGTGTTTAGGATAGGTATTTCCATGTCTCTCACCTATGGTCAAATTACTCATGTATTTTAGGGCAATATTGTCCTAAATTAGAGTTAATTAGTTTGCAACGGGTTAGTTTGATGCAAAGCAAACCCGTACGTCACAGCAGTGACGTCACATGAACCAAGCATGTGTACTTTATATACCTGAGCTTAGCGAATTATCTATGTGCCTAGTATGTATTTTTATAGGTCAGACTGATTGTGTAAAATGGGTTAGGGAACTAGAGATGTCACTGTCCCGACGTCGCACAGGCAACCCTGTTCATGTATCGAATAGGCATAATAAAGGGTTATTTGCTAGCAACAAGGGAAAAGTAATATACATCACTAAAATAGAAAAGAAATCCCGTAACGTACGCTTGGTTCCCTCGATTAAATTAAGCTTAAAATACTTTGTTGTTGTTGTGACTTCTCACTATGTCTTCCAGCCGTTGCTTAATAAATAAACGAGATTTTAAACATGCCTAAGTGAAATTTGTGCTTCATGAATTGCACAATTTGTGCAACCCGAAAGACCAGCATTTGGCAACCCATCCAAGAAGGATAAACGCGAAACGTACATAGATGCAGGAGTGAAGTACAACTGGCAACTTAGCATGCACTAAAGATAAATATAACTAAAAAGGGCTGGACATAGAGATAAGTCTGTAAATAAGTGGACACTAATATGAATGAAACCTATAAATTTGCGATGGCATCCCGCCAAGACCGCGCATAGCGGCAAAACGTCCCTGAAGGACATTCGCGAAACTACAGGTGTCAGGACAGATGAAAAGGTAAATTTCATATAAGTGATCTCGTTGATTGAAAGATAGCGCGAGAAGATGGGCGACTGACGAATTGCGATTGCGCTGCATTATCCTTTCTGAGTGCTCTGTGCTTGTGGTTATCCTTCTACGACAGTACAAAAATGTAAATGAAACTAAAACTCGAAAACTAAAGGTTAACTCTGAAAGCTAAAATTATAAATCCCAGTATATCTAAACAATGGAAACCCCATGCTACAGGGTCACTCAAGCTCAGGAGATGCATTTTCGTTGCAAGTCAGTAACGGCTCGTCTTATTACTAAACAGGGAATCAGCGCTCATTACGGATCCTTTAGGTAACGCGTTTTTTATCATTGTAGGATATTTTCGGATTGCCTCGCGACGTCACGATGTTTAGCTAGGGATACACTTTTGTAATGTCATGCTAACTTTGAAGGTACTAAATAAATCATGTTAAGTCGAGAGTTGCTTTTTCTTTCTGATCCTTCATCCCTAGTGCAGCAGAAAAATGTGCAATAGAAAGAAATATTTAGGGCATGGTACTTCTCACAACTTGGGGTCCTAACACGGGGTGATCACGGAACATTTCTATCAGGTAATTGTTCAATTGCAAAGAAAATAATAAAAGGTAAGATCATGTATTGCTTGTGCTACAAATGGTGGTACTTGTTGAGTTGAATTTAACAGTAAATATCTTATGTGTAAGTAAATAAATAAAACAATAATAAAATGTCGAAATTCAATTAGAAATATTAATAAATATTAAGAAAAAAAAAAGAGGAGGAGGGGGGGGGGGTAATCTCAATATATATATATATATATATATATATATATATATATATATATATATATATATATATATATATATATATATATATATATATATATATATATATATATATATATATATATATATATATATATATATATATATATATATATATAAACTGACCCCGCATATGAGTTCTAGGTGTCCTAGTTTGCGCTCATTTGAAAAAAAATTTGCAAAGTCTCACCATCGATACCTCTCTATTAGTGAATTTTTTTTAATAAAAATTCACTAAAAAATGAATGTAATTTAATTATCTAAAATGAATTGGTTTTATTGTGAAATATAATAATAAAAAAATATATAATAAATTATATCTATTATTTTACATGATGCACCAGAAAAAAAATGTACAGCAAAATACTGCCTAATTATATATAAATTGGAAATGTGAAAAAACAACACTCATTTGCAAGTTTTCATGAATTATTAAGTTTAGTTTTTTGTATAAATGTAGTCTGTAATTAACAAATATTTCCTAGATGGTCATTTTTACATAATTATAATATATAGATTGCAGCTTTATGGTAGTGAATTTTCATTAATTTTTTTATAAATATATAATCAGTAAAAAAAATTATATTCCACTTGTATGAAAAAAATAAACTGAAAAAATGTTTCCTACTACGATATAATTAAAGCTTTTTTTTTATAAACAATTGTCAATATTTTTTAATTCAGCTTCTTATTGAAAAGTTGACTGATATCACACCAGAAAAAAATATGGGTTCTACGGGTCCTAATTCGCGCTAATTTGAAAAAAATTTTGCACTCTCACCATCGATACCTTTCTATTGGTAAATTTTTTCAATAAAAATTCACTAAAAATGAATGTAATTTAATTATCTAAAATGAATTGGTTTTATTGTGAAATATAATAATTAGAAAATATATAATAGATTATATCATCTATTATTTTACATGATGCACCAGAAAAAAAATGTACACCAAAATACTGCCTAATTATATATAAATTGGAAATGTGAAAAAACAACACTCATTTGCAAGTTTTCATGAATTATTAAGTTAAGTTTTTTGTATAAATGTAGTCTGTAATGAACAAATATTTCCTAGATGGTAATTTTTCCATAATTATAATATATAGATTGCAGCGTTATGGTAGTGAATTTTCATTTAAAAACATGTATCAATATATAATCAGTAAAAAAAAGATTTATTTTCCATTTTACACTTGTATAAAAAAACATAAACTGAAAAAATGCTTCCTACCACGATATAATTAAAGCCTTCTTTTTTTATAAACAATTGTCAATATTTTTTGATTCAGCATCTTATTGATAAGTTGACTGATTTCACATCAGAAAAAATAATTCGTCTGCCAAAACTAAATACGTTATATTTAGCGTTTAAAATAACCTTCATAAAATTCATTTTTAAATGATTACAACTGAATTTCTCCTAGAAGATTTCAGAAGGCAAAGCGAGAAATGTTAATTAAGGGAATTCGTAAAAGTGTTGCAAAAGTATAATACTTTTTTTGCATAAAAAAATCTATAAAAAATATACAAATTCAACATGTTTCCTAGAAAATATATATATATATATATATATATATATATATATATATATATATATATATATATATATATATATATATATATATATATATATATATATATATATATATATATATATATATATATATATATATATATATATATAATCTTAACCTGGAAATGATTACCATAACACACTTTCTGCGTCCAGAAATTCATATCTTAAAAAATTTTGAAAAGAGGATAGACTGCTATAGCTCAGATCTCAGACTTAATCATATATGTGTATATTTAGGTGTGGTGACGATTTTTATTTTTTATTTTTTTAACAATATCATAAAACACCTACTGCGTCAAAGCTACTACAAATGTTTTACTGTTAGCCAAATGTATGCTTTTCATTAAAAAAAAATACACTACCATCATAGATTGTTGAATTTGTGTCTCAGGGCAAGCAGTGCTATTGTTTGTAAAATATACTGTATAATGTCAATTAATAATACAATTAGCTATAAAAACTTACCACAAGATTTAGAAGTTCTCTAACACTTACACATTCTAAACATTCTAACTACCGTTTTTTATGTTTTGGTTTTTCTAAAATATGTCCCTTGGTTAATAAGAAAACCAAGTGTGAACGTGGATGCCTAAAACGATACTGATGTGCATTATATATTGTACTCTATACAATGTACCATTTCACCTGCTGCAGCTGCGTGATTATATTATATCTTAAACCTGTAATTAGGGTTACGAGCATTATTATATAAATGCCTTCTGCAGTATATTAAATTATTGGGTCTGAAACCAAATTTGCATAAGTGTATTCAGATGTATTATTGAAGTACTTTCTAAATGCAAACGTTTAAATAAAGACATATATATTTATATAATATTTATTCATACTACACAAATATATTGATTTCTAATTAAAGAAATTGAAAAACACTGTGTAAAGTAAAACATTCAAAATGTGAATATGGTTATATACATAAACTTACAAAATTATTCTAATAAAAACACTTTTTCCTATACGTATAGCTGAAAACTATATTACACTTTGTACATGATCTTGACGTGATCTTCAATGAAGTGCTGCTAATGTCTTGTTAACACTCAACACTAGAAATACTTAAACGCACTGAAATCACTGCATCATTTATATACTCCGATTCGTTGAACATTGCTTATATGAATAACAATCCTTTGTTGATTAGCTTGACATTTGCTTAAGTAATTTTGGATGATTTTTGAAAAGTATTTCTTATGGCTAAAGAAAAGATATTGATAACTAGATTGCTCCAAGTGATATATAAAGCCGCATTCACACAGGGCACCAAGCTGGAATTTTTTAACAGCTGTTAAAAGTCGACTATATCTGTCAGTTAGATGGATCCAGTCGCTGTCTGTTTCATACATTGTTCTTAATGATAAAATTTCTTCTATTAACTTCTTTTTTATGTTTTCTAAGACCTCTTGTATTTAACTTGGAGACATACTGCTTACATGCTCCATCTTGTAAATATTTTAAATACTTTATTAAATAAAAATTTTAACTGACTACTACTACTACTAATACTGTTTTACCACCTTTTTCAATACTAAATTACTCGAGCTATCTCCCATTTACATATATAATACAAATTTCAAGGACGAATTTGTTCAAGGTTATATCTCATAATATGACCTTGAAATGGGTCCTTGGAATATGACCTTGACGCCGGCCTTGACTCTGTCCTTGGCCTTGACCTCGCTCGCTCACTCCTCAGAGTTCCAGAACATGCATATACTCCCTACTCCCGTCGCTTTTTGTTAATGTGTTGGAGAATAGTGGGTGTGTGATACATGAGTCTGGTGTATAATCGCCTGATCTATTCGAAAATACCAACAAAATGTATCACTGCCAATAAAAAAAGTTACTGTCAACTTCCGGTACAACCGGTTGCGCTACATAGCTTTTATTAATTTTCTTAAATAGAGCGCGGGGTGCTAATTTAGATGGCAAAGTTTCATAATTTTCTGTTGACTCGTTTCGACACAATAAATCTTTATGTGCCATATAAGCACCTAGTTAAGTACACACCTCCCATCGCTTTTGTCAAGGTGTCGCAGAATAGTGGGCGTATGATACTTGAGTGTGGTGTAGAATCGCCCGATCTATTCAAAAATAGGAAAAACGTATCACTGACATTAAAAAAATAAAGTTACCGTCAACTTTCGGTATAACCGGTTGCGCTACATTTTTTCTTAATGTACATACATAGAGCGCCGCGTTTTTATTAAGCTGACAAAGTTTCATAATTTTCTATTAACTCGTTTCGACACAATAAATGTGCCGTGTTAACACCTTCTCTAGTACACATCCCCTCGCTTTTTGTTAATTTGAGAATAGTGGGTGTATGATACATGAGTCTGGTGTAAAATCGCCTGATCTATTCGAAAATACCAATAAAAAGTATCACTGCCATTAAAAAAAATAAAGTTACTGTGAACTTCCGGTACAACTGGTTGTGCTACATGGCTTTTTATTAATTTTGTTAAAAAGAGCGCGGCCTGCTCATTAAAATGGCAAAGTTTCATAATTTTCTGTTAACTCGTTTGTACACAATAAATGTTTAAATGTGCCAAATAAGCACCTAGTTAAGTACACACCTCCCATCGTTTTTGTCAAGGTGTCGCAGAATAGTGGGCGTATGATACTTGAGTCTGGTGTAGAATCGCCTAATCTATTACAAAATAGCAAAAAAGGTAACACTGCCATTAAAAAAAAGTTACCGTCAACTTTCGGTATAACCGGTTGCGCAACATTTCTTTCTTAATGTACATACATAGAACGCGGCGTTTTTATTAAGCTGACAAAGTTTCATAATTTTCTATTTACTCATTTCCACACAATAAATGTTTACATGCACTGTGTTAACACCTTCTCAAGTACACACATCTCGCGTTTTGTTAATGTGTTTGAGAATAGTGGCTGTATGATACATGAGTCTGGTGTAGAATCGCCTGATCTATTCGAAAATACCAACAAAATGTACCACCGCCATTAAAAAAGAGTACTATCGACTTCCGGTACAACTGGTTGCGCTACATGTTTTTTTTTATATTAATTTCCCAAATAGAGCGCGGCGTTCTACTTAAGATGGCTAAGTTTCATAATTTTCTGTTAACTCGTTTAGACACAATAAATGTTTAAATGCGCCATATAAGCACCTAGTTAAGTACATACCTCCCATCGTTCTTGTCAAGGTGTCGCAGAATAGTGGGCGTACGATACTTGAGTCTGAAGTAGAATTTCCTGATCTATTACAAAATAGCAAAAAAAAACGTATCACTGCCATTAAAAAAAAGGTAAACTTTCGGTATAACCGGTTGCGCTACATTTCTTCCTTAATGTACATACATAGAGCGCGGCGTTTTTATTCAGCTGAGAAAGTTTCATAATTTTCTATTAACTCGTTTCGACACAATAAATGTTTAAATGCGCCGTGTTACCACCTTCTCAAGTACACACATCCCCTCGCTTTTTGTTAATGTGTTTGAAAATAGTGGTTGTATGATACATGAGTCTGGTGTAGAATCGTCTGATCTATTTGAAAATACCAACAAAATGTATCACTGCCATTAAAAAAAAAAGTTACCGTCAACTTCCGGTACAACCGGTTGCGCTATATTTATCTTATTAATTTAGGTCAATAGAGCGCAGCGTGTTTATTAAGACGACGAAGTTTCATAATTTTCTGTTTACTGGTTTGGGAGCGGGGACCGATCAATTTATAAGTGCACAATGCATCCATAATATAGCAAGTCTGTTAAGTTGACACATTTAAGCCATTTTTGTGCCAGTAGGATTCATTTAATAGTCACCGTCTGTTGAGTTCATTCATTTTCATAACAATATATTATATAAATTGGCTCTGCTCAATTTATTAACACTTTACATGACCTATTTATTTATATCTTATTTTCCTTTTGAGAGGGTAGAAAGCACAGGCCGGCAAGGCCGCACAGTAAGCGAGCGACGTAAATTCTGTCTGGTTTAACGGGAGGCGTCTACTTAACGTTCGCCGAAGAGGCGAAGAAGATATAGAAAAAAATTACAATTCAATTTCAGACAACACTGATTCCTAAGGTCACTGTCTTCTTAAACTGAACTACATCTTCATATCCACATACAGCAAAAATCTAGAGGAACATAAAGTGGTTTTAATATCGTTTTTACAAATATCAGACAATATAAGGTCACAGTGTGAACCACGTGGAACACCTGAAAGTGCCTTAAATGCTTGTGATATAAACTAATGAAATATCACTGACTGGGTACGGCCGGAGAGGAAGCTAAAAAACAATATCACCTGTAAACCATGCATGTCTAGAGCAGCTAACTTGGAAATGAGCATTCCATGACTGACCTTATCAAAAGCCTTGGTAAAATCTGTGTATAAAGCTACAACAGGTAGATGTTTCTCAAACCTTTCAAAAATATAATTAGTTTATACTAAAAGATTTGACAAAGTAAAGAGGCCACCAATAAATCCATGCTGCTCATCAATGATTAGATTTCTAAAGTTCCAAAGACAAGTAGTTACTTACAGGTTATACAACAACATCGGGATGGCAATCTGAATGCAAATGCATCTGTAATTAACAATATTTTGTTTAGTCCCAGACTTAAATATATGAATTTGAGATTTGTGCGTCCACTGTTTGGGAAAAACCCCGGAGTAAGTAGACTTGTTAAACAGAAGACAAATAGGACCTGATAGAGAGTAAATGCATTTTTTCAGAAGATATTGTGGAATACCATCTGGACCAGAATAAAATTTCGGTGTAAGTTCACTAATTTTATGAAAAATATTGAAGAGAAAGATTGTAGCAAGAAATAACGGCAGCATTAACGAACTCGAAATGTGAAGCATCTAAATCAAAATCAGCCCCATAAACCGGCCGAAAAATATTGAACGAATAGATTTGAGATATTGTAACCCACTAAGCATGGTAACTTACAAATGCTTACCGCAACCTTAGAAAATTTACCATTCGGCAAGTTAAGTTTGCAACATTTCTAAATGTCTGCAGCCAAAAAACCAATGCAAACTTACAAATGAAACTTTAACATAACTTTCAAATGTAATATCTCCTTTGCAGGCTTTTGCTTTTTTCCATTTGTAAGCTCACGTAAAGTTACAATGGTAATGTTTCTGAAAGCTTGTTTTAATTTGTAAACATTTATTTGAATTCCCCCCGTTTTCGTGTATGTTCGATCGTATGTCATCGTCGTTCAGCAACACCCAACTCCAACAGCGAACTGACTCGTGACAAAGCGCCCGGCAATAATGAACAATGGCGGATTGTTGTTTATATTTATGATATGCTGTTATTTGATCTATGTCTATTTATTTTTCTGGAAGTTTTAAAGATTAAACAATCTTATTATAGCCTGAATTGTTAGATTTTTGGTGTAATTAAGTAATTCGTTGTCTGAAGTGTGGACAATAAAACATGGAGTATATCGACAAACATGTCAGGTAAGAATCCCTAAAACAGCTATATACTAAATACAATTATTCTTAAATGGCTGTTCCTATTTATATTTCTTTTTATGACATTACTCAACGAAAAAGAAAACCTAATTACTAAATACGAATTTTGTTATGTCCTTAGAAGCAGCCTGGAGATGTCTTACCTGGTCAAACCAATCCATTTTAAAACGTTAAGCATGATGGACATATGGAAGCACTAGGCTTTCCAGAGCAATTGACATCATAAGAACAGTGGAACAGTACAATACCAACCAAGCTGCCAGGATTGCTTATTTTGTACATTGTCGCAATATCCTATTGTATGCCACATTCATATGGGTTAACTCGTCAGCAGCAGAACAGGTGTTTATCATGCAAGAAAGCGCAATAAGGACATTGTGTGCCTAGGTCCAAGAAAAAGCTGCCCTGATGTATTCGAGGCCAATGGGATACTTAGGTACCCTGGCAGCCATATTCTTCTTCAGTATATTTATTCAAATTGTCCAGTGAATGGTGAAGCTCGCGACATAAATACCAGCTGCAGGCATGAATTAAAAATACGGTTGCACAAAAAGGAGAAAACAAAGTAGATGTTTAATTACTTGGGAATCAAATTCCTTAATTTTCTACCTAATGTTATTAAGATGCTCCCACTAACAAGATTAAAGTAGGCACTAGTGGATGTTATAAAACAAAAAACCAAGGTAAAGGAATTTATTGGTGCTCTAAACTAATGTGTATAGTGTTACATACCATTTGTATTCATTCTTTGTAGTGTGTGTGGTTGTGTGTGTGCGTTAGGGAAAAGCTTTGGAATGCAAGTTCCACTAGCCACAGACTTTTTTTTATATATACGTAATTCATTGTAGTCATAATTTTGCTTTATTTTAACTCAATGTTTCTGAAGGTATACAGACATTAACAGTACTATACTTACTTGATAGGGATAGTTAAGACATGCGTGAACACTTTCATAGACTGTCACCATATTTAGGCTATTTTCACATTGAAGTTGTATTGGTTTTCCTGCGCTTGATTTATCCATTGCATATTTTTACGTTTGCTTAATGAAACTTTATATAAAATCAAAATGAATGCACCATTTTAGATATTTCTTTTTTCACAATAGTATTTGATACGTTGACTTGATTTTATGTCACATATGTTACCATATACTTTAAAAGCTAAAAAAATTCTTGCCGCTCAAAGTGAGTCATGCTGCAGAAGACTTCGTTTTTGTTAATGGTGTTTCACACGTTTTCCTAGACGACTAAGAGTTATTTAGTAAAACAATATCAAAAACAATTAATTGGTATTCATTTAGAAAAAAAGAATTTTTGAAATCGGTCAATTAATAACGATATCACAAGTTCAAGTTATCTATTTTGTCATCGACTTTTGCCTAGAACTGCATTTTAGCCTAAACATGGGCACTCTCACTATATGTCTTAACTATCTCTATCTAGTGAATATAGTCGGTACTTATAAAGGCAGTGACTTACCATGTACATTTGATGATCAATAAAATCTATATATATATATATATATATATATATATATATATATATATATATATATATATATCAGCAGAAATGAATAATATGTTGTAAGTATTTAATTTGTTTATGTAATAATGATTTTATTCTAATTAACACTGTCTTTAGTCATTTTTTACAGTTTTACAAGAAATATATATTATGTATAAATACACCTATACATATATTCAGTATTGGTTTGTAACTTGAAATAAATTCGTTTAATCAAATAGTTTATTTTTCAAAAATGCTTGGACACATTGATTAGTATTTCAAGTTTCAGTCTTTTAAAAAAGCTATACGGTATGTACCATATTTGAAAAATGACTTCATCGATAATTTCTTTATATCAACCCTAGGTTTTTGTTGACTATTTTTAAAGTTCTTACCTGTGAAGTTGTAGAAAACCACCAGATTTAAAATTTTTATTCCTTGATTAACTACACAATTTTTGTTTTGTGCTTTCAAGATTTATAATAAAAATTTGAAATTTGGTGGTTTTGTATCGCTTGATGTGTACTTTAAAAATAGCCAACAAAAAGCTAAGGTTGTCATTTACTAAAATTATCAATGACATTTGACACAAATTGTATAATACATTTTTGAAAAGATTGTAACAGAATATTATCTGACTCCAAGCATTTTTGAAAAAAAGCTAAAGTTGATTAATTGGAATTATTTCAAGTTACAAACTTGCACTGTATGTATAATATACACAATTGCAGATAAGTTGCAAATGTAAGTTTAAATTTTACAACTTTGCTAGGTCCTTTTTAAATTGAAGCTTGCTGTAAGGTAAGATTTGTAAGTATAAAGAAAATTTGTAACAGCTCACTACAGTAAACTTGCAGGAAACTTACAAAAGAAACACTTACATATGTAAAGTCACTGGGGGGAAGATTTGCCATTTGCAACAAACTTGCAGGAGGCTTTTTGCAAGTTATCCATCAAACTTACACTTGCTTTGGCAAAGATTCTACAATGTTAATGCAATATTACCTTGCTCAGTGGGCACCGTCATGACAAGTGCCCAACTAACACGTTTGTAACCGTTACATGGCATTGGAAGTTTGGAAGCTCAATAAAGTATCACTGTAACATTACACTGTTACCAAAAATGACACAAATGTACTTTGAAAATGGAGCCCATTTAGGTAAGAAATGAAATATTGCATACCATCAAGTATTATAATAAAAGCTATGTAACATTTTTATGAAACATACACATTATACCAATTTCATGGCGTTCTGTAGTTTTAAACACACACTGATAACAACATAATATTTTTATTTTACATAATCCGATAATTATCAAACCCAGCTAATGAAATATTAATTGAAAAAACCTGTTAACTGAAATATGATTTAAACTTTAAACCTCGTCAATAAGTTATTTTGTTAGGATATTTATCATAATAAAATAAACGGAAAATAAGTGGAAATACAAATTAACACTTATATGTTTCAGGCATTTTCGTAGTTTTGTTCGGACAACTGTGCAGAGCGAGAGCGAGTGTTGAGTCTTGACGTTACTGTTTACTAATAGATGATCGAGGTTCACAGAACACTCCCTATAGAAGTTTCACCTAAATGGAGCTAACCTGAACTTTATTAGGGCTCTAGTTCGGACATCGCATATAGTAGATGTCGCTAGCAGTGCTACAATTCTATGGAACGAGCTGTTCAGTGCGCCATTTTATCATACATTCAAATGTTTTAAATGTAAGAAAGTCCTTGTTCGCTTTTAGTTTTTTCATTTTATGATAATAATGCAAGTTTGTTGTTAAACGTTTCTTTGGATTAAGTGTTACCTATATTAAGTTTTAGTGGATAGTTTAGTGTTTTCACTGTTCGTCGATTTTGTGTTTTAAAGGTGCGTGTTTTTGTGATTCAAAATATTAACGTTATCATAAGCTTTGTGTTTAAAGCAACATGTCATTTCAATTCTATTTTCAGTTTTCTTAACAAAAAAAAAAACAAGGTGCTTTTCTAGTCCAAGGTGTGTTGTGAAACTGTTTTTGTTTTCAGGCAAGTTTCTTTAGAAAGTTTTAATAGTTTATAAGTTATAAGTAAATAACATTTTCTTACAGAAGCTTTGTTGATACAAACATGATACCAACCAAGAAAACGATTTATTGCTGTATTCCGGGATGCAAGGATTTATTTAGCAAAAGACATCGTTTCCCGTTCAAATCATCAAAAGACAAATTTGATGACTGGGTGAAAGCTGTAAAAAATCCTAAGATGCTTGGTTTATATCCACAAGATATTTATGACAGGTTTTATGTTTGTGATCGTCATTTCCTTGCTGAGGATAAAGTACCAGAAATGCAAAGAGGCCTGAAAAGAACTGCTGTTCCCATATTACATCTTTCTTTGAGTAAGTATTCATATATTTTAAAGTGTATAAAATTTGTACTCATCTCAGAAGTAAACAATGGATCGGGTACACTGTTGCCAGATGAATATTACCAAGTGTCATTTTAAATAAAGAAGGAAATCAAGGGGTGCACAAATGTTTTAATAATAAATGACAATATGACGTCATCTATACATACCATAACAGAAGGAAAAACCAACCCTGCCATACATTGAGGTCATGCCTGAGCATATTTTTCCATCTTTTAGCTTTTAATTAGACAAACTGATGTGAGGGCAGCTCAGGAAGGTCATTTCAGGCAGGATGACTAAACAGCAGGCAGGTCCTTCATTTTGTAAAATGGCAAAACAGAATACTGAGTAAAAATCTGGTCCAAATTAGAAATATGCGGTAACCACAGCTCCTACCGTTTGAAAGTAAATTGCGGTATTACAACATAAAAGACCTAGCTGAGGTGCAGTTTTAGAAAAATCCTGCTCAACCAACCTACCTGACCTGCCCTGACAACAGTTTGCCTAAGTGAAAGCTAAAATGCGCTTAGAATTGCCGCAAAAATAACCTCAAAATTCGACCAAGAATTAACAAGTACTCGCAAAATAGACGTCTCCCACAAATTTCCTTGCCATTTTCGTAATCTACGCACTGAATTACGCAGTGTACAAAATTTCAAAAAAACCGAGCTTATGACAAGAAAGTAAACTTTTACGAAACATTTGTTCATCCCTTGGTTTCTTTCTTTATTTAAAATGACACTGGGTAATATTCACCTGGAAACAGTGCACAACATCACGCTTTCATTTCGCCTTCCGAGTCGACCCGATCTTTTGTTTACTTCTGAGATGAGTACAATACAAGATTACCTGATGTAGATGCCTTGATTAAATTATATTTCAATATATTCTGTATGATTCATTAATGGCTCAAAAAATGCAGTATTTATACGATTGGTTTTGGTTTACTTGCATTTAAAGATGAATTACTAAAAAGGTTAACACTGTAAAACACTTACATAAAGCTATACTAAAAGTATGTCTCTAATGCATATCTCAATGACATTTCTTTTAATCCCCTTTTTAGTTCGGTTCTATGAACTTAACTTTCCGATACTTATTTAAAGAATAAAACATATAATCAGTATAAGATGAAAGAATGTTACATGATTATTTTAAAGTTGATATTTCATAAATTATGTACAATATGTTCGTTTAATAATTCATGTTAATTGTTTGTATTCTAGAAACCATATTATTTCCTCCCATTACCACTCAACTTCAGATGACTTTATGCCTTTGCCAAATACTTCAACGGCATTTGAATAGTTTGCTGACAAAGCATTCTCGGAAATAGGAGTTTTACCCGGACAAGCACAAGGTGGGAAGTAATATTGTGAATAAATTATATGTTCAGGTAACATAAATTTATATTAAATTTGTAACTGTTGGTTCAGTTCAATAGAATTTTGAATTTTCATGGTTTTCTAAAAATCATGCGGTGTCTGTAAACAAAACATTTTAAAGCTTAACTTGATAAATGATAATAATAATAATAAGTTTATTTAGCAAAAATGCGACTAATTTAACTATATATATATATATATATATATATATATATATATATATATATATATATATATATATATATATATATATATATATATATATATATATATATATATATATATATATATATATAGTATATGTCCAACTATGTTGAATTGTTTCCTGTTTCCTGTTTCCTTATTGCTCTCTCACTTAAATTTTAGAAATTTGTCCTTATATTAATCAGTATGGTATATTTTTCTATGTCCACTTTTTGAATTATCATTTTAAAATTAATTTGCTTTACTCAATCAGAATAATTTTAAGATGATTAATTGTTGTTAGGATGCCTGAAAGAAAGTTATCCGCTTATAATTGAGATGGTGAATATTTTAGGTTTTCAAAAAGTTTTGTACACCCAAGTGTAGGTATTTTATTTTTTAAGTTAAAGTCAAGTGTAAATTTCCTTGAAAAAATTCAAACTTGTGATCAAATTGTTAGCTGTTAGGAGTTAGAATTTTGGTTTCTTGTATTTTTACAGGCGGGTACACGTTCTGACAATAATACTGACAAAGAAAAACTCATAGAGACACCACTTAGAAAAAGTTTAACTAAAACCATTAACAATGAAACAAAATCTGAAATTAAAAGAAAAAAAATCATGTCCCAAAAACTACAAAGCATCGCATAACATACATGGGGGTTAAATCGATAGGTGTTAGTGTCTCCTAACTCCAGACTTTCGCTGGCTCTTCGTGGGCCAACATATATATATATATATATATATATATATATATATATATATATATATATATATATATATATATATATATATATATATATATATATATATATATATATATACACCTATATAATTTTCGTAAAAAAAATTTGTAGATCATATCTAAGAAAATTCACCACCATAACACAATTGCTCCTTCCAGACTTTCTTCATAGTAAATAATATTGATGTGTGTGATTACAGTTGTATGAACTATAACTATTACCTAGCAAAAGATAGAAATTTTCTTTAAAATACAATATACACACCTAAAATGTAGTGTTTGGGTGAAAATCTTTTGGTATTAGATATAAGCAGTAGTTATGGATGTTTGTCAAGTTTTTACAAAAAAAAATGAAAAATTCAAGTCGTGTGTAAAGTAAGAAAAATGAAAACATGTCTATGTTTTTTTTTAAATTTCAGTTAGCAAACGCGGACGAAAGAGAATTCTTGGACAGGCTGGTGTGTCTCGACAGACAGAGTTAACACCAAAAGAAAAACACTTATAGGTTGGTGAGCGTATCTTGCAGAAGAATAGCGACTTTGGAAAAAAGGGTTCACTATTTTTAAAACCGCTTAAATTTTGCTAAAAATATTTCACAAACACTAAAATTAAAAGAACTTCTGCAAGAGGTTAACGAATCGACATACAAATTTATGATGTGCCAAGTGAGAAATCAGAAGCTGCCAGGCAGATCGAGGAGATACACATTTGATGACAAAATTTTATGACTCACTTTACTAAAATCAAATGGGAAAGGCTACCGTCTTCTATCGAAATAATTTGCTTTACCATCAAAGAAAACCGTGACCTCACTTTTGAATAGGATTCCGTTGACTTCAGGAATAAACCACAAAGTGTTTAGCACCTTGAGCAAACAGATTTCACAGATTAATGAAAAAGAGAGGTGTTACATCTTAACTTTTGATATTATTTTATTATAATACATACTTGATATTATTATGTAAGGACAAATGTAATATTGTATAAGCACCAGACTGCTGCCTACCTATCGATAAGGAATAGTAACCTATACTTCATTTTACTTTCAGAATTAAATTGCTTTTAAAATAAATGTAATAGTAATACTGTTTTCTCTAATAAAACACAAGTGTAATTTATTGTGTTTGATTTTGTATTAATCATATCGATAGTAAAAACTTATAGCCGTAAGTGTTAGAAGGTTCAAATTGCCAATTAATTTTGCCTATAATTGCAATGCTGGAAACAGGCTATGTGTGTTATTAAAACGTAACTTCTTTTGCTTTTAGTATAAAAATCATTAAAAACTTATTTGACTAATTTAACCTCTTTACTGGCACCGGTATAAAATTAAATAAAACTTAATTGGATTTAACAAATGAAAATCAAATCAAATTTCCCGCGTGCGGCTTAGTAATTCATCGCATCTGCCATATGCGCTGCAATATTGTTCAAAACGTCAGCATTGGCGTTTCCCTTCTATAGGGAGTGTTCTGTGTCGAGGTCGAGGTTATGTTATGCTGATTTTGATTGTCCTCGTGTTTGTGATTTATACTGTTTTCTTATTCCTGATACAAAAGACAACGTGTAAATTATGTGGTAAGTATTAGATTTTATTTTTCTCTATTTCTTGAAAGATTACAGTATTTATTATAAGGTTTAAGAATTTATGTTTTGTGCATGACTTATCGACAACAGCGACGACCGATTGTGACGAACTACATTAATGTCGGTGTTGATTCCCTATTGGTGTTTGAATAAGACCATCATTTTTCATGTTAATATTTTAAAATTAATTTTATTGTACATTTTGAATTTATGATTGTGTTATCCTAGCGTTTTATGATTGAATGCAAGTTAAACTATATGTTTCAATTGCAGCATACGTTTCTAATCATTACTATCGAAAGGGTGGAAATGATTAAACACAGCGAATTTAAACAAAGCTATTCACTATAACGAGTTCAGAATTAATTGACTGCCGCTAGATCAACCCAAGAAATATAATAAGGTCAGCAAGCTAAACGTTTTAAACATTGTCAAAGGTAATTAGTAGTACTTAGTTAGTTTTATATGATACTCTTGAGTTATCTGAACTTTTTGATTAAATTTGCAACTCTCGGTACCTACTAGCCAGTTTAAATTTACAGGAGCTGGGTTTTTGACACAAACAATGAGGACTGATTTGTTAAAAAAACTCTGCACGCAGCAAGTGCGTTATGGTAGTGAATTTTCATAAAACTATTTTTTAATAGCCATAATGTGTGTTTTTTTAAGAAAGCAGGCATCAAATTTGGTTACCAGTATAATCTATATAGTAAAAACAATGTGCCATGTTTTATCAAAATAACTTTATTGTTTGAAAATGTACAAAAATTTCCGGAAGTAAACTTAAAGTGTTCCCGAAAAAATTCGTTTCTTGGTCAACCTTATAGGTTAATAGCAAATTGAGCTATTCAAATATTAAGCATTTGATCAAAATTCGCTCCCATAACGCACTTACTGCGTCCAGAATTTTTTTTCTTACAAACATGCATTATATTTCGATGGAAAATGCAAAAATGCAATAACATAAGGCGTGTTTGATTAAAAAAAAAAAAGAAAATTTGTATCACCAACGACTTATGCGCCACCCTGTGATTGCAGAAATAATTTTTTAAGATGTAGCTCAAGACACCCTATAATTAATATATACAAATTTTTTTCATATGTTGTATAATAAGAGATATATTGAACTTTATTGATTTTTTTACGAAAATTCTACAAGAATTATATACTATTAAACGATAAACTCTATAGCTAAGGCTACTGCCAAGCGTCAGAGAAAGGGTTTATTTGAAATGAATTTTCTGGAAACATTTTATTAAAATGAAGGACAATGACGGTTGAAACTAAGACCTCATGGTTTGTAAAACATTCTTCTTGAGACATTTTATTTCCATAGCCCGTATTAGATTCAAGTTCTTTTCCTAAATGTTGCCAATTTTGACGTTTAAATCGCAACTTTGACGTTTTGTGAAAAACCTCAATTTATGTTTCTTTAAATGCATATAACTTTTTTATCTTTTGACATACAGAGCTAAATTTTGGTATGTAGCTTACTTATAAGGATGTAAACCCGCGTACCAAATTTGGTTGCCCTTACTTTGTTAATTCCGGAGATATAAATTTTTTTTGAAAGAAAACACAAAATTTTCCGGGAAAACTTGGACCGATTTTCCTGGCTAACGAACTTATCCAAGCCATTTGCAAAAGGAAGGTATTCACTAAATTTGATCAAAATCGGCCCATTATTTTTTGAGTTATCGGTGTGATATATATATATATATATATATATATATATATATATATATATATATATATATATATATATATATATATATATATATATATATATATATATATATATATATATATATATATATATATATATATATATATATAAACATATAAAAATTTTAACTGACCCCGGAAATGTGTTCTAGGGGGCCTAATTAGCGCTCATTTGAAGAAATTTTTTCAAAATTCAAAAGTCGGGATCTCCTCATTAGTGAATTTTTTTTAAGAAAATTCACTAAAAAATTACAATAGCAATTTTAACATGGATGATACTACTCTAGTTACAGTTTAAAGTTGCAGTTATACATTATAATTATATATAAACCTTCAACTGGTGTTTAGATTTAATTTTGAATTTGAAATTATTCATAATTTTCAGTCAAATGTGAAAATTAAAAACAATTTTAAAATTAAAATTATAAATATTTTAATGCAATAAGAATGTATTATATAATATTATTTTCTTACAAGTGTTTAATAACTTGTTTTCAATAATTTTTTGATTTGTTTTTCTAAATTATAATTGTGTGTGGTTATATAGAAAAAGATGTACTCCTAACAACAAAATGTAATATGTAATGTAGATGATATTGTCAATAAATATATCTGATATATATGCCCAACTATGTTACGTAGATATATCACGAGAAGAACTATATGCATGACATTTCGTGTTACATGTAACTTACAAGTTCATAACAAGTAACATAAATGTTACTTTTGTAAATAACGAAATATTTTTTCCGTTATATGAATGTTACATAACTGTGTTTTTTGGGTGATGTCACCAAAGGACATACTTTTAGGTAGATCTGAATCATTCATTAGATTTTTTATGTAACTCCAAAAGAAACCCAAATCATTCATCAACCTACTCTCAACAAAATCATTGTCCCACAAGACATTTCCTCCCGACAATCTCACATTTAGAGCGCAAATCCGAAAACCTTGCATAGTCATTGAAGGAAACAGGCATCCTATATTTTTTGTGCGTTGCTTTTTTATGGATCTTTTAAGTTCGTTACTCGTCCATTTGGGAAATGAAGTGTGACTGCTGAACACCTTTCAGACAAATCAACTAATAGCCTTGAAAACCAATGAATAAAAGATATCCACAAAAGAATCAACATCCACATAAAAATTATTTATTCCCATGAAATCCTATGTAAATAGCCATTAAGAGCATCATAATTACCATATTTCAAATTGTAAGATTCGTACCCATATCTTAGACAATTAAAATCAGCATTCGACTGAGACTGAATGCAAACAGAATATGCTTAGTGGTGAATTGAAGCGGGAGGCATTAAACATCAACAGCCCCAGCTATGCTAACATCCGGTAAGCTACAGAATAGCATATCCAAAAAACATTCCTGCTGTTAGGCATCGTAATTATCATGACGGTTTAGCAAATTTTTCTGTTGTTTATGCATGAGTGTGCATGTATATGAGTGATCATTAAGATGTTTGTTGGTGTGCTGGTGATAATTATGGTAAACATAAATTAAATTTATATTAATTTAGGAGCTTAGCTTGAAAAACAGTTGTAAAAGTGACACCTCACCTTTCAACTACTTTTATTATTTTTATAGTTGAATAATTTTATTATTTTATTCGGAATAACAAATGATTTCGTGCCTGTTTTGCCACGGTCTAACTTCCTTATTGTACTTTAGCCAGACGTATTGCCAACCATAGTTGCTGTTTTTCTCAGTAGATCTACTGCAATTGAGAAGACATCACTCTGGTAACACTTCTTATACTTGCGGATGATGCAATCGCCTATTTTGGTCGATTGTCTGTTGATGACGCACGCGTACCAGGCATTAATGTCATACTAGGTATAGAAGGTATGTGCTGGGACCTCCCCTCACTCCACCGTGCTGATACTCATGCGTGTGACGTCACAGTGACGGAACAAGAGGGCAGATGTTGTTGTCAAGAGCGTAATTTATTTTACATAAAATGGCGTTTTTAACTATGGCGTTTGGCGCATGCGGCAACCAAACTATTTTATTATCTGGTTTAGAGTGCATCTTTGGTGTATCATCGTACTCATCTTGATGAGTAGAGTTTAAATGTGGAATAAATTTTTAAAAAGATTTAAAAAAAATGCACGTCGCATCGTACACATCATCGCGGTTGCTAGCGGCTAGGCGCTAGAAACTTCTTACTTGTAACACTTGACATTTATATTAGAATGATACATGTGACATGTACAGCCCAAAAAAAAACGATGTTTACTAATAGGGGATGTGGTCCCTTAGCCTGGTCATGCGACGGTCGTTCTCTCGACTGATCTACGCGTGACTTACCCACTGGACTCCTAGAGGCTGGCTCCACGTGCCACCCTTGGCGCGACTGTCGGCAATGGGAATAACGCCCAGGGCTGATGGTCTACTAAAGTCTCAATCCTTCTCACACACGCATACGAACACAGACACGACACACATAGATCGGGTTGGGGGCTTCTCAGACTTCAGCGTGGACTCCGGGAAGGGACTCCGAGGGGAGCCGGCTTTGGACTGGCAGCGCTGTGCAAACCAGGTCTGGCACACCTGGCGCCGTTTGGACAGTACAGGGACCCACCCTTGCCTTGGCCGGTGTAGGGGGCTGCCCTATTATCCATTCATAAAATGCTCGATCGTGTCGGCAGCACCGGGTAGCTCCGGAACAGGGGGTTAGCTGCACGCTTCGGGTCGCCACGGCGTGGCCGCACAGCCGCGCTTAACGGAATCAAGTCTCATCATGGATGGAGCGCGGGGCGCGGTGGGGTGATCTCCCGTATCTATACGCTCACCAATCCATAAGCACACCCTCACACATACAACCCTCTTTAGCAACCATGAAGAGACACCAAAGAAAAGATGGTAACGTGGCAAAGACCAGCGAGGAGGTAGAAGGTAGAGATATCCCTGTCTCTCCAAGTAGCTCCAGCAGGGAACTGGAGGAAGCGCTCCTCCGCTCTCCAGGCGTGGGGTCTCGGGTGGAGCCGCACGGTTCCGTCGGGGACACTGCTGCCAGGGGGAGCGATGAGGGGCGAACTTCGTTGGCTGCGAGTCCGGCCGGGCCCATGGACGTGTCCATGGGAGCGACCGAAGACGAGGAGTCGCGAAGGAAGCGTAGGAGGGAAAGGAAAAGGAAGTGGAGAGTCCAGAAAAGGAGACGAGAGAGGGAGGACAGGCAGCGACGCCGTCAGTGAGGTGTTGGCCCTTCAGAGGCGCAGGCTGCCTCGGCAACGACGGCTTCGCATGATGTGCAGCCGCCGCAAATCCCCTCTGCTTCTGCGGCCGGTCGGGCTGCTTTCGAGCCGGGTGACCCCTCAGGGATCGTCAAGGCTGGGATGCTGCCAGATTGGGCGGCCTGGCGGAAGGTGCAACGACGGCACCGTGAGGCAAGAGGTAAGGTAGTAAAAGAGGTTGTCCTGCCGACGGGACAGAGGGTCGCAGAGCGGGGGAGGGGCCGAAAGGCTCTACCCTTGCGGCGCCCCCCGGGCGTTCGGCAAAGAAGCAGAACAAAAGAGGGATAAGGCGCAGCCGAGCCCACGGGGACGAAAGCTGGACAGGCGGCCACCGGCGCAGGGAGGACCATCAGGCACTCCGGTGTCGGGCCCGCCAGGCTGGCACAAGTCAGCTGGGGGCGCATGTGTCCTCACTCCTGCGAGGGCGGGACGCTGCCGCGACCCCGGCCGCTGGGGCGGGCCATGGCCCCTCGGGAACGTCAGGTTCGGCGGGTAGGAGGGATATGCAGGTGGTCATCACCTCCAATCGGGGAGATAGCGTAGTCCTGGTAGAAGAGGCGGGGCCAATAAGGAGGAGTCTGGTGGCGGGGATGTTGGACGCCATGTCGGTAGCAGACGGGGCGTTGCACCTCCGCTTCCGTAACTCGGAGATAGTTGATCCAGTGTGGCTTTTGGTGACCGCCGAGGATGACGAGTCCCTGAGTTGGCTTCTCAACGGCTGGTCCGGGACGGCGGTGGGGAAGATCGCCTTCAGCGCCGTAAGGGTAGGGGGCGCCCCATGGCCGGTCCGGATCGGCTTTTGGCTCAGAAGTCAAGAGGTGGACCTAGAGGGTGTTGTCAGGATGCTTGCGCTCCAGAACCGCTCGCTCATTGTTGGGCAATGGCGGTACCTGGAGACGGTAGGAGGACCTGGGGCTTGGCGTCTGGTCTTCTCGGTGGGGCCTGGGGTGGCTCGCGAGCTGGACGGGCAAGGCTGGCGGCTGTATTTCGAGTTGGCGACTCTGAGTTTAACCAGAGTTCCGACATGAACTGCGGTCGCCTCCGCATGGCCCGCGGCGGGCGCGCGGACGGGCTCTGGCCAGAGGAGGTCTCCGCCCGGGCGGCGTCGCGGGTGGGCCAGATCAACCTACAACATAGCCGGGACGCCACTGGGGAGCTGGCAAAGCTCCTCGCAGGCGGCCCAGGCGGAGTTGTGTTGATCCAAGAGCCTTATGTGTATAGGAAACAAGTGAGAGGGCTTGGAGGAATCGGCTTCAACATCCTCGTTGGTGGCGAAGCAGAGGAGGAACAACCTAGGACATGCATACTGGCGTCGAGGGATCTGGACGTGATGTTGCTGCCGCAGCTCGGGTCCAGGGACACCACAGTAGCTGTCCTGGAGTATAAGGTGAGTAATATAAGGCTTAAGGTTATGATGTGCAGCCTTTATGTTCCCTACGATCGGCGGGGGCTGCCTCCGTGAGAGCAATTTGTGCGTATCGTCGATTTCGCTGGGTAACATGGGTTACATACAACTGATAATAGGCTGCGATGCCAATTCTCACCGCAGATTGTGGGGCAGCACAAATACCAACCCACGCGGTGAGGCTCTACTAGAGTATTTGGCTACGACGAACCTAGAGGTATTAAATAGAGGTACAGCTCCAACGTTTGTCAATCGCATCAGACAGGAGGTGATCGACATCACGCTAGCGAGCAGAGGAATAACGGAGGATATATCTAACTAGAGGGTGACGGCCCACATTCAATGTCTGTTCATCATATGATCAGCTTTGAATTGGATGTGGACCGTGAGAGCACTCCCCCCAGGAGAAATACAAGGAAGGCCGACTGGGATGCCTACGTAATAGGCCTCGGAGGGTTGCCAAGGAGCCCAGAGGGGAGAAGACTCTACAGAGGCATTAGATAGTGAGGTTGAGGCCCTAGAAGGTAGAATAATGGCAGCCTACGAGGCCGCATCACCACTTAGGGGGGAACGTTCCATCAAAGTCAGATGGTGGAACAGGGATCTCGCAGTACTACGCAAGTTTGGATAGTGCTCTTTTGGCTCTTCAAAACAAAAAAACTTTATTTCGAAATTACAACAAGTTTAATTATAATTTTAAAACAAATGAGAAATACACGATGTTTAATGTTGAAACACTCGTAATAAATTCTAACATAATATTGTATCTTACTTGTACATATAAAGTCAAATATGCTTAGCTAACATTATAAAATAAAACAACTTAAACTAAATAATTATGATGACTATGATTATTCAGCGGTTTTAGTATTTCCGCGTTGAACGACTGCTTCGATCCTATTACTATACTAACACGAGATATCAGTATAGCATTATACAGGGTGCTGTAACTCCTCCCTTGCCAGATGAGATTTAGGGTAACTAAATCTTAAAATTGATGTCCTCCAGGGGAACTTCGTGGGTCTTAACTTCGTTGACGATTTTGGACTCGACTGTGAAACTGGTTATTCTGGAACAGGGATCTCGCCGCAATACGCGGGCGGACTCGAAGGGCCTTAAATCGAGCCGTCCAAGAATCGAGTGAAGCGGCCTGTGACGAATTTAGGACTGCCAGAAGGGAGTTTAAGAAGGAACTGCGACGGAGTAAACGAGCTAGTTGGAGCGCGTACTGCGGGGAAGTCAACTCCCTCCCGGACGCAGCCAGGCTGGTAAGGGTACTCAAACAGGAGGTAGGCAGTAATGTAGCATCCTTAAGGAAACCGGATGGGAGCTGGACAAGCACCGGTGAGGAGACCCTGCGTCATCTCGCCGAAGTTCACCTCGCGGGCGGTGGAGCCGTCACAGGGGCTACCGACCTGGGCCGGTCCCGAACGCGGACTGGCAGCTGGCAGAGGGGGTGGTCACAGATGGCTCTATAGCCTAGGCGGTAGGCGAGTTCGCTCCTTTTAAGTCCGCAGGCGGTAATGGGATTTTTCCGGCCCTGCTCCAGAGGGGCCTGGATATACTGCTTCCCAACATAATGGAGGTTTTCCGGGCCAGCCTGGAGTGGGGCTACGTCCCGAAGGCCTGGCGCCGGGTTAGGGGGGTCTTCATTCCCAAGCCGGGAGGGGAGGACTACACGCTGGCCAAGGCGTACAGGCTAATCAGCCTTACATCATTCCTGCTTAAGGCATTCGAAAAGATAGTAGATAGGTTTATGTTGCGAGGGATCCTAAAGGATCACCCTTTCCATAAAGGTCACCACGCGTACCAGCGGGGGAAGTCGACGGCAACGGCGCTCCATGCTGTGACACGGAAGGTGGAAAGGGCCCCACACTACGTGGAGAGCATTAGCTGTGTTCTTCGATGTGGAGGGGGCCTTTGATAAGGCAAGGACGGATATTGTCTGTACCGCCCTACACGATAGGGGAACGCCGAGGTCCCTAAAATGCTGGGTGGCGAGCATGCTGGAGGACAGGAGAGTTTCGCTGACCTTGAGGGGCCGAGGCCTGGGCGTTGGGGTGACAGGCGGCTGTCCTCAGGGCAGCTGCCTTTCGCCCCATCTATGGTGTCTGGTCATGGACGGCCTCTTGGAGAGACTCTCTGAGAATGGCTTCTACGCCCAGGCGTACGCTGATAATGGGCTGGTCTTTTTTTTTTGTTCCCTCAGGGCTCGTCCGCGGCCTTGCCGCCCCGATAGCACCGCAACCCTTGGTTGATTGTGCATACCCTTAGTCTTACTCCACCCATTCCAAGATCACTGTGCCTTGAACTAGTCTGCACAGCGATTGGTAGGGTGAAGTTTTATATTGCTCTGTCTCCGGTCTAGAGTGACCGTAGATCAGTTGTCTTTTCCGGTCCAGAGCTATACACTCACACAAGATGTGCTGGGCTGATTCCTCCCCCTCGCCGCAGAGTCTGCATGCGAGGTCCCCTTCGAACCGCCCCATTTTATGCAGGTGTTTCTTGACGGCCATGTGTCCCGTCAAGAGACCTGTTGTGTTTCTGAGCTGTCCTCTGCTAAGGTTTAGCAGCTCCACAGCTCTCTTTGAACTGGGTCCGTCAATTAGTGACTTCCCATGTCTGAGCCCTGGACAGTCCGCCCAGTACACCTTGTGTTGGTTTCTGACCCAGGACTTAATGGCTCCCCTGGCAGTGCTCTTTGACACGCCCAGAGCCGGTTCTGGTCCCATAAATGGTTCTGCTGACCCTCTCTTCGCGAGACTGTCAGCTTCTTCATTGCCTTTAACCCCCGAGTGACCCGGCACCCAGATGAGGGTCACCTCATTCTGCCCAGCCAGGTCGCTCGTCTCGTCTCGGCACTCACTCACCAGCCAGGAATTTACCCGTGGGCTACTTAGTGCCTTAAGGGCTGCCTGGCTGTCTGTGGCTATGAGGATCCGCTTGTTGGTGTAGCCCCTCCTCTTGTTCTCCCGCACACAGTGCAGGATGGCGTACATCTCGGCCTGAAACACCGTTGCATGGGCTCCGAGGGAAATACTATGACTTACCCTCGGTCCTTCCGAGTAAACACCTGCCCCCGTCCCACGCTCCCCGCCAGATTCGTCCGTGAACCAGACGAGCGCATCCGTGGCATGCCCGGCGTCTCCTCCCGCCATGCCTCGCGATCAGGGATTTCCACTGTAAAGTTGTTTTCCCTGCACATTCGCGGGCTCGCGAAGTCTGACCTCATTTCAAGCATGGGCTCCTTCACGATCTCCTGAATTTTGCAGTGGCCCCTCAAGCCTGGGTTGATCTTCAGTCTACCATTGCAGGCTAGTCTGTATAGTCCTAGCCTGGCCTCTCCCATAATAACTAAGTGTAGGGGGGGTAGATCCAGCAACACCTCCATGGCGGCTGTTGGGGTTGAAGACATGGCCCCTGTGATGCCTAGGCAAGCCATCCTTTGGATCTTGCCTAGTTTTTGTTTGGCACTGGATTGTGTCACCTTAGGCCACCAGACCAGTGCCGCATATGTTAACGATGGTCTGACCACCCTTGTGTACAGCCAGTGGGCCATACTAGGTCTTAGTCCCCACGTTTTTCCATATAGCCGCCTAGTGACGGTTAAGGTCATGACTGCCTTACGCAGTATTTTTCCAATGTGACCATTCCAGGTTAGCTTAGAGTCCAATACGACCCCAAGATATTTTACCTCCCTGGCCATTGGAACGCTCCTACCGTATAGAGTGAGAGTTCTGTGGCTTTCACACTTCCTCCTCCTCGTAAACGGCACGACGGTTCCTTTCTCGGGGCTCACCCCGAGCCCTTGATCAACCGTCCACCCTTCCACCACTTACAGTGCAGTCTGCATACGCTCCCACACTGCCTGTGTGACCTTTCCTCGGACTATGATGACAATGTCCGCATAGCCCTGTACCTCATACCCCCCTCCCGAGTGCCTCCCGAGCAGGCCGTCCACGACTAGGCACCAGAGCAAGGAGACGCTCCCCTGCGGACACCCCGCGGCGACCTCCGTAAGCAGAGTCCCTCCCGCGAGTGAGGTGAACACCGCCCTGTCCCTGAGCATGGAACCGATCCACCTGCAACAGGTCTCCTCTATTCCACGCTCCCGGGCAGCTGCCAGAACCGATCCGAACGAGGTGTTGCTAAAGGCCCCCTCTATGTCTAGGAAGGCCCCCAGCGCCACCTCCTTGTTCTCCAGCGTATTCTCCAGTTTCAGCACCAGTTGGTGCAGTGCTGTTTCTGTTGAGAATCCTGCTCTGTATGCATATTGTCCGCAGTGTAGAGGATATGCTTCCAGTACACCGCCCCTAATGTGCTGGTCGAGCAGTTTTTCCACTGTTTTCAGCAAGAAGGACATGAGACTTATTGGCCTCAGGGACTTTGCCTGGTCTGTTGGACGCCCAGGTTTAGGAATAAATACAACCCTGGCCAGTCTCCATGCCCTCGGAATGTACCCCAGAGCCAGGCTGGCCCTCATAATGAGGGTAAGCACCGGCGCCCGTATATCTATCCCCTGTTGGAGCATGATGGGCATTATTCCATCAAATCCCGGCGATTTGTATGGCTTAAAGCTGTTAATGGCCCATCTGATTTTGCTCCAGGTAACCTCTTTAGCGACTGTCCAGTCTACTCTAGATGCCCGCCTATAAGGCGCCTCTATTTCTGAGTGTTCCCAGTCCGGAGGTGATTGGTTTATTATGTTACAGCCGGGGAAGTGCGTCTGGAGTAAAATTTCCATAGTTTCCTCCCCCGAGCTTGTAAAGCCTCCCGTGGGTGTTCTAAGAGAGCCTATGTTAGTCTGAGGGCCCTTAGACAGGATCTTGTGTAGTCGAGCACTCTCGGACGTGTTTTCCACTTCTTCGCAGTGCCTCCTCCACGACTCCTTCTTGGCGTCCCTCAGTCTTTTGTTATAGGTCGATAGGGCCTGTCTATATTCATCCCATGCTCCCGACCTTTTGGCCACGTTAAACAGCTTACGAACCTGCGTCCTCCTTTGCCTGAGGTCCTCGTTCCACCACGGGACGTTCCTGGTGGACACCCTCATTTTCAGGGGGCAGTTGGCGTTATAGGCCGAGGTAATTGCGTCTCGCAATTGGACTGCTGCAATCTCGAGGTCTATTGAATTTTTTATGGTACTCTTAACCCCCCGCAGTTCCACAGCCAGGTCTGCCCTGTAGGCTTCCCAGTCCGCCTTGCGGGGGTCCCGGTACCATACCGTTTCTCTTTCGACTTTGGTGATTTCAAACCGGATGTATCTGTGGTCTGAGCTACTCACTTCCCCTGACACAGCCCAGCTTTTAACAAAGTCACCCAGAAACTGGGTGGAAACTGTTAGATCTAAAACTTCCTCACGCCGTGTTGTGACGAAGGTCGGTTTATTACCTCTATTCAATATGTCTAAATTAAATTTCATAAAGAATTGTAAAAGTGCCTCACCCCTAGAGTTTGTGTCCGAGCTACCCCACAACTCATGGTGCGCATTCGCATCCATGCCGATGATGGTCTGCCATCCACCTGCTCTGCTACCCACCATCAGCTGCTCCAATTCGTTGGGTGGAGGAGGGTCCGTGCTGTCCCCTGGCAAATAGGCTGACGCGACAGTAATGTCCCTCAGCCCATCCGCTCCTCCACATCGGATTTTGATCGTTGCCAGGTCCCTGGAACAGAAATTCATTAGAGGGAGAAACTCTATCCCTTCCCTGACAAAAATGCAGGCCCTCGGGTTCTCGCTGGATCTGCTGTAGACGAGCTTTCCAGTAGCTCCGCCAAGCCCCTTGATCTCTCCTTAATAAGAGTACGGTTCCTGGATGAGGGCCACATCCGTGTTCCTCAGAGCCATTGGTAGTCCGGCCGTGGCTGCCCTACTGTGTTGGAGGTTGACCTGAAGGAACCTAAGTCCCATTAACCCTTAGTTGCTTCCCCAGTGGGCGGAAGCTAACCCTTCCCATGCCCCAGAATGCCTTGAAGGAGGTTCCTTCAAGGGCTCTGTAAGATGTCGGGTCGATCGAGAAGGCGAGCGTCTGTCCTTTCTCCTCTGCCTTCCTGCTTAGAACCGACCAGTGTTGCGTCCCCAGTTCAGGGTTCTGGATCTTAAGTCTGCTGATCACCGTCTCCTGCGGGACGGTGTCAGGGATCCGTACGAGGACCTTGCGTCTCTTTGGGAGTTCCTTGGGCTCGACGGCTGTCAAGTCCGCCCCCTCCCAAATCTGACCGAGGCCCCCGATCGTTTTCCGCAGCCAGTCCCGCGACTGCGGGCCGGCACAGGTTGTTCAGAGGATGCCCCCCGTCAGGCGCGTCCGGTGGAACTGACGCGGGCTCTCCCCTTCCTGAAGAGAGTCCACTGCAGCTACCACCGCAGCCTGGATCAGGTCCGCCTTCCCCTGGTCTAGCGTGACCTCAGGATGTGGGCTGGTCTTAGTCACCGGCAAATTCCTTGGCGTCGTCTGTGAGTGCATGCAAGCTGCCTGTATCATAATCGAAAGGTGGTGTGGTGAGCAGGGACTCTCTGTAAACCCGGCGAAGACGGAGATGATCCCATTTACCAAGAAGAGGAAGGTAGAGGGGTTCAGGGTGCCCGTGATGTTTGGAAAACCTTTAGCTTTAGTGCGGGAGGTTAAATATCTGGGGGTGATCCTGGACTCCAAACTAACATGGGGGTCGCAAATAGAACGATTAGTGAGGAAGGGAGTAGCGACCCTCTGGCAGCTGCGTCGTGTGATCGGGAGGACTTGGGGACTTAATCCTCGGATCCTTCATTGGATCTACAGGCCGAGAATCCTCTATGGGGCGTTGGTCTGGTGGTGTAGTGTGAACCAAACTATCAGCAGGAAGCTGGCCAAACTCCAAAGGCTGGCAATCCTGGGTATCACAGGCGCTATGAGGACGACACCCTCAGCCGCGATAGAGGTCCTGTTGATGCTGCCTCTGCTTCTCATCTGTATAAGAAGGGAGGCTATGGCGTCGCATCTTAGAATGCGAGACTCAGGAAACTGGTGCGGAGAGGGAGCAGTAATAGGGCATGCAAGAGTCGCCAAGGAGGTGAAAAAGGAAATTCCAATATACGCCATAAAGGTGCGGGATGCCGAGGACGATATTAGGTTGACTAGGCCATACACCCTCAGGATCCCCAGTAGGGATCAGTGTGAGGGAAAATGAGGTTGCATTCCAGCCCGCAAGCCTGGTCTGTTTCACTGACGGATCGCGGCTGGAGGACCAACAATCCTCCGGGGCAGGAATATACATCAAGAGCCTGGGAGTGCGCGAGAGCTATGCTCTTGGCGCATATACCACGGTATTCGAAACAGAGGTGTATGCTATCCTGTCTGTGGCCAATAGACAGGATGTAAAGAGGAGTCCCGAGAAATGGGTGTACATCTTCTCGGATAGCCAGGCGGTCAGCCAGGCAGTCTGCGCGGCCAGAATCAGGTCAACACTGGTTCAGGAGTGCGCTGGCGCCCTCAAAGGACTAGCCAGGACGGAGGTGCAACTGGTGTGGGTTCCGGGACACTGTGGCGTAGCGGAGAATGAGGTGGCGAATAATCTCGCAAGACTCGGTTCCCGGCGGCCGTTCTGTGGCCCGGAGCCTGCGATAGGCATAAGTAGGAAGACAGTCTCTGTCGCCTTAGACAGGTGGACCGAGGAAGCAATGGAGAGGCACTGGGGGTCGGTTGGTGGCTGCAGGCAGGCGAGGGACTTCGTGGAGGGGCCAGACAGAGATAAAGCTGTTTGGCTACTCGGAAGGAGTTGACCTACGCTTCGCCGCATCCTTGGGGTGCTGACAGGCCACTGCGCCCTTAGAAGACACCTCACATTGATAGGCGTAGAGAGGGATCCCATTTGCAAGGAGGGAGTCTTTGAGCAGTATTGTTCGGATCGAGGACTCTGCAGAGGAATCAGGTAAGTACCGTCCAACTGAAGACCGTCACGGCCTTCATCTCGAGGTTGAGGCGGTTTGGCGACGGAACCGAGGAAGAGTAGAGCATGGTTGCTGGGGTTGGCAAAAAGGGCTCATTGTGGCCTACTTGCTTGGCGTTGGCCTCCCCACCACTGCTACTACTACGAATAGTGGCTATGTGTTGAGTGTCATATTATTATCGCTCTCTAAATTTCAACCGAGATATCAACACCGGAAGTTTTAGCAGTTTGTTAGCCTAAAAACTGGGGATATAGTCTTAGTCTGCAACCTGTTCACATATAAGTTTTATTAGTTTACAAGTGTTCTTATCAGTTTATTATGGATAGTATCGTTAATATGGACCTGAGGTCTTTAGAACAATCAATAACGATGTTTCTCAAGATTGTTAATAACTTCAAATTGGTACATTTCTAAGTTAGTATATTATTGGCATCAAACAAGAAAAACGACTACTTATGGGAACAAGATATTATATTACTCCAATTCTAAGTGCAGTGATTGGTATATCTAAAGCAGTTGGGCTAATTCTGATAATTATACTCGTAAATATGAATCCATGTACATCACACCCAAACCCTGGTAGGGTATTAATTATTTTAACTTGATGATTTCCTGTGGAGCGTTGTAGATGTTCTCAAATGTGCCAATAAGAAACAGCTACCACGTGATGAGGAGGTGGTAAAGCTTATAAATGTCTTGCTGAAAGACAGTAAGCCATAATTCCGATTTTGTATGTTGAAGTGTTTACACTTTGCAGTGAAAAAAGTACTTAATCGTTTCAAAGACATACACACGATATACAATGGCCCAATTTAAAGCGACCTTCATCATTTTGACAGCTCTATGTCAAAATGTTTTATGTCTACAAACCACTAAATGTAAGAGTATTGAGAATCTGTTTCCAAGAACACAGCTACACAAAGATGAGCCAGTTAAAGTTTCAACATACATGTCCAAAATCAAGTATGATATGGTTCGTTACAAACTATCGTTTATGTTCGATAAAGGCAGCCGTGGTGTACCACCTGACTGGAGAACTCTCATACTAACTGATTATCTGTTTCGTCAAATTTCATTTTTATATTTATATCCACTGGGTTTCTTACATAAGTAGGTAACACGACGGTTGGGGTAGACAGACATTAACTACACATTTGAAAAACTGTGATTAAGTATGGGCTCTGCATTACCAACATGATAGCCGACAGTTAACGGTGGACAGACAGTTATAGTAATTTTCTTAGTGACTTTTGGTAAGCCTGGATCTATGGATTCCAACTAGTTTTCAGCAGCCAATGACGTCATCGGAGCTGTGATTTCACATTTGTAACTGAAATGCATCGCGTTGTTAGTTTGGACACCCATGCATTCTATTATCTCTGTTAAAAAAGCTAATAATAACTAGCTTAGTTTGAGCCTAGTTACCTTGAAACGAATGACCGACATGCTACTGACTACGCAATTCAAGCTTATACGTTTTTACATGTTAAGTATGTGTGTTAAATATGTTGTTGCTGTTTCTTGAATTGTGGCTCTGTTTTTTTGCCATTAGTATGTGTATATATAAAATATGAAGGTTATGTTTAACTTAATAAATTACTATTAAAGCATGCAGTCTAAAGAAGCTTAAGAAACACTAAGTTGAACTGTGTTTGTTTCAATTATAAAACAATAACAACACCGGAGTTTAAATTATTTAAATCTATTTTTAGAATATGTTATAAACAGGATCATTGCTATTGAAATCAAATCGTTATTTAGTTTACTTAATTAAAATAGTTGTATAAATAATTGCTTTAAATAAAAATCCTCGTATCTGTTTGCAGGAAGTTTGATTAAAGCGAATAACGCCAGTTTATATGTGTTAGCAGGCGTGTGTATTGAAATAATGATTTAGCGAATGAATATCAGAGTATATAACTGCGTCTACTTTCAGCAGATGGCGGTTCTTTATTTTGGGCTTGTGTCATATGGGAAATAGCGTTAGAGGTGAATTTCGTTCGGCATATCAGACGATAGATCGAGTGGTTCTAATCAATGTGCACCGTATTATATAGTGTTCCAAATTAATATATGTGCCTTAATTTGTTATTTTGTAAAAACATAATAATAAATAAAAACATATCTAAGGAAATTGAAAAAAAGATAAAGAGAGAAAATTGAAAAGAGTTGACAATAAAAAAATAAGAAAAGCTTGCGCATTTAGATTGTGCATGTGGCTGGTTGCTAGCGGGTAGGGCTTAGCTGTTAACAACTAGTCACTGACTGACCCGGCTTGTAATATTAGAATAAAGTATAACAATAACTTTCATTACAATCCAAAGGCTGTCCCCTTGTTCCTTACCAACGCTTTCACGATATGCAGGAGAAAAAGGACATCTATCATTACTTGCCAATGTCTTCACGATATGTAAGAAAAAAGTATATCTATCATTACAATCTAACGGTTATACCGCCTTGTCGTTGTGTCACCTTATTACTTACGACTGTCTTCACGATATGGAAGAGAAAAGTATATCTATCATTACAATCTAAAGGTTATGTCGCCTTGTTGTTGACACATGCACAGACCAAGAATTTTATTTATTTTTTGGTTTAGAGGACACGTGTTTGGTATCATTATTCTCCACATCTCTAGAGGTCTAGCCTGATATAACGTAATTCAAGATGGCATCTGAGATGATGAATCTGGATTTAAATATAAAAAGACTTCGAAACTTGATGTCATTGTTTTCACTATATGGATAGTAATGAACACCTTTTGTTACATCCAACACTTCCTTCAACATATATTTAGGTTGATATAAAGACTTTGAATTATTATTATTATTATTATTATTATTATTATTTGTTATTTTTAAAACAGTGAACTACACACAATGTATCACAAATAAGCTATGACTTGTGGCTGTGCTAAAATACAATTTTAAATGTTACTCCAAAACTTTTTGACAATCCAGAGTCTGACTTACTGACAGCTACTTATTTCCTCTATCTTTCTGATTCTTCTATTTTGCTAGATTCTTCCATCAAAACTTCAATTATATAAGATTCTTCAGCATATCAGCGTGAACTTGAAACAGTAATTTTTTTTTTGAAAATACAAAAATTACATTTTTTGCATGTATTTCTAAATTTTATTAATTAGCACAATATACATACACATTATCAAACGTTAAACCGTTTTGTTCAAACAACAAACTTAACACGAGATTTGTGTTGCCACACCCACTCAGACTACATATATAATATCTAACGCTGTTTGGCAAGAGAGTACCATGCCTTCATTGTTGTTCTGAAGATGTAAAAGTGACATCATCTATATTTGGAATCGATAAGACAAAAACGTGTTTAATGGTAGGCACCTTGACTTACACTAATCTATATTTTTGGTATGTATAAATATATAGAGAAGCAAATGAGTCATACAGTCAGTATCAATGTTGTCACAGGATGAAGTTCTTGTAAACACAGCCATCAGCAAGTAGCGTATTGAGTTATATATACCTGGTTATCAGTTTTGTGGACTAGATACTAAAGTTAAAGAACTTTTGGAACTCTGTTACCGCTGATCTTTGGTGGTTTGTCTGCACTAGGTGTGTGGGCGATGGTTCTGCTGGTATGGCTAAAGCTGTTAATGATGCCCAAGCAGCTAAACATAAACTAGAGAAAGAATAACGTCAGAACAAAACAATGGAGGCCATCGCTATGGGTAAGACAAGTAGCGGTTTGAAATTAAAACCAAAACACAAAAGATTGGGGAAAGGTCCGTAGCTGAAGAAGCAACTCAGCGGTTATGGGTTGTATCTGTAAAAACAAACAAAAAAAGAATAAGAAGTTTATCAGACCAAAAAAATCTCAGAAAATTTGCAGGTAAAATGAAAATCCAATATTTTAGAAGTGTATGCAGGCGAGAAACTCTCCCCTCAGTGGATCACGTAAGAGTGAGTCATTCATCAAGAATTTATACAAACAAAGCACCTGTGAGTTGGGTTATGTTGGAAATGTGGTGACACCGCTGTGTATTTTGACTCATGGAAATTTGAAGCCTCCAATAGAGCTGCAGTGTTACCTTAAAGACTGTATTATATTTTATAATCATGATGTGTATCAACAATATAATACTTATAATTGTGGTCACTCATGTTTAACATTTTTAAATAAAAGACCCGAACAGTAGCTCTCTGTGTTTCAGTCATATTGCATTGCAAACCTTCACGTTGAAATATCACTGTTTCCATCTGTCAACAGACTATCATCCACTAGTTGACTTGAATCCGGATCGTAGTTATGCTGTTGCCTTGATCGGTTTTCACACATACAACAGTAGACCTAACATATATGAAGGTAAAAACAAATTTCACATACAAGGAGTTACTTGGAAAACGATCACGGTACCCACTGGTGCATATTAAATAACTCACTTGGAAGAATTGCTTCAAAGTCAACTTGTTCGACATAAGCAGTAGACTTCAATTCTGAGACCTAATTTAAAAAGCCTTAGATGTGAGATACATTATTATATACAAGTATTAGTTTTGAACCAAATCATTCGATTGGGCAGCTGCTGGGGCTTTCAAAAGAAGTTCTCCAACCAGGCGTCTTACATGAATCTAATTTACTCTTTGAAATAGTGTATGTTAAACAGATTTGCAAACAAACTAATAATGTGTTTGGTTGCTGCTATAATGGAGAACCTTCACATACATTATATGAGTTTGCTCTGATGTTTGATACTGGCTGTGCAATCGATATAGAACCTAAGAATCTAATTTATCTACCGGCGAACAAACGACAAATTTCAAATATAAGCATCGACATCGTCGACCAAGATACAGTTACTGCCCAGGCAGCACAGACACATTATGAGAATATACCAGGAATGTTTCGAAAGAATATTCAAACATCCCCAGAACATTCTCACAAGGTACAATATATATATATTCATAGAACATTCTATGAACATGGCAATGGGACAGATTCTGTCATACTAATAAGGTTCTCAGAATGTTATTTATAATATTCTTAGGAGCTCCCAGTATGTTCTGAAAATGTCCCACGAACATTCAATGAATCTTCTGAAAATGTTCATACATATACTCATGGGAACATTGCTTTTTTTTTAAAGATATACAGGATGTTTCGCATAAGAACCGACACAGAGCAGGGCGTGTAGGGGAACCTAAAATGTGGTGATTTAATGCAACATACACCCTTACTAAGTTGCACCCCTGAGAAGTTATAGGCCTTCAAAATGGGTTTTAAATTTCGAAAAAAATCAAAATCTCAGTAATAGTTCAACTTAGAAAAAACAAATTTGGTACACGTTTTGGGTGTACCAAGAGCATTGATCGATGGTGAGTAGATTTTAATTCAAGCATTTCGAAGGGTTCAATAGGGTGATGAACCCATAAAATGTAACGTAATTGTTTAACCTATTGGTGGATTTAAAAAATTATTATTTCATTTTATGGGGAAGTAAATTCTAAAACTTTCCGCTTGTTATTATCCAAAAAACATTTGTCGTTGTCAAGAAAAACCTGAATAACTAAAAACATATATTTTATCAATGTTACTTAAAACTTAAAATCATCAAAAATTCAATAGATGCCTATGAAATTATCATTTTGAAGAATTTCTATAACTTATCAGTAGCAATTTTTTTTAATTTCTGTTGTTTGTTGTCTAATAAATTATACTTATTCACACTTTTTCCCTGATTGTTAAATTTGACGTATACATAATTTTATTGGAAAATATTGAATTTTCTATGATTTTTAGTAACATCGATAAAATATGTTTCTTTAATTCGTGTTTTTCTTGAAACCAACAACGTTTTTTGAAAATAACAGGAGCAACAAAAGTTTTAAAGTTTAATTCCTCATAAAATGAAATAATAATTTATTACATCCGCCAATATGTTACAAAATTGTGACATTGTAAGTGTGCAACACCCCTAATCAACCCTTTCAAATGCCTCAATTGAACTCTACTTACCATCGATTAATGCTCTTGGTATACTCAGAATGTGTATTAAATTTCATTTCTCTAAGCTAAAGTATTACGTAGATATTGATTTTTTTCAAAATAGAAAACCCTTCTTTAAAGGCTTATAACTTCTCAGTGGTACAACTTAGTATAGGAGTAAGTTGCGTTAAATCACCATATTTTAGGTTTACCTACATTCCTCTGTTCTGTGTCGGCTCTTATGCGAAACACCCTCTGTACATTTTTTGAATGACAAATTAAGGAAATGCAAAGCTATGAAATATTTGATTTATCTTCAAAATTTACTAATTTTCCTCCATTTAACAGGCCTTGTATATATTTTCGTATAAGCAAGCCCAACTCGCCATATATGTTGGAATTTGAACTTTTATCACTCACCCTTGTGTAGGTTACCATCTTTCTAGTGGCTACACACACCTGTAAAGTCATGTTCAGATACTTAATAAGTCAACAATTCGAGTATTGCACATTTATTCAGATTAATTAATATAACAAATGCAAATAAATGTTTGCGAATAAAACATTAATAAAACAATTAAAATTTCAATAACATAAAAATGAAATAAATAAAGATGCAGTTCTTTGAGTTGGCAGAAAATTTAATAGCCAAACACAAAGTTTCCGAGATGAATATTCAAGGTTACCCCGCTGAAGTAACTTCAAATTTGGCTAGACTATTGATCCTACAAGCTTTCAGTGAGGTATTAAAGGAATTGAATTACATAATAGTACTTATACCTTTATAGAATACAACTAAATTGGACAGAATATGCCACAAAATCACACACACTTGCACTTACAAAAAACTACAACTGAAAGTCATCGATCAGACCTTTTGACCCTCCCCTTGTATGGTTGCTCTCTGCTCTGCTTCCACGGACTTGATTTTTTTGACTTCTAAAGCTATTTCCATATCCCGATGTCCGATGTTTGTCACCAGCTTGGATATGCTGGTTGTGAAAGCATACTTTGTCAAAGTGATTGTGTATCTGATAAATTGCAAGTTTTATTGTACACAGCTCATCTACCTACAATATGTTATGTTGATATGTTAATAGGTTAATATGTTAACTCTTTCACCTGAATAAAAAGCCTCAGATGTTCCGTACACAATTCTATAGATTTGCAGTATTCTTGCACTTATGATAGCGTGATATCAGTTTCCCTAATAACCCTTAGTTGTACTTGCTTGTCCTAAATACCCAGAATTAATTTATCTTTGATCGTTGAACCTGTGTATGGATTTTTATAATTATACAGATACATCGATAACTAGCGGGTTGCTACTTAAGTTCCGTTACAAAAGAGTAAATGGTCTGGTTTTTGATAAAAGTTATAAAATTTTAACGTTTTCATAGTAATATTTGTCTTTGGCTTCATCAAAACAACCGAGAACATCTTCCAGCTTATTTGTCTTATTTACTAGAAAAGTGTTAAAGTGGTGGTTTATATGGCATAATTTACTATTACTATTGAAGAGCACAATTTTTTAATTATATATTATACAATGTATGTGTACCTAATTCGTAAGATGATCGTCTCAGGCAAAATTAGCGAACCCTTCGTCGGTGTCAACTGTAAGAAATGCTTTAAAACTTGTTTCTTTACTGGGTGCCTTTTAGTTCTTGATAACCTGCCACCATGTTTTAGTTGCTTCTGTACTCTGTGTTATGTTTGTAATTACACACTGTTCGCCGTGTTCACGTCACATTATTATCTTTAATTAATTATGTTTATGTTACAATATAACCTTATACAGCATGACATAACATCATTCAAGTCTATCAGTCATTTTTTAAATTTTAAAGTTATATATATATATATATATATATATATATATATATATATATATATATATATATATATATATATATATATATATATATATATATATATATATATTATAAGGAGCACATTCTGAGCGAAGATTCTGAATAATGGTTTAAATATTCTCAGTATATTGATGAGGAATTTTCTTAGGATGTGATGGAATGAATATAATCAGAATACTCAAGATGCAGTTTGAAATTCCATAAATATTAATAGAATATTCCGAAACAAATATTCTGAAAATGAATATTCTCACATTGTGAAAACGTTCTGAGAATATTTTGTGCTGTACGGGTGTAAACTTTCAAGGTGAAGAGGTGTCTGTAACCGCAGACTTTCGATGTTGATCTCAGTTAAAATCTAGAGAGCTGTAATAATGTCACCCAACACAGACACCATTAGTAACAAAAGTTTTTTGGACTGCACAGGTCCAATCTATCATTGTTATATAAATGTCAACTGTTACAAGTAAGAAACCGCTAGCCACTAGCGCCTAACCGCTAGCAACTGGTTGCGTGTACAATTCGGCCCGCAATTTTTTTTTCACATTTAAACTCTACTCGTTAAAACGAGTATGGTGATACCACATAAATCCCCTCTAAACTATAGAATAAAATAGTTTCGTTTGCGCCTGCGCCGACCGCCATATTTATAAACGCCATTTAATGTAAAATCAAAATGGCGGACCCTCTTTTATTGAATAACAATAATGAAAAAAGTAGATCGAGGAAAAAATTATTCAACATCGCCTACGGACACATTTTAATTTCTGTTTTATTTATGTATTATTGGCGTTAAAAAGTAAAGGTCACCACCCAAAAATCCGCTTTTAATTTCAAAAAGTTTCGAAAATTATTAATCAAAATCAACATCAGCGGACAACTTCAATCGCCCCGTATCTGAAAAACGAAGCTTTTCACGACCTATGTTGATATAAACGTGTCGTTTTGAAATAAGATATTCTTTTCATTGGTCAATTCCTGATACTATAAACTGACTCACCCTGAATATGGTAGGTCAGCTTTCTCCTGTGGTCTGTTATCCGTATGTTCTTCAGGCGTTTCTATTTCTTTGTTAGTTTGTCTCGGAAGTATTTACAAATAATGAAATTTTACCTCCAACATTTCAAGCGTATTAAACATTTGAAACAAATTTATAAAGTTAACGAATTAATTAACTTCGATTGCGGCTGTTTGCATGGAAATAAGAAGAATGTGACGTCACAGCGACGAAACAAGATGGTGGATGGATAGAGAAAGATAAGAGATTTAACCTGAGATCACGTAATCCAAGATGGCGGCCAAGATAGCTGACCAGAAGTAAAGAATAAGAAGATAGTGGCAAAAAGGTACCTAACCCGAGCAATTAAGACAAGATCCAACATGTCGATTTTTTTTAGTAATAACGTATATCAAATATGGTTGGCAGCGCATGCGCAAACCAACTTTGTTAGTTTTGGGTCTAGAGGCATGATGTGTGGTATCATTTTACTCGCCTCGATGAGTAGTATATTATATGGGTAAAAATGGCAGCAAGATGTTACCTGCAAGGGGCTGGCTGGCTGCTCACAGTGGTCTGTAACGTTTCTCCTAAGTGAAGAAATTATAATTTACGCTATAAATAATACACATTTTTAGGTAGCAGTTAAAAGACCGAAGTATCGAACTGGTGTGGTTTATCCTTAATAAAATGCAGACAATTAAAGACAACATTCTGAGAAGTAAATATCACCTGATTTCTTATTATACTATATCACACCCTTACCCTAATTGTTTAGAAGTTTTATACCCATAACAGTTCAAATATGTAGATCCATTGTTTTACAAGTCAATAGTATTAATGCAGCATGTAGGTATATATCTATTTACAAGTTGTGAGTTTAATACACATTTTTACAAAAAATTAATGTAGTCGGGCAGCTGTGCAAAATATAATCGCGATATAAAATATATAAATTAATTTTAGTTATTGATTATTTCTGGGTCGGAAATAATATGGCGGAACCGCCTGCGTATCACTGTTTACACTTGCGATTAACAGGTTTTCGACACTTATCACTTCACTTTCCTTGTCAGATTCTTGTGATACAGGTAGCGCCTTATTTTTATTTACATCATTTACTGGGCATCGCTGGGAACAGTTCTTTTATTTTCAGCATTTACAATATCAGTATTTGTGTTAAAAGCTGAAGATGCCAATGACTGATGATTGTTACTCCTTTTAATTAAAGGAATAATTTGATCTCTATGCCTGACAGTATTCCCATCCTCAAATTTCACTTCATATGTTATGCTACTCCTCGGTTTTGAAACCGTACCTTTTTTTCAAGAAGGGTTATTAGGATTTGTATAATCTCTGAATAAAATTTGGTCGTTTACATTTAAAGCTTTCTGTGGCTTACCACCATAATGATTATTTTGTTGAAACTGTTTAATTTCCCTTCTAATTTCGTTATCGGGTAGAATCAAATCAAGACATTTTAGTTTTCGTCCTAACATTAATATAGCGGGACTTTTCTCAGTTGTATCATGTGCACTATTTCTATGATCGAACAAAAATCTATCTAAGGCAACCTGTAAGTTTACACCTTCTGCCCGACCCTTTTTTAATGCGTTTAACATGGATTTCGGGTTGACCGTTGCTACTGGGATGAAATGGTGGGGAAAATAGATGTCTTATGCCGTTACTTTGCAAATAAGAAGTGAATACAGCACTTTTAAAAGGCGGGCCATTATCTGATACTATTATAAGTAGGTAATGGGTCACTTTGGACAGACAGGTAGTGGGGGTAGGAGTGGGGGGTACCCCCTCCCCTATAGTGGGCGGAGCCCCACCCCTAGCCCCACCCTAGTGGCCACGCCCCCCCAAGATGGCGGACTTGGGCCAGACAGTCACATTTACATTTAGCCTTGTTATGTAACCTGCATTCTAAGGTCATTGACCTGTCTAGGAAACTTTGTCCAGACAGTGACGTCACACGACTTGGGCCAGACAGTCACATTCCAAAGTGTCTAACCTATTACTTCAAATTATTATATTTTGAAAAAAACCATTTGGAGCAGGTGAGTTTCGAACCCGGGGCATTCAGATGGGAGGCAACAATGCTACCCATTGAGCTAAGCAGACGCTTGTTAATTTATTGTTTTAGGCTGGTATATATATACGACTTTTAATTACAAACAAACCATACATGTAACATAATTAAAGTTTTTGTTATTATTAGACAAATGGATGATTTACAAAATAATTAATATGTTTAATATTAGAGGCGGAACCAAAACGGAGGAACCAAAATGGCGGAATAAAAAAATGGCGGAATGAAAGATGGAAGCCTGTGATACCTTAAGCTGACATCCCTGACATTATAAAAATGGCGGCTTTCGTTCTTAAAGATGGTGCCTTTTGCTGATAAAGATGGTTGAAGACTCCATTATTTAAAGTTACGTCACCCCAACCTTTAGAGCCGACAAATGAGAGTGAGGTTGATAAGCAAGAATAATGGTATTGGTCGAGGACTCCATGATTTAGGTTCTAAAAATAACACACAGAGGTCGTTGGCAAACAAAAGAAGGAAGTTCAGAAACAAAATAGATAACAGGTTCAAATAGGAAACCAAATATCGTAGAGACAATAGAGGTCGCTGGCAAAACAAAGAAGCTCAGAAACAAAATGGACAACAGGTTCAACTCTTAAAAATAGGAACTTTTTTAGCCTTATGTGTGGGCACGGCAAGTAGTTGATTTTATTTTGAAAGAGATACAGGTTCGATTCCTGATATATGCTCCTTGATATGGTAGCGTCAAATACAAAGAGGTACTGAATAACTAAACAGTAAGCTTAGAAACAATGGTTGGTTACAGGTTCAATTCCTTTCTTAAGCTAACCCCACGTGTTTAGTGTCATGTTACTCGTCTAAGTAAGCAGAATTAAAAAATGGCGACTAAAATAGGATAAAAAACTTAAAACCCTTATCGCGGAAGATCCGTGAGATGTACGATAGAACCAATACATGCACGGTGTTAAGGAGGCCAAATTAAATTGGAATATACAATAAAATGGCCACTTCCGGTCTAAACTTTAAATCGTTATATCTTTTCAACGGAAAGTGATAGAAATGAACTGACTTTAAAAAATGTATGTTTCATAACAAGCTCTACAAGAAAATGAGATAAAAAACTTTAAACCCTTATCGCGGAAGATCCGTGAGATGTACGATAGAACCAATACATGCACGGTGTTAAGGAGGCCAAATCAAATTGGAATGAACAATAAAATGGCCACTTCCGGTCTAAACTTTAAATCGTTATATCTTTTCAACGGAAAGTGATAGAAATGAACTGACTTCAAAAATGTATGTTTCGTAACAAGGTCTACAAGAAACCGAGATAAAAAACTTCAAATCCTTATCGCGGAAGATCCGTGAGATGTACGAGAGAACCAATACATGCACGGTGTTAAGGAGGCCAAATCAAATTGGAATATACAATAAAATGGCCACTTCCGGTCTAAACTTTAAATCGTTATATCTTTTCAACGGAAAGTGATAGAAATGAACTGACTTTAAAAATGTATGTTTCGTAACAAGGTCTACAAGAAAATGAGATAAAAAACTTTAAACCCTTATCGCGGAAGATCCGTGAGATGTACGAGAGAACCAACACATGCACGGTGTTAAGGAGGCCAAATCAAAGTGGAATATACAATAAAATGGCCACTTCCGGTCTAAACTTTAAATCGTTATATCTTTTCAACGGAAAGTGATAGAAAGGAACTGACTTTAAAAATGTATGTTTCGTAACAAGCTCTACAAGAAAATGAGATAAAAAACTTTAAACCCTTATCGCGGAAGATCCGTGAGATGTACGATAGAACCAATACATGCACGGTGTTAAGGAGGCCAAATCAAAGTGGAATATACAATAAAATGGCCACTTCCGGTCTAAACTTTAAATCCTTATATCTTTTCAACGGAAAGTGATAGAAATGAACTGACTTTAAAAATATATCGTTTCATAACAAGCTCTACAAGAAAATGAGATAAAAAACTTTAAACCCTTATCGCGGAAGATCCGTGAGATGTACGATAGAACCAACACATGCACGGTGTTAATGAGGCCAAATCAAATTGGTATATACAATAAAATGGTCACTTCCGGTCTAAACTTTAAATCGTTATATCTTTTGAACGGAAAGTGATAGAAATGAACTGTCTTTAAAAATGTATGTTTCGTAACAAGCTCTACAAGAAAATAAGATAAAAAACTTTAAACCCTTATCGCGGAAGATCCGTGAGATGTACGATAGAACCAATACATGCACGGTGTTAAGGAGGCCAAATCAAATTGGAATATACAATAAAATGGCCACTTCCGGTCTAAACTTTAAATCGTTATATCTTTTGAACGGAAAGTGATAGAAAGGAACCGACTTCAAAAATGTATGTTTCGTAACAAGGTCTACAAGAAACTGAGATAAAAAACTTCAACAGACAGACAGACAACTGATTGCCATTGTTGAAGCTTATACATGCTGTTTGAAAGGATATAACACACGTCATGACAGTTCAAAGTCTTTGCTTAAACTGACAGATGCATGTGTATTTGAAAGAAAAGCATTCGCCTGAAATTAGATTTGAACCCACGAACCTCGAATCGGCCATAGACAGCTTTCTCAGATATACACTGTCCCTAAACCAATAGCTCCACAGACGCACACGATAAAAGTTTGTTCGCTGTTGTATATATAAAACAAAAGCCAGTTGTTGTTTACATATGAGGTTAGGTGTTCGTATACATGTTGATTACCAATCATCTGATTGTTTATTAAGGTTATGTTTGTATTTGTTTATTAAGATTAGGTGTTCGTATACAGGCTGATTACCCTGCCATCCAATTGTTAGTAAGGTTATGTTTGTATTTGTTATTTGAATACAAACAGACATAATAAGAAGAGTGTACTTACATACAGCAAGAGACGTCATCCTTGTTTCACGACTTAACACATACTGAACAAGTGTCTCTCTCTCTTGTATTGAGGAAACAAACTGATGTAAGAGAGAGGGGGTCTTACAAAGGATAAACAACGTTTTTTACAGTTGTTAACCTTACAGAAAGGGGTTAATAAAAATGCAACAAAATAAAAATAAAACAACTGATTTACATACAATAAAAATTTATTAGGATTAATTAAGTTGTACATATTGATACATAAATGACATACATAAATGACATACTATTATTACATAATGGCTCTAACGATGCCCGTTAGAGGTTTATATTCCATTACAGTCATGAATAACCAAACAATAAACACGAGTATTTTTTGGGAAGTTGGCGTGACTCATGAACTCCACCTTAATGTCCACCGTTGAAGACTTGATTGACTCGTTCTGGTGCTGACAGTCAATCACAAATAGAGCTCTGTCTTTAAACTCGTCATAATTCAAGATAGGCTCCGACATGTTTTTATAACAGAAGCTTTTTTGAAAATCTGTATACATGTTATAGGCTTCTGCATATTTCGATTTCTCAAAATCCATATTCATAGATTCATAAGGGTAGTATTCTGAATTTAGAAACACTCTGAGGTCCAACATACCAATGTTATCGAAATAGTCTGACCTCTTCTTCACGTTATCCTTACGATCTGTTTGAAATGCTATAATCACATATCGAGGTCTTTCCAAGTTGGTTGCAGTTTTAACAGCCCACACATCTCTGTTGATATCTCTGAGTGCTGGTAACTCATATATGTCCCATTTGCGGTATGCGAGAAATATAGAGGTGTCTTTGGCTATTTTATCCATCAGTTCCAATTTCATTTTATCATTGGGAAATACATGTTTTACCTTTAAAAACATATTGGTTACGGTAATTTTTGCTCGTGCCGTACCTGTGCTGTAATAACCGTTGGAATCGTTTCGACTTCTTGTAAAGCGGAAAGTATGTTTGCCACAGAGAACTCCTTTGAAATGATGAAAGAAACTGAAGAGGAACCAGACAGGTATGAGCATGTGAAACTTGTTATCATTTAAGGTGATATGCTCCGACGACACATTCAGACCGGCGTTGCTAAGAGATTGGGCTTCATTCTTACTGAACGATAGCAGACTTTTGATGATGGTTGTGGTGTATGGGTCTCGCACTCGTTCCACTTCCTTGTTATTTAACTCATAGGTCATTGATTCAAACAGAGCTGCTCCTCCATTATTTGACAGATAACAAGCACCAGTGGCATTTTGGATTGCTACAGGTTCCAGAGCACCTTCGATTATTAGAGCTGACTCGGCCAGACATACGAACGCATCTTGTTGGTTGATGGCTATTTCAATTTCATCGCTGTTACCAAACGATTTAGTTGGTGAATAGTAAGAGCGCAGCTCTTCTCGATCGATGCCATCATCAAACACGGGTTCTTTGAATATTTCTAGTTTTGACGACATGATAACCCAGGCTTTGCAGGAACTCAATATTATCGGGACGAAGCGTACCCTTTGACGTGTCTGACTCAAGTGAATTTGATGTGGTAGATGCACTTGCTTTTATATCCTTGAAGACCAACATACTAAGCAACTTTTATAAGTTTTAAGCGAACAGACACCTCTTCACCTTGAAAGTTGACAGGAACTGAATCTTGGTCGACGATGTCGATGCTTATATTGGAAATCTCTTGCTTGTTCACCGGCAAGTAAATTAAATTTTTAGGTTCTATGTCGATTGCGTAGCCAGGATCAACCATCGGAGCAAACTCATACAGCATATGTGAGGGTTGTCCGTTATAATAGGAACCAGACACAATATTGGTTTCGATGCGAATCTGTCTAACATCCACTATATCAACAGGTAAATCAGATTCATAAAAGGTGTCCGGCTGAAGAACTTGTTTTGAAAAGCCCAACATTCGCCCAATCGAACCATCAAATTCAAAACTGACATTTGTATAACACTTTAGTCTACATTTGATGGTGTTCGGATTAGGTCTCAGAATCAGAGCCTGTTGCTTTTGTTCGTGTGTTGCTGTAGCACCAACAAGTTCATTTTGAAGTAACTCTTCCAAGTGTGTTATTTCATAAGCACCGGTGGGTATCGTGATGGTTCGCCAACCGGTTCCTTCTTTTACATGAAATTTGTTTTTACCTTCATAGATGTTGGGTATGTTGTTGTAGGTGTGAAAGCCTATCAAGGCAACAGCATAATTACCATCCAAAACAATTGGTGGATGGTAGTCTGACGACAGATGGGAGCTGCGGTCTTTCAACACAAAGGTGTGCGCCATGACTGATACACACAGGCTACTGTGTGAGTCTTTTATTGCAACGGTTTTTGCAGATACAACCCATAACCGGAGCGCTGTTTCTTGAGATACATGCCTTTGCCCAGTCTCTTGCATTTTGGCTTAAATTTCAAGCCACTCCCTCTCCTACCCATCGCGATGGCTTCCATTGTTTTGTTGTGCCGTTCTTCCTCCTCTAGTTTCTGTTTCGCAGACTTGGCATCGTTCACGGCTTTGGCAATACCTGCAGCACCACCACCCAGAGCTCCTAGTGCTGACAGCCCACCAAATATCAGAGGCAACAGCGGAAGGAAGCCTCCACTTTTAGGTATTGGAATAACTCGAGGTTTCTGCACATTCTTACGTCCACCAATGTTTCTAACGATTGTATGAGCTATATCAAATACGGCGTTCGCTGTTGGAATAAGATTTCTATCTTTTATAACTTCCTCAATCAGACTTAGTATGTTTTTAAAGGGAACCTTCTTCTTTGGCTTCGAGTTGATTACATAAAACCCCTCATCAAGTTTTCTGTTAACTTTCATGGTGTTTGTAACGCCCCGCAACGTTTCAGCAAAACCTGTATCTGTCTTTGTTAATAACAACCCTCACTCTGTGACACCAACATGCATACTGACTGGGTGTCTCACTTGCATTCATATATATATACACACCCAAATAAAATATAGTTTAGTTTAAGTTACGATGCGTACCAGCAAACACGCTTCTGCCTTACCCATTACAAATATAGACGATGTTGTTACGGACACAGCTCAACAACAACTGAGGCATGGTCCTCTCTTTCCAAACACCGTTCGCTGTATCATATGTGGTCCGAGTGGGTGTGGTAAAACTAATGTCATGCTGAGTTTGTTGTTTGAAGCAAACGGTTTAAAATTTGATAACGTGTATGTGTATTCAAAGTCTCTGTATCAACCGAAATACAAGATGTTAAAGGAGGTGATGAATGCCACAAAAGGTGTTGGTTACTATCCTTATCGAGAAAACGATGAAATATTAGATCCGGAAGATGCCAAGGACAACTCTGTGTTTATATTTGATGATGTAGCTTGTGACAAACAAGATAAAATAAGAGCATACTTCAGTATGGGCAGACATAAGAATATTGATTCATTCTATCTCTGTCAAACATATACACGAATACCCAAACATCTGGTACGTGACAACACCAATGTTATTGTGTTATTCAAGCAAGATGAAACCAATTTAAAACATGTGTACGACGATCATGTGACCACCGATATGGACTTTAAACAATTTAAAACTATCTGCCACCAATGCTGGAAAGATAATAAGTATGGTGTGTTGGTGATTGTGAAGGAAAACGATGTACACAAAGGTCGATATAGAAAAGGATTCGATAGATATATATTATTCTAACAAACGATGATAGACAGGACAGTCAGCTGTCTAACACAGGTGTCTAACACAGCTGTCTAACACAGCTGTCATACAGCTGTCTAACACAGCTATCTAACACAGCTGTCTAACACAGCTGTCTAACACAGCTGTCTAACACAGCTGTCTAACACAGCTGTCTAACACAGCTGTCTAACACAGCTGTCTAACACAGCTGTCTAACACAGCTGTCTAACACAGCTGTCTAACAAGACAGCCAGACATCGTGATAAATAAGAAGGCATGTACCATGAAGGAGTCAGTATATGTTAAACCACCACACAACCTGTATCGCTCAAACAAATTATTAGACCAGCTGGTAATACCGACCAGTTGTAGCACAATGGAAGTGTTGGGTAAGGAAGAGCGAAAAGTTAAGAAAAGGATTTTACAACTTGCTGACAATATTCGAAAAAAACATTTAATGCTTAAACTTAACAGAGCCGAGAATGATGATGCTCTGCAACGTTTATATAAACCACTTGTTGAGCCCCTAAGTGAAATATCTAAAAACACAGCGGCACAGCAGCAGCAGCAGCCCCAGCAACAACCAAAGGCTGAACAAATCAAAGAAGAAGCGGTACCAGAAACGAAACCCCAAGTACAGTTCCTTAAAGATCATGAAGTTTTTGAAGCTGAACCAAGGGAAGAGGCTGAGGAGACAAGTTCCGATGAGGATATCCCAACATTTGAAGAGCTTGAGGCAGACCTACAAACTGTCACATCCAACCCTGCATATCAAGAATTTTTGGAGCAATATCCTGAACGAGTTCGATATTATGTAGACAAGTATTTTACTGAACCACCGAGGCTTGCTACTATTGATCAAACGTATGGTGCTCGCTACGCTAAAGATACTGGTAGTTGGAGTCTTGGCAATAAACACTTGGACTTTACTGAGAATGATATTCGACTGGGTCAAAGGAGATATCCGCAAACACAAGGTCTGCTAGAATTGATATTTATGAAAACACCTAGAGGGTATACCTATGACGATCTTCAACACTATAGAGATATTCTAGAAGCAACTAGTGTTCATAAAATGAACTACGATCCCAACGCACGAACCAAGGGTTGTTCCTCGGAAAAGTATCTGACTCTAATAAAACCAGTTATAAACCCAAGAGGACGAAGATCCTTAACTCCTCAAGGTTTTGGTTACGACACACATCATAACGCAGAACAAAAAACTGAACCTAGAGCTCAGAATGTAAGCAGCAACACTAACAACTATATGCTACAAAATAACAAACAAATAGAATATGTCTATTGGGATGACATAAATGAGCTGGTTGATAGACTTAGACTTTTAGTAGCTTCCCAAGCTGCTGGTAATAATGCTCATAACAATGAAATTCAGTCAATCATTGAAGAACTGAAGGAGGTTGGTGTTATCGCCTAGTATACCTACATATATCACAGATATACCTACCTTAGTGCTTAGTATAAAAATGTCTATCGATAAGTTCGGACGTTCCCAATCCAATAAAGGTTCTAAGTTTAAAATTATTGAAAGAGAGATTTTCCCAAGAACTGATAGTGGTGATTTCGATTTGCAAAGCCATAGATTGTGTAACATAGCTGATCCAGTCGATGCAACAGATGGTGTAAATAAAAAATTTGTTGATGTATGGATAGACGACTATCAGAAGAATAAAGATGAGGTAAAACAAAGAATCATTGCCATACTACTTGAAGCTGTACACAAGCCTGAGTTGGAAGATTTAAAAAACGAATTTGAAAATAAATTGAAAATTTTAGCTAAGAACATAACTGCTCAAGTTTTAAAAGATGTTGATGTGTTAAAGAATAAGAAGCTAAAGAATAAGCTGGGAGAAATAGACGGTAAACTAAAAGATTTACATGATAAGTGGATACTTTTAAATCCAACATCACCATGAGACGCAAAACTGTTGAACCATCTAATACCAAAAAACAAATTATTGTATTCTGAAACAAGTTTACTCAAATCTGAAAGTGTTTAACAAAAATAAATTGAAAGTGGGTGATGTTGTACGTATAAGTAAAGCAAAAGCTCAATTTGAAAAGGGGTATACACCTCGCTGGTCAACAGAATTATTCAAGATTGTTAGTATTCATTTCACAAATCCAGTAACATACTTTCTTGAAGATATGCAGGGTAAACCAATCAGTGGAGGGTTTTACGAGGAAGAACTACAAACGACTAAACAAACAGACATCTATCTGGTTGAACGCATCTTGAGGAAGAAAGGCAAGCAGCTCTATGTAAAATGGCTGGGTTTTGATAAATCTCAGAATTCTTGGATAAATTCAGATGATGTTAAATAAGCTTATATATTTAATGTATTAATGTACTTAGAATAAAATAAGTCTTTATTAAAATAATGTTATTTTATTTTTTCATCTGGTTACATACAATTAAGCTAAGTGAACAATTACAATTTATGTCGTAAATCAATAATATCCTGAATAAACTTCTCCGGAGGTACATCTGCTATCTGTAGATCGTTTCTCTTCGCCTTGAGGTATTCGACTTCGGTCTTTATTCTGTTAAAGAGATTTACAGAATTTGGATCATACAACATGTTTAAAACTACTTCGGAATGAGGGTGTTTATTTTTAAAGTTCTTGACAGCTCTTTTAAAACTTTTCTTCTGAGTCCTTACAGCATGATATGGATAGGTAGCATCCTTCTCATTTCTTGAAAGCAAACCAAAAACACAAAGTTTTCCAGGGTTGCTTGGTTTTGGAGATATATCTTCTAAATGTTCTGTGATTTTAGCATTTGTTTCTCGCATACGCTGCACTTCATCATCTATCTCCATTAATTTCACTTCAATTTCTTTGAGGTTATCCTTGTATTTTTGATTAAATTCACTTACGAAAAAATCAAAAATAATTTGGTTGCACTTTTCATAGAAACTATTGGATATCCAACAAGCCAAATTTAATATCAAATCTTTACAGACATATGTACCAGATATCAAGTTGTTTTCAGTCTGTGTTCCACCAAAGTCCACCAAGTATGTAGCGGTTGTAGGTGTTAGTTGAGATGTTGCTTCCAGCACATCTAGGGGGCCGGAATTCCGGCCCCCTAGATGTGACTCTAAGTGGACACCTTCGGTTGAAATATTTAGGTAATCGGTATTCTGGCTACCTAAATGTTTCTTCACCTGACCGTTGTAATAGGTAATCAACTCTTTAGTTTTCTTATTTTCCAATCAATGTCTGAATCTTTTCTCACCATCTTTACACAGCTTAGTCGCATTAAAATAACCAGTGTTTTTATCAATAATTAATTGAAAGTCTCCAAATAAACCATACCAGAAGTTGTCTTTAATTTGCTAGTAGCACACATCATTTAATGTAGCCATTTTAAACACACTACTGAGCACTTGGATACGTTAGAGTTAACTGAAGCACGTCTTACCTCTACGATAACTAAATTTTGAATGAGCTTAACAGTGTGTAGTGAACAATTTATAGATGTTGATACCACTATCGTTTGAAGCTGTATTTATTAATATTTATTTCCAACCACATTAACTGTTCCAACATCCATCCGCTTTCAGCTTCTGCAAACTCCAAAGCTTTTGTGTAAATTTCGTCGACGAATTCCGCCATTTTGGTTCCTCCGTTTTGGTTCCGCCTCTAATATTAAACATATTATTATTTTGTAAATCATCCATTTGTCTAATAATAACAAAAACTTTATGTATGGTTTGTTTGTAATTAAAAGTCGTATATATATACCAGCCTAAAACAATAAATTAACAAGCGTCTGCTTAGCTCAATGGGTAGCATCGTTGCCTCCCATCTGAATGCCCCGGGTTCGAAACTCACCTGCTCCAAATGGTTTTTTTCAAAATATAATAATTTGAAGTAATAGGTTAGACACTTTGGAATGTGACTGTCTGGCCCAAGTCGTGTGACGTCACTGTCTGGACAAAGTTTCCTAGACAGGTCAATGACCTTAGAATGTTTACATAACAAGGCTAAATGTAAATGTGACTGTCTGGCCCAAGTCGTGTGACGTCACTGTCTGGCCAAAGTTTCCATGGTCAATGACCTTAGAATGCAGGTTACGAAGCCATCTTGGACGCCATCTTGGGGCCGCCATCTTGGGGGGCGTGGCCACAAGTGGTGGGGCTAGGGGTGGGGCTCCGCCCACTATAGGGGAGGGGGTACCCCCACTCCTACCCCCACTACCTGTCTGTCCAAAGTGACCCATTACCTACTATTATATCAGGTAAACCATATTGTGAAAAAATAGTGTGTAATTTAGATATAGTACACTCTGCTGTAGTTGAATTCATTTCTATCACCTCTAGTCATTTCGTATGTGAATCTATGACTATCAAATATTTCTTTTCAAAAATAGGCCCTAAAATATCTAGATGCACTCGTGACCATGGTTTTGAAGTTGGTGGCCACGGATGTAAATTTGATTTGGGAGGATTATGTTACATATATTACAATTTGTACACATGTGTTCAATATCACAGTCCATGTTTGGCCAATAAACATAAGATCTTGCAAAAACCTTACATTTGTTTACCCCTAAGTGATTTTAGCAATTTTTTCATGACTAATTGTTTTAGTGTTTCTGGAATTATAAGTCTGTAATCCCAAAAAATACAAGCATATTCTACATGTAATGCATCACGTTTTGAGTAATATACTTTTATTTACTTGGTCCATACTATTTGGCCCACCGTGCAGACAATATTTAATTAGTTTATCTTTTTTTTCCCCTTGAATTTTTTTTAATCGATTGGTAAATTTTCTTGTAAATAAAACAGGTGACTATAATCGTGACAATGCATCGGCATTACTGTTTTGTGCATATTTAATATATTTAATATTATACTGATAAGCGGACAAACTGACGCTCCATCTTTGCAGTCTACTGGCTGCAAAAATGGGAATGCCTTTTTTGTCACCGAATATAGATATGTGGTTTATGGTCTGCTAAAAGTGTGAATGTTCTACCGTATAAATTGGTGAAACCCTTTAATTCCAAATATGATTGCAAAGGCTTGTTTATCGATTTATGAATACAACATTTCGGCAGTTGATACTGTTCTTGAAGCAAAAGCTATTCGTTTTGCATCGCCGTTTGTATATTTATGAAATATTACAGCAGCTATTCTATAATTACTTGCATCACTAGAAATAATTAAAGGCAAGTCTGGATTATAATGTGCTAATACTTTCGATGAACAAATATATTGTTTAACGAATTCAACACAATTTTGTTGCTTATGTGTCCATTTAAAAGGGGCATCTTTCACAATTTATAAAGTGGAGATAAAACAGAGGATGCTTGGTTTAAAAATTTGGAATAAAAATTTACAAGTCCTAAAAATGCTTGCAGTTCTGTAACATTGCTGAGAATTTTGTATTCACGAATAGCCTCCACTCTTTCTGGTGATGTTTGTATACCCTCTCTATTTATAACATAACCTAAATCATTAATTTCATTTTTACAAAATGTACATTTAGGTCATTGGATTTTTAATTCAAATTTATTTGGTCTGCTTAAAACATTATGCAAAAGTTTTGCATGATTTTCTTTATTTGTTGAAGACAACAATATGTCGTCCAAAAATTTTTTTTAAAATATATATTCCTGCAAAAATATTTTCGATAAGTCGTTGAAAAATACCCGGACTGGAAGCATAGGGTAATCGGTTGTATCTAAACAAACCTTTGTGAGTAGTTATAGTAACGAGTTCTTTGGAATCATCGTCCAATTCAATTTGTGCACATGCCTGTGATAAATCAATTTTTGTAAAATATTGCCCATTTCGAATATTATATAACAAATATTCTATTTTTGGTAAGGGATATTTATCTATACTTAATTTGGAATTTAGTAACTTTAAAATCGCCACAAATTCTGATTTCGCCATTTTTTTTAATACGGGGACAATTGGCGTTGCCCAATTACTATAATTTATTGGACTTAATATTCCTAGATTTACTCATTTATCTAGTTCGCCTTCAACCTTATTTTTAAGAGCAAAAGGTAACGTTCTAGCATGGCAGAATATTGGTGTAGAATTAGATTTCAGATGTAAAGTTGCTTTACCAATAGTACAAATGCCTAATGTACGTATTTTCGAAAACTTTTGGATATACTTTTAGTAGCTGGTTAACAATATGTTCAAAGAATTGATTTGATTCCACCGATGAGAAACAATATATTTTTAATATCGAATCAAGAGAAATATTTTAATCATCGATCCAGTTATGCCCGATCAAAGGTGGTGCTCCCCCTTTTGTAATAAATAATTTCAAATTATTTTTCACTGTTTATAACCATGAAAAAATTCTTTTTCATCCTCTGATGATGCTAACGTGGTTAGTGAAACGATCTGGGGTGCCGCTGCCGCTTCTACACTCGCTATTCTGGACTCCATTCCGAAGAGAGCTATACGTCTCATCGGTGACCCTACCCTCACCCCACGTGCCGTTGGTGAGCTCTCTCTCTTTTATAGATATCTGCACGGGCACTTTCTTCCATAGTTCCTCCACCTGCTGCCCCCAACATATCTACCAGGCGAACAGAGCGGATGCACCCTTTTACTGCCCAGGTCACCATTCTCTCCTGCATTGGCTAACATTTTCATGGAAAACTTCGAGACACAAGCCCTTAATTCATCCCAACTTACACCAACCTGTTGGTTAAGATACGTTGACGATATTTTCGCTGGCTGGCCACACGGTAAAGAATCTCTAGACGAATTCATTTCTTACCTAAATAACATCAAATCCAGTTTACCATGGAAATAGTAAATAATTTTTCTTTGCCTGTCTTAGATATACGCATCACTAAAAACCCAGTCAGAGGATTTTCTCACACTGTCTACCGAAAACCAACCTACACTAATCGTTATCTTAACGCCCAATCTCACCATCACCCATCGCAACTAAATTCCGTGGTTCAAACACTAGCAACACGATCCCTTAGACTAACGGACAACAACAACAAACAGGCAGAATTAACCTTTTTAAGACAGACATTGCTAGAAAACGGATACGACAACAATCACATACTACGAAACATTAGAAATGCACAACAACAAACCACTACACCACAACAAGAACAAACAGAGTCCACACAACAACACACAGCGTTTTCACCATACATTAAAGGTGTCACCGACAAAATCAGCCAAATTTTTAGAACCCATAATATCAAAACCGTACTCACAACAGAGCAAAAACTGTCAAATCTGATAAAAACTCCCAAGGATACGATTCCAAACTAATCCCACGGAGTTTAAGAAATTCCTTGTTCCGACTGTTCCCGAACTTATGTAGGACAAACACATAGACGCATCCACAATAGAATATATGAACACACCCTCGCAGTTAGAAAATCCGACCCCTCATCAGCGCTGGCCATGCATCATATTCATACAGGACACAAAATAGACTTCGATAATTCCAAAACAATAGCACCGGTTTAGAACTTCAAAATGAGAATTATCCGTGAAGCAATCGAGATTGAAAAACGTCCCAATTGTTTAAATAAGAGAGATAATGTTCTTCGCCTTCCAACTACTTGGAAACCTATTATATCTTCATTACAAACACACAAAAAGAAAACCAATTCCACGGACAATTTTATTGCCCCAGTATCTGTCTCAACAAATGCCGGTGACCCTTTTAATCCTCCTCATCCTCTAAGTACTGTGACCAAAGCCCCCCACTTAATTGACCGTGACCCTACTACTTTCACTGATAACAAAGCAGGTAGACGGAACGACATATATAAGACAAGACTTGCCGAGTAACTGCCAGGTCTCTCTGAGGCCTAGGGTTGAACACACTGAGACCTCACAGACGATCTCCGGCGAGATTTGGAGAGTAGACAAATTAAGGCCCCGTATTCGAGCTACAACAACCCAACCCACCTTTGTCCACCACTCTAAGGAGTAGGTAGATTGAGGCCTTAGAGTGTCTTGAAAATGGCTCCAAAACAGGAGCCGCAACGTCGACTTATCATAAATTCTGCACGCGGTTCAACCCGAGAACCAAGTATGTCTCACATTAAAGATCGCGTAAATCTTTCTGAACATTTAATTCGCCTCTATGGGGAGGAACTTTTATCTTATACCAAAACTTTCAGCAAACTTCTTAGCCGAAAATCTCGTCTCCTTTGTGACCTCACCTTTCTAAAAGCCTGCCGTGATCATCACGTGGTCCCAAAATCTTTTCAATTTAAACACCACACTAAATCACATAACATCTCCAACATTTTAAAAGGAACAGGCTTTGCTCTCCTTAGAAATTCCATTCACGAGACAAGACGACACCTTAACACTACCAACACACTGCTTTACGACACGTACATAAAAATACACACATTCAAAATACATCCTACACTTTGGGACACTCTAGACAGACTCTCACATAGTAAAGTAGAACATGTTACATAGCAAAAGACGGACGTACAAAAAAGAAAATTACAGCATCTTCTAGACAACAAAAATCCCACATAACGCTTACATAATGCCAATCCTACTATAGTAGTTCACAACCTTTCAAATTCCAACATAAGTGACGTCGCCATCAAAGTCCTATCCAAAGGTTTTAATTTTGCACCAACCCCTAAATTCATCCCAATAGAAAAGATAATTTCTCAATCAGAAGATGCGATAACACACTTACCGATTGACGAAGCTGAAATTACGAGACAGGACATTGCCAGGATATTACGTTCTGCTAAACTTCCACCTTCCAACCTTTCTTCTCACGAACGACAGTCAATCAGAGACCTAAACCGAAACACAGAAATTATAATCCTACCAGCAGACAAAGGCAACGCTACAGTCATACTTGACAAAACAGACTATATACAAAAGATGGACAATATACTAAACAGCACAGTCTACAAACAAGTCCCTAACGACCCTACAACTTGTCTTGAAAAGAAAACTAAAACTATCATCAACAACTCCCAACTCGGTCCTGAACCCAAAAAGAACTAATCCCCCGCGAAAAAACTTCTTACACCCCTAGAAAATACGGTCTCCCGAAAATCCATAAGCCTGATATTCCCCTTCGCCCCATCGTAAGTGCCCACCGTTCACCCACACAAAAACTTGCAAAACATCTAGCCAAAATTCTCCAACCATTAGTAGAAAACGCTACATCCTATGTCAAAAACTTCACCCATTTCATTAACCTTCTTCAAAACAACACCATTTCTCAAAACGACATCCTAGTTAGCTTTGATATAGTTTCCTTATTCACTAATATACTTCTATCTGAAACCCTTGACATTCTCAAAAATAAACACAATATTTCCCACGATACCTTAGCTCTCCTAGAACACTGCACATCTAACATTTATTTCCTTTTTCAAAACAAATTTTACAAACAAGTTCGAGGTGCTCCAATGGGTTCACCACTCTCTCCTGCATTGCCTAACATTTTCATGGAAAATTTCGAGACACAAGCCCTCAATTCATCCCAACTTAAACCAACCAGTTGGTTAAGATACGTTGACGACATTTTCACTGTCTGGCCACACGGTAAAGAATCTCTAGACGAATTCCTTTCTTACCTAAATAACATCAACCCCCAAATCCAGTTCACCATGGAAATAGAAAATAATTTTTCTTTGCCTTTCTTAGATGTACGCATCACTAAAAACCCAGTCAGAGGATTTTCTTACACTGTCTACCGAAAACCAACCCACACTAATCGTTATCTTAACGCCCAATCTCACCATCACCCATCACAACTAAATTCTGTGGTTCGAACACTAGTAACACGATCCCTTAGACTAACGGACAACAACAACAACAAACAGGCAGAATTAAGCTTTTTAAGACAGATGATGCTAGAAAACGGATACGACAATAATCACATACTACGAAACATTAGAAACGCACAACAACAAGCCACTACACCACAACAAGAACAAACAGAGTTCACACAACAACACACAGCGTTTTTACCATAGATTAAAGGTGTCCCCGACAAAATCAACCAAATTTTTAGAACCCATAATATCAAAACCGTAACAACAGAGCAAAAACTGTCAAATCTGATAAAAACTCCCAAGGATACGATTCCAAATTAATCCCACAGAGTTTACGAAATTGCTTGTTCCGACTGTTCCCGAACTTATGTAGGACAAACAAATAGATGCATCCACAATAGAATATATGAACACACCCTCGCAGTTAGAAAATCCGACCCCTCATTGGCGCTGGCCATGCATCATATTCATACGGGACACAAAATAGACTTCGATAATTCCAAAACAATAGCACCAGTTTAGAACTTCAAAACGAGAATTATCCGCGAAGCAATCGAGATTGAAAAACGTCCTGATTGTTTAAATAAGAGAGATGATGGTCTTTGCCTTCCGACTACTTGGAAACCTATCATATTTTCATTACAAACACACAAAAAGAAAACAAATTCCACAGACAATTTTATTGCCCCAGTATCTGTCTCAACAAATGCCGGTGACCCTCTTAATCCTCCTCATCCTCTAAGTACCGTAACCAAAGCCCCCACTTAATTGACCGTGACCCTACTACTTTCACTGATAACGAAGCAGGTAGACGGAACGACATATAAGACAAGACTTGCAGCGAACTGCCAGATCTCTCTGAGGCCTAGGGTTGAACACACTGAGACTTCACAGACGATCTCCGGCGAGATTTGGGGAGTAGGCAGATTGAAGCCCCGTAATCGAGCTACAACAACCCAACCCACCTTTGTCCACCACTCTAAGGAGTAGGTAGATTGAGGCCTTAGAGTGTCCTTACATATTTCCTTTACCTCTTGAAAATGGCTCCAAAACGGGAGCCTAAACGTCGAGTTTTCATAAATTCTGGACGCAGTTCAACCCGAGAACCAAGTATGTCTCACATTAAAGACCGCGGAAATCTTTCTGAACATATATATGCCGTTTGGCAAGGTACACATATACAGTTAGGTTAGGTTAGGTTTGTATGTGAGTGGGCCATATCGGCCCTCCACCGCGACCTTAAGGTCTATTGTGGCTCACGCCTAAAGTCTATATTTCGCCCAACAAATCCAGCCTCCTGCAGAGGTCGATAATCTTTGTGGGCGAAAGTTGATCCAGGTCTTCTGGAGCAAGCTTTACCTTGCCAAAGAGCAGGTATCTAGTCCTGTCCGCTGCCGGACAGTAACACAGCACATGCTCTGCTGTTTCTTCATTCTCCATGCACGGCCGGCACTCGGTCTCCTGACCGACCCCAATACGGTGCATGTGGTGCCGCAAGCGGCAGTGTCCTGTATACAGGCCGACTAGAGTTCTCAGTTGTTGTCTGTTCAACTCTAGAAGCTTTTTAGCCCTTGACTCAGACAGGCCATTTATGAAGGCCTTAGAGTGGGCTAATCCTGGAAGATTTTGCCAATATTGGATTGTCATTCTTTCTGTCCAGGTCTTTAGGGTGCGTTTTGCTGTGCAAGATGTTATCCCCAGCATCGGTTCTGGTCCAACAAAGTCACTCTGGGCCCCACTCTTGGCAAGCGCGTCGGCCGCAACATTGCCGTCATGGTCCGAGTGACCCGGTATCCAGACCAGCGACACCTCACTACAGCTGCCCAATTCGTTAAGGGCAGATTTACAACTCCATACCGTCTTTGAATTACACCACATATGCCGTTTGGCAAGGTACACATATACAGTTACACAAACCAGTTCACGGTACCTATAACAGGTGGCATCACCGTTTAATACACTTATACACTTCGCACGATGGCCCAGTAGGCTTTTCCCCCGAGTATTTTACATACCAATACGCCTCAGAAATATTGCAACAGTGCACGGAGGTCTGTTGTGGCTGCGTGTGTGACGTGTGAGAGAGTTAGCTTGGAAACAGGTCCTTTAGTCACAAAAAATGGAGGTCTGTTGGTACGATGGGTTTTGTTAAGATCAATAGACATATATCTACTATCTTTTCAATGTTTACTTGACTACTCTATATTAGTGACTTGCTTTTGCTTAAGGCTTTGTTCCTTGACGATTTGTTTACTGTTACATATAGTTTGCACTGCATTTCCGTAAAATTGAAAAAATGTAAAGTATTTTTTTGCGTATTCCGCATTGAAAAAACTAATTAAAAAAAAAAATAGAAACGATGATTTCGGAATCGCACATTTAGTAAGACCTAACTTATTGAAATAAAATTCTAAAATATGAGCTAACTAATAATTTAAAAAGTTAGAGCGTCTAAAAAAAGTCTGGACGCAGCAAGTGCGTTATGGTAGTGAATTTTCATTAAAATGTTTTTAATGGCAAATATGTATTTTTTAATGAAAGCAGGCATCAAGTTTGGCTAAATATTTTTTAGACAAAATTTTGCTGAAAGAATACATAAAATTGAAATCATATACCTAATCTGTAATTAAAACAGAAAATAAAATCGAGAACCCATAAAAATCTTCTTTTCGACGAATTCCGGTTAAAAAGTGTTCAATCAAGTGAATAATTTTTCATACAAATATTTTCAACAAATGTTTCTTCAAAGAAAAATCATTAAATTCATTCATATGAGAATTCGCTATTATAAGAACATTTTGTACGAGAAAATTCGCTAATAAAAATAAATTACATAAATTTTAAAAAAACTGGTCCGATTTTCCTGGCCAAAGAACCGTTTCAAGTTATTTAGCCACCTACCAAAATATAATTCTCCACAAAAACTTTTTCGACACCACAACAATAATTTCGTGAAAATTTGCAAACAATTTTTCAAGAAAATCCGTAAACGTTTTTTTTTTATAATAACTTATTAAACATTTATCATTAGTAAACAAAGCTTCACAAAAGCATCTTAAAATGATTTCTACGAAGCACAAAAAATTTCTGTGAAAACTGGCTAAATATCTTTTACACAAAACTTTGCTAGAAGAATACATAAAATTCAAATTATATACCTAATCTGTAATTAAAATTGAAAATAAAATAAATTGTTCACAAAAATCCATTCAAACCTCATTTCCGACGAACTTCGTTTAAAAAATGTTCCATCAATTGAATAATTTTTCATGCAAAAATTCGCAACAAATGTTTCTTCAAAGAAAATTCATTAAAGTCATTTATAAAAAATCGCTTTTAAAAAAACATTTTGTACAAGAAAGTTCGCTGTGGCTTCACAGAGAAAATTCTTTTGCGTGTGGATGCTGTAAAAATTGAATCCGGTTGTAGAAAAGAAAACAACCTCTTCTGATGTCACAAATCTCTACGTCTATGTTAACTGTGGAACGGTTTTACCAACTAAGGGCAACAACAGCTGCTATTGAACTTGAACTAAAAGTCTTAAAAGTGCTTATCTTTCATTTTCAACAAAAAGTCTCTGAAAAAGTATTGGAATTACACAATCTGATCAGCTGGCGTTAAAATTGAATCAAAGATAAAAAAAAGTAAAAAAAAAGTAAATTCACTAACTAGGATTAGAACTGGTCATGCGGGAGTCGATTACACGATGTAAAGGGACCTAGCCCACTGAGCTACGCACTACATGCATTTACTAGCAGGTATATCCCATTGTTCAACGGTTTAACAATTTACACAAGACCATTTTGATTTACAATGGATTTTTGCTTATATTTGAACGAAATCAAGGAAAATAACGACTTGACACATATCTAGGAGCTTGTTAGTCATTTCTTGTAGTATTTTTCACTCACATTCTGATCAATCAATTTTGAAGTTTTAACTTTCTTGGATCAGATTTAATTAATTAAAAATTAATTTACCTCTAACTTTTTTGTCTTTCAAGATAGAGATCTGAATTTTGCTACATAGGATGCTATTTATGACAGAAACCAGCGTATCAAATTTGGTTGCCTCTACTTTGTTATTTCCGGAGATATAATTCTTTTTAGAAATAAAACACAAAATTTTTCGGGAAAACCTCAGCTGATTTTCCTGACTTATTCAAGCCACTTGCAAAATGAAGGTATCTGACCCTGGATATGGGTTCTAGGGGGCCTAGTTAGCGGTCATTTGAAAAAATTCAAAAGTCGGGATCTCCTCATTAGTGAAGAGAATTCACTAAAAACGGTAAAAAGCATCCAATATAAATTTAAAACTTTTAAATATATGAGTATCAAAATTGTTTACAGCCGACAGCGATATAATACCAATACTTCTACTGAAATATATACGAGTACACAAAAAAAGATTTGAAATGTGTAATATAAAATTAAGTCAGTTACTGAACTTGATGCTTAGAGGAAATAAACTGTTTCATTACTAATTTACTAGTACACATTGTTAACAGATTTCTTATTAATTTGGCAACAACTTAATATATCCTTGATATTTGTGTATTTAACGGCCAAGAAACAGTTTACTAAGTGAAGATTGAAACCTGTGATGGGCACTGATAAGTACACTTAGAGAACCAAAATCACCACAACACATATTTTTAAAGACCTGGCGATCGTTTCACTAATAAAGTTAGCGTCGTCAGAGGATGAAAAATTCTAACTACTTTACTACTAACATCACCTGTTATACTGAATCTTAGGTAAAGAACGATACCGAACGGGAGACTAAATCAAAGGCAAATTCTTCAGCGTATTGTATTTTAATTGCCGGACGATGTTTATGAACTTCCTTTATCATTTTACCTGACAGGTTTCACAATGTTTATCTGCATCATTATTGCCCTAGAAATATAAATAGTACGTACGCATCTAGATCCGCTGACCGTATAAGAGTTTCAAATTTTCTTCATCAATGTGATGGTTATTATCACAAATATGTTGTGCCACGCATGACTTGTCCACACTATCGTATCTCAGCTGTTCCAAATGTTCACGAAATCTAGTCTCAATGGTTTTTTTAGTCTGCCCCACGTATTCTCTTAGTCTGCCCCACGTATCTAAGGTTAGAATCTTTACAACCTATCTCATAAATACCCGACATTTCAGTGGCTATATCTTTATCTTTCGTATTACCTAACAAATTTCTTAAATTATTTTTTGTCGAGGAAGCTTAAAATGCTCTCGAGACCCTTTTTGACACGCAGTTCAAAAGGTAGCCAAACATTTTTTTTTCTATTTTATCTTTTCCGAATGTCGTGCATTCCGCTAACAGTTTCTTTGTTCTGTGTCTATTAATTAATTTTTCCACTAAGCAATCCGATATATAACGGATATCCGGATTGATTAATGTGTGTTGTAAAGATTGTAATCTTAGATACGTTGGGCAGACTTAGATAACCATTGAGACTAGATTTCGTGGACATCTGGCACAGCTGAGATACGGTAGTGTGGAAAAGTAATGCGTGGCACAACATATTTGGGATAATAACCACCACATTGATAAAGAAAATGTGAAATTTATCAAAAATGTTAGACGGCCAGCGGAGCTGGATCCGTACGAAAGTATTTATATTTCTAGGGCAATAAAAAACAAAAGTTCCTTAAACCGAGCCCCACCACTGGTTTGCAGTCCTCTGTTTGCGCTCTGTCTTTGATAAAGATAAACATTCCGAAACCTGTCAGGTAAAGTGATAAAGGAAATTCCAAAATCTCGTCCAGCACTTAAAATACAATACACTGAAGAATTTGTCTCGCTCTCGGTATCGTGCTTTACCTAAGATTCAGTATAAAAAGTGATCTTAGTAGTAAAGTAGTTAAAATTTTTTATCCTCTGATGACACTAACTTTGTTAGTTAAACGATCGTCAGGTCTTTAAAAAGATGTGTTGTGGTGATCTAGGTTCTCCAAGTGTACTTATCAATAAACTGTTATTATTTTACAGGCTGTTTACCTGTTTTAAATTATTGTTTAAAATATGTTTTGTTTTATCCTCCCACGCTGTTGCAATAAACAAGCCATTAGTTTTACGGAGGTACATTAGTCTATTCCCAAATATTTTTAGGTTCAAACTAGTTATTTGTACCATATTCTGAATACCTTCATTTTAGTATGGAACCATTTCACCAAGTAAAGGCAACAACAATGAATAAAGTGTAGAATACATGTTTCAATTAATTTTTATTATTTAAATGATGACCTATTTAACTGTCGAGTAAAATATACTAAATACTCTTTTCGTTACTTATAAAAATAATAAATTGAGTACAAAATATTAAGTCGGGTCAGCACTGAACTTAGCCGGGTCAAAATATAACCAGCATAACCAAATAGACAATAAAGGTACTTAGGTACATATAAATTTGTTTAGTAAACGTATACGAAGGCTCGATATTTTTAAACTCGTTTATTAGAACAACTGACTGGTTTACTAACCATATTTACCAGATAATTAATAGTTAGTGTCCTACAAAAAGATGTTACTATATTATCCCAAAGTGCATAAACATAAAACGAGAATGCTTTTCCAGAAAGAAGCAGCTCTTCAGAGTTGCTCAGTTAAAGTGACACTCCAAATGTTTTATTTACTGCATAAATTTTATGGGCAAGTAAGTATTTAATAAATGCACAATAAGCCAAAGCCTGCGGTGCTATCGGGGCGGCAAAGACGCGGACGAGTCCTAAGGGAAAAAAAGTATCTAATAAAAATAGTTTTATTGTTTTAATATGATACAAGCATTTTAACAGCATCAAAATTCCTTTTAAAACAATAACGAACATGATATTCAAGTGTAAAGTTATTTGGTTCCTAATCTCAATAAAAGGAGAGTATTTTACAATGAAATTCGATACTTGCCAATATGATACCGTCCTAAAAATTATAAGTTTGAAATTTTAAAATACTTCCTGCTTTTCGCACATTATGTCATTAAATATTTTATTTCTCTCATTTTATTCTAAAAAACTATAAAGATTAAGTTTGTGAAAATTTATCACACGTTTAGTATTCAGTACCAAGCTCAGAGTTCTATTCAGCGATCCTGATTGCTAAATAGGTACCTTTTCACATTTAGAACAATGCTATTAGAAAAAAATACCTTTTTAATGGTTACCAATTTGAAATGAATGAATTAAGCAAATGTGTTTGAGATAGGTACAGTCAACGTTCTTAGTTCTATGTATATGGCATTTGAATAATCTAAAATGAAGATACATTAATTTTTCAAATAATTTCAATAATTTGAAAAAGAAATAATAGAAAGTATTTTAGAGACTTAGCAAATAGTTACTAAATAGGCATTTTACACTTTTGAAGCCAATATTCTAAGCCTTTTTGTTTTCAGATTTTGTGACTTGGTAACTGTAGAAAGAAACGTTTTTTTTAAATTCTAGTTGACATTTAAGATGTATGTGTCTAACACAAAACAAGTTATGGCTTTATTTAATTTTATTACAAAAAATTGAACTAACAAAACACATCCTGATGGAGTTACAGTTCCTTATTATTAAAATAGTAAATGCAATGGATTACTATAGGACATACGTGTACAGTCACGTGGCAAAGATTCTGCTAGACATTGTAAAAAGTGGAATAAGAAGTAAAATTAAGAGCTGCCCTAATAAAAACTAGTTCGGATTTAGGCCAAACGGACGAGCTGGAGGAACGATGCCTAAATCATAGAGAAACTGATACCTATATGTGTTCATTGCCTTTGTAGACTTGTAAAAACCCTTTAATAATGTGGATTGGAAAATATTTCATATAATGAAGAGAGCCTCCATTGGATTGGAAAGATAGCCGGAATATTATCAATCTATACAATAATCAAAGTACTACAGAAGATATGAATTTGAAGCTAAAATAAAAAAGCGGTGTTTATCAAGGACGTCAATTATCGCCATATTCAATTTATTCGCAAAAGACATTATAAGTAGACTGAAGAAAAATACAGCGGAAATCAAAATAAATATACTACAGTTCCATCAAATATGACACAGCGCTGATAGAAAAAACATAAAAAAATGCAAATAAGGTTCAATATTGTAGATGGTGCGCTAAAAAGGATTAAAACTAAAACTGAAATGATAAAAATCAAATCATTACAGATAAGAATGGATAGAAGTGCAACAATGCATTTAAAAGTAAACGACAAACAAATAGAAATGTTTACGTACCTTGAGGGTGTTTTAACCGATGATGGTAAATGTGACTACTCAGAAAGTAGCTGTGGCAAAGCAACTATTCAATAGTTATTTAACTTAAACCTAAAGAAAATGTTTATAAAGTCTAAAGTTTCATTGTTCTGATGTATGGAGGGGAAAGTTGGAAACCAATAATTGTTCAAGTGTAGAAGCTATAGTGAAATTAAAGAGCTACAGAAAACAAATATTCATAGTAGCAATGAACAAGGGACATCGCATTTAGACCATAATGATAAGGATTGCATTACATAGTAATAATATGAGCATATATACATATATACTGCCGCTTTGGAAAGCTAAAATCTTTTGGAAATAACTGCCAAGCACTCTTTGTTCACGTCGAAAAACTAAGAATTATTGGGTTCAATCAAAAGTCGATTGCATGTTGAGACTTTTATGGCATTTGTTTTAATAGCATTTTTACCATCATAACTTTTGTGACTGCTGTATTTACTATATTGTAAAATTAAAATATGATGTGTACTGATTATTCACTATTAACCCTTTTAGATAACTAAAAATATTAATCAAAAAGACAATATTTATGTACAAAACAATTTCGTTAGCTACGTAAAGGTTAATGTACTAGTTAGGCAATTCACGATATTCTAAAAAAAAAGACAAAAATCGTCTTGGCGACTTTTTTAGACACAACACTTTATTTTTATTTCCACATCGTCAATACGTGTGAAAGTATGTTAACGGTGACAGAAATTTGTTTTTGTTTTTGCTGCAATAGCATAAAAAGTGTAAAAAGGCATAGAAAACATGATTCAGACACAAAGATATTTTTTTTGTATGACAGCCTGTATGTCTGTCTGTTAATAGGCATGATAACTTTTGAATGAATTGACAAATAGTCTTCAAATTTTGTATACAGTTAGAACCTGACAAAGGAATGGTTGGGATTGTTTTTGAGTAAAATCGCTCCAGGACGTGGGGGTGAATGAGGGTTGATTTGATGAAAGTTGATTTTTTTTAAACTCGAGTTGTATAACGTTCAGGTTTTGTTTATTAGAAAACCGTCAATTTCATTACTCATCTGGTATTATATGATTGAATTGAACTAGGGGTAGAATTTAAATATCACATAAAATATGAGCATACAAAATCAAACCTAAAACTCAAACAAGTGACAGTGATGAAATAATTTGTTTTAATAATAAATTCATTTATACAAAACATAATAATAATAATAATAATAATAATAATAATAATAATAATAATAATAATAATAATAATAATAATAATAATACAGTAGACAAATAGTATATGAATAAAAGCATAATAAGTAAATAAAAAAGTGTTTATTTAAGTATAAACTTTAAAATAAAACTGACCGTTTTTAATGAGAACAAGAGATTAAACAAAATATAATTATTCTTCTCACATAACTATTCTTTCGGTAAGTATTGTAAACGAAAGTTTTTACGCGAACCCAGTTTTTATTCTGAAATATAGAGGGGTATTGTTATTAGTTCCAGCCATTCGTTTTTTTTTGCTGAAAATTAAACATAAAAAACCTAATGATATATCATGGAGACCTGGGTGCCTTTTCGGTGGGTGGAGGTGACAAAGATAGCTGTGCACGTATATATATATATATATATATATATATATATATATATATATATATATATATATATATATATATATATATATATATATATATAAACTTTTTACCTGACCTTGGATTTTGGATTTGGGTTCTAGGGGCCCCAATTCGCGCTCATTTGAAATTTTCTTCCAAAAGTCTCACCATCGATACCTCTCTATTAGTGAATTTTCTTTATGAAAATCCACTAAAATAACACAAAATTTACGTTTTATCACCCAGAGATACTTTTGTATGTGTCCTTAAAATACCAAATCTACACCCAACATCTAGCTCTTATTTTCGTATCATATCTGTTCCACAAAACAAAAAAGTCGTTCCACCTAGCTCATTGTTTAAGGATGGGAGGATAAATCAGGGGAATAGGGGAACACTGAAATTATTATGGGCTAGACTACCATAGTAACAATGTAACAACTTTAATGAAAATATAAAAGTCTGTTCAATATGTACAAACACATCTATAAACGTACATAAATTAGATTTCTAAGATAAGTAAATATCCTTAATCAGTATTCTTCTATACTACTTCTATACTAATTAATGTTATTTCTCTTGTTTGCAATTCCTAATGACACGATGTGTTGTTTATATAAACACTTCAAATGTGACATTGCTATATCTGTGTCAAATAATTACAATACTGATTTAACCTACTTATAAAATTATAATTAATGTACTTTATAACCATTTTCCAATTTCCTTATTGATTAAATTTAAATGTCTTTATTGTCTCCTACAGCCCTTCTCCGGAACAAACCCTTGTGCTTAAACACTCATATTACTTAGAAACACCGCAGAGAAACTTATGGAGAGCAGAACACTGCCCCGCATCAGAAGAATCCATTGTTGCACTGTATAGCCCATACAGAAAAATGCCACTAATAAGAAGCATTAACCTGCTCTTTTGTAGTTGTCACAAATTATTACACCGCACCACTTCAAATAAATAACAGAAACGTATCGTTAATCACAAATAAAAAGATATCACTAGCAAAAGAATGCAATCAAAATTGTAGACATACTCGTATATCCAAACAAAGCTCCTTCTTGTGCGGAAAGACAAATCGCAAGATTATAATTGACGAAGAAAATTATGAATATATAATTGCAAATATTACTTGGAATCAAAATCTTGTCTTGAAATTAGAAACATAAAATAGAATTTCATCCAATGCACGTTAAGAAAACAGAAAAATTAAGTCACCTAGAAAAAAATCATTCAATATCATATATGACGCCTGGCGGTCCATGCAACCCATTTTGGGATAACTATTGGTCGTTATCATCCTTATAACAATAATCATATTTTTCAGAAGAAAAATAAGAAGCCCATCAGCAATGTTCAAGAGGTGACCCTCATTCCAAATAACGAGGACATTCTCCGAACTGACCATAGAGATGTTGCCACAATTAAATTCAGTCGTCTGAAGAAGAGGATCGTCGACCGTGGCGTGATGCATTTTTTCACAGTAAGCCATGATATTGCAATATTCCATACTTTTGATTTTTGAATTCTGTATAATTATTTTTGAAAACTTTACAGCATATAGCAACACAAACAGTTGGATCCTAGATGTGCTGCTATAATGTCTGTAGTTAAAGGGGAAGGCAAAAAAAAGCATATATATATATATATATATATATATATATATATATATATATATATATATATATATATATATATATATATATATATATATATTAAGAGCTTATATCAGTTTTAATAAAATAATGTTAATCACAGAATTTATAAGTAAGTTAACCATATGATACAGAAAATTCTATAAGAAGCTCTTTTTGGTGCCATTATAATATACAAAGTATTCCATCTAATATGCGTAAGACGATACGCTGCAATCGTTGGACCGATCAGCATGTATATATTGAACAGCCCTACATATGGAAAAATATAATTTAAATAAATCTTTTAAAACTCTTAAAGTTGTAACCTCGCCAGGTAAATTTTATTCATTAACTTTACAACAATCTGTACCTACCTAAAATGTATACAAACCTTTAAATACAATTCCATTAGTTCCAGAGTTAAGGTCGGCGGCATAAACTTCCATGAGAGAACTGCGGTGTGAGATAAATTCAAAATAACTAGAATTGAATTCCATATTAAAATATCAGGAGCGCAAATGTCTACAGTACCCCATATCATCAGAAAAATGTATCCAACTGTTAACAAGGCTCTAAAAATAAAAAATAATGTTTTAACAAACAAAACGATATTATTCAAATGACTAGAGAAACTACTTTGAGATGTACTATGTAACATAAATTATACAGTGTCAGGTGAATGGGACATCTATGTAATATTATATATTTTAATAGAGAAGAAAAAATCGAAACATACTAAGTTTTTTATCAAGAAATTTGCTTGTTTTGTTCAATTTTAAACATTTCATTTTGTAATTATTTGTGTAATTTCTCAACCAAATGTTCAAAACACTTTTTGATTCCGTTCCTTGTTGATGCCAAGGGCTGTCAACAAACTATATCAGAAGGTTTGCTAAGGAGTGAGAGTGGTGTATTTTCTAAAATATTCTGATATTTGTTATCGAGGTCTTCTAATGTAGCTGGTTTTAAAGGGTACAAATAAAGCCGTATTTATATTCGGTGTAGGTACACTCGACAGCAAACCCTGAAGGGAAAATCAAACAAACTAACTTTCACTGCTTGCTTATCGGAAATCCCTCCATCCGAATTCCACTATTTTTATTACCACACTATGTCGGCATATTTTGTAAAATGCTCGACTAATGAACTATAGATGGGCGGAGGTAGTGAATTCATACAACTTTTATTATTACTATATATATATATATATATATATATATATATATATATATATATATATATATATATATATATATATATATATATATATATATATATATATATATATGCACAGCTATCTTTGTCACCTCCACCCACCGAAAAGGCACCCAGGCCTCCATGATATATCACTATGTTTTTATGTTTATTTTACAGATTAAGCTTGTAACAATAAGTATCTTTAAACGCAACATGAGAGGGGTAAGGATTCATTTGATCTATTTTATACTTTTTTTTGACACATTTTTAAATGTAACACGCCTCCATATATAGATAGTTGAAAACAACTCCTTTTGTGTTTACTCCGGTGCACGTATCATACGTATACGGCACCAACAATGTTGACAAATCTACATACTAGGTTTTTGCTTACTGCTGAGGTATCTTGCCCTTAAGCGTCTTACTTTTTCAGGCCCTATTATTTGTCTGGAACCGGTAAAAATCCCGCTTTAAAATAGACCCCGAAATATTGAAGTCTATTTATTTATATTTATTCTTTACTTGTATCGCGTAGCGCACAGTGAGCGGTGAAATTCCTTTACGCGTAATAGTGAACCAACAATGAACAGGTAAGTAAACCTAAACTCATCTATTTAATTAGTAAGCTTATTGTAAACAAGGTAATTATTTATTTTCTAGGGGACAATATCTCATACATTTGGCCCGAACGTTACCATGCCTAACAGAACAAACGGAAACAGTAAATAGTATGTGATAATATAATATTTGCATCCTTATTTTTTCAGTTTGACCCGATTGGTATTTGATTTTTAAAATTTGATTTTTTTTTAAATCAACGAAGTACTTTAATACATGTATAGCAACATGCTTAAATTATTTTCTATTAAGCAAAAATAAATCAGTTATATTAGTTGTAATAGTATTAGTAAGTAATTGTTTACCTGTTATACATTAATATAGAAAGAAATTTCTGTTTGTGCTTTTTTTGGACCTACGTCCTACGTCATATTGTCAAGTCTTAAGGTTGAAAAAAATCTGTAACTATAAACTTTAGTTTATTGTCAATAATATAAAATGTGTTCCACCTTCAACCTTATATAAACCTTAGCGTTACTTTTTTGAATTAATATACTTTTATTTCTATATTGCCTTGATATAAAAAATATGTAGAAAATCATAGGTCTCCAAATTGATTACGCCTCTTGAAAAAACTATTAGAATAACTTTTTTTACATAAATTTTAAGTCTTTTCCAAATGTTGTTCATGTAAAAAATAAAGTAAAGTTTCAAGTGATTCTTTTTATGAATAATGATCGAAAGAGTTTTGTTGTATACCATTACACTACTAATGCGAAACTTAAGACCATTTTTTTACATTATAACGTTTATACGTATAACTGCCTAAATTAAATTTTATACAGGTAATGGATACAACAGTAGCCCTCCTCCCCCATCGCTAAGTGTGTCTATTGATATATACTCGGATGATTCGAGAAACGACCCATCTTATCTTCCAGACATGAACACTATAGAATCTAACAGATTAGAAAGTAGTAGCATTAGTAGCTATCCGCTATCAGATTTAAATGATAAAAATGATATGTTTTGTTTGCAAACGAGGAAGGTAGGTATAGTAAAATTGTGTTTATTTATTATGTCTTGTATTAAATTAAGCAAGTTTAACAACAAAATAGGTAAATAATACTTTAGAATTTTTAAATTATAAAACAGTTAGTATTCCAAGGTATAGTAATAATAACCATAATCAATATATATTATTATGAACTCATTACTTCACTTATTATTCATTATGGTTATTATTACTATATCTTGGAATGCAAAGGGTGGTTTTGCCATGGTGAGTTTGACCACGGCAAGACAGCCCGGAATTAAGTTACTATTCTAACAACATCAGCTGTGAAAGCCTAAAGTCATCATTAATATACCTATTTAACTGTGTTTTTCATAAGTTACAATTCAAACCTGCATTGATTAAAATTTAACATGCTGAATATTTCGACAATAGTGAATAGCCGCCAAGTTCCTGAATTCAATGATAGTGTATCTGAATCCAAAACTAACTGAGACATAGCCATCTTTGCATCCAAAAGTAACTAATATTGCCAAGTTTGTAAACATTATCAGCGTATAGGCTGCCAGAGAAATATTTCTCGAATTCACAGTAAATGGTACACGCCATAAGCATTCATTAGGTCAAGAGCGATATTCTATTTGCCACTTAATTTTTTGTATCAAACATGGAAAAAATTACGGGGAATATTCGAGATTTAGTAACTCAACATTTAGCACGTAACTGTGGCAGATACGGAAACATGTAAGCAAATACTTTTTGTGGACGATAAACCTCTTCTTTATAAAAAAATAAATTTAATTTTTGACAGAGCCGTATTAATAATTTTACTAATTTAATATTAGTGAAACCCCACAACTCCGTCTCTGGTTGCTCGTTAAACTTTATATAAGGACCGAATATGGCAGCCTGTATGGTGATAATATTCGTCAAATTTGGTTTAATTATCTCCGCTAGTTTGAAAAGTGTTCAAATACTTGCTACTTTTTCGAAAACTTCAACGCTTTTTTTTTAAACGAAGCGTTTTTGAGTTTATGTTAATATGACATTTGCACCCTAGAATAAATTTTTACGTCGACTGTTAAAGTTCGGCCACAAAAAAGTGTACCAGCCTGTGTATACAGGGCCATTCACGGTTGTCCTATTAGATTATTTCGCAAACTATATGAAATTGAGGACTGAAAATTTGTGCATCTCGGTTTTTGAAGATACTATATCACATGGTGATAGTTTCCAAAATGGCTGACTTCCGGTTATACCGGATATTGCTAAAAACTTTGTTATTTCAAATGGAACAGCCTGTATATTATTGCATTTTTGAATTTGTCGTTAAGCTAATTTGATTATATTTGCTCTACCTAAATTTAATAGTTTCAAATATTTAAATTTTTTGGAAAATTTTCGAAAAAAAATCGTATCTGTTTTGAAGATAATAACTCGCAGTGTAGATGATTTTCAAAAAAATTGCACAATATACATCAGAGAAATATCAAGTTTGTATAGCATATATGCAAAAGTGAGTTTCAGATACAGGTGTTCTGAAAACGGCTTCCATATTTCGAGAAGTTCAGAGTGTGATTACTCGCTTGTTTCAAATAGAATACTCTTCGTATTATGCCTTATATGAATCCAATTTGTAATTATTGCCTTTCAAAGACATTTAATCAACTTTCATATGTGTAGTGTGCTATGACAATAATAAATGTCAGAAACGAAAACTAATGTCAGTTCTGACATTTGTTTTTCACTAGTGGTTGATAAAGTACTCGTCAATATTTATCTCTTTACCTATTGAAATTTAAAATGCAAGAAAATTTTACCAACGCCAATACATTGCAATTATTTTACATTCATGATGAATGCAGCAGAATTGTGAGTGGAACTTGCAGATTTTTCAACGAAATGTATATAGATTTACCTCCAATGAATGAGGAGAAATTAAAAAAAATTGAATCTCATTTCTTGGAATTTAATATATCCAAAAAAATACTTTCCATAATCGTCCAATGAAGACAATGAGATAACATTTATATCCTATTTCAAGGCTCATAAACACACATGAATAAATAGTGCGCTTGTTGATTTAGGATTGCCTTTCTCATCAATCCAGGGAGTTCTGACAAATTTACATATTTAATACAGCCGTAGAAACTGTTTTTGTGGCTTTACGAGTGCTTGTTTTCTTTTTTGCAACCGATTTCGCTATTAAAGGCATTGTCAGGCAAAGGAATATTTTTTTGTGGATCCACAGAAGTTATAGTCTACGGCTGTATTAATTTTAACTTATTACATTAGTAAATGTTTATATACAAAATGTTCTTGTACTTTGGAATTTTCTGACAAAATGCTTTTAAAAATTTCTAAATTTTCTTGCAAGAAAAATTGGTTTTGAATTTTAGTGTGAAAGAATGTTTGGCAAAGTTTTGATGAAACAATTTTTTAACGAAATTCATGAAAAAAAATCATTGTAGAAAACTTTGAGCTAACCACAACCTTTTTAGTACCGACGTACAATCCTTGTAATTTGAAGTAAAGTAATAATTAGAAAATTAGCTATCTGAATGTTTAAAAGTCTAAATAGCTAAAAAGTTGGTCAAATCACAAGAGTAAAAGTTGTTGGGAACTTGGCTTAACTAATATGTAAACATTGCTCAAAGACGTTAAACAAGTATTCAGTATTCTGCATTTGGCAAAATTAAATATAACGCCGATCTGTTTTTAAGTTAAGCTATAATTTTACTAATGTTAACAAAACGCGCCATTTGAGGACGTAAAATGTTTCTATGACTTTTAGTTATTAAGTATATACCTTTTGTTTTAGGAAATATTGGATATTAGTCGAAAACCGCATAAAGTAAATATAGTAGATAATATAAACCAACAAAGTACCTGGCTGCCTGACAATTTTGTGAGTGGTAATCACATATTTTTTTGTTCTTATTTATTAGATAATAGGTAACGTCTACAGAGAACCCACGACTTATTTAACCATATGCCTATAGAACCATCTTTCAATAATTATTTCTCTACAGAGACTGTAATGCTAACATTTCATGATCATAGAGGTGTCCCGAAAATGTTGGGACAATGGGCTTACACATATTCCTAAAGCGTAAATAAGACAGTAAAATCTTACTTATAACGAAAAAGGCACATTGCCCAAGAGGTGGATCACACATAACTTGAACAGAGTTTGTCACCAAATATTAAATTTTGCAAAAGTATTGCTGCTATAAATACTACCAAATAAAAGATACATATTTCAAAATTAACGGTTTGTGTAAGCGCTACAAGTATTAAATATTTTTAAGTGTTATGAAGTTTTAATAATCCTTATGGTGTTTTTAAAAACCTGTTCTATTGCAATCCATATAACATTCATAGATAAGCTTTTCTAAAATGATATATTTTTACATCACGAATCGGTACCAAGCCACTGTCATAACTCTTTAGGAACACCTGAATCAATATACAATTTACTAATTAAATGGCAGTCTTTAAAATGGAAAAAAAAAAGAATCATTGGGCATTTTTTAGCATTTTTTTGTCATGTGTTGCTAGCATGTCTCATTTATTTTGTTATATGGATTGCTAGCACCGTTAAACATATTTACCTGCAGCAATCTAATTTGTTTAGGTAACACCCATTTATTTATTTGTAAAATATAAAAAGTGCAGTTGCATAGTAACTGTTTACACTATCAATTGTTGTTGCCCTTACTTTGTGAGACCGTTTCATACTAAATATAGACACGGAGACTATTTCCGTGGTTTCGCTGTATGACAGCATCATCAGACCGGAGAAAATTAAATTGATTTATACTAGTTCATGACAAGTACAATGAAAAATCTGTTGTTACGTTATGACGATCTGATCAAAAAATTCTTTAAAAACTAAAGGTAAAATAAAAATTACATATGACGTCTTCAAAATGTCTATGTGATGTACGTCAATACTTAACATGCAGAAAAGAAAACAAACATTTGTGAAGCCAGAGAAAGTCTATATGTCAGTATCTAGTATTGACACTCAATTAGGTCACCAACAAACATATTTTTTCTTATTCTATTAAAATGCCTGTTTAAAGTAAATTAAATTACAGGAAACAGACGAGAAAAGTGGAGAACAACAAAAGATAAATATTGCAAACGAAAAAAATTTAAAAAGTACACCGCAACCAAATAACGTCGTAAGTTGAATTATTATTTTATTTTTCTGTTACTTGCTTCATTTCAAATTATTTTTTTTAGCAGTCTGCTATCCACAAAACGGCAAAAAAAGGACCACATATAAATTTTGTTTAACATTAGTGACCAACTTTGAACGACACATAGAACGAAATCACACTGAATGCAAAGAAGTAACTGAAATGCTGCCGTATCCCAAAGGACATACTGAAAGAAAAAAAATTATCGGACTCATTAGAAACTCAGGACATTTTTCAGAATATCTTAAAGGAAATGTATTACCAAAATATGCCACTTCAGGTAATAGTGAAGATTTCTATCCATGTTCTCGATTCAAGGCATTATTAAAAAGAAGCTATTTATCACGACACATGAAGACTTGTATTCTCAAAGATGTGAACAAGACGGAAGGTAGGATTAATCAACTAGCAGCGTCACAGACCCTCATTGCTTGTGCAATAGATGAAAATAATAAGACACATAAATTAAGGGGAAAAGATGAAGTTTTTTGCAGAATGAAAGCCGATGAAACATCGTTTACTGTAAAGATGGATAGTCTGAATTGTCATTTTGGGGAAAATTATTTAAAAAAGAATAAAAGAGAACAACTTGCAACTGTTTGCTCAAATAAAATGAGAGAGCTGGCTCGATTTTTAGGAATATTCAGGAAAATAGCCAATAATTCAAAATATAGTTTACAAGATATTTTAAAAGCCAAATTCTTTGATATGGCTATTCAGTGTGCTAAAAGACTTGGGGGATATAATCCAGAAAACAAAACATATCGATCACCAAGTTTATCTGCCCATATAGGTACATCGTTAAAACAGGTCTGTGAACTGTATATGCGACTAATTTTAAAAGAGGAGAGTTCAGTATCAGGTTCTATTAATAAAGCAGAGACATTAAAAGACACAAAACGCTTTAAAGAGCTTATCGATTCACAATGGACCACAGAAATAAGCAGCTTAGCATTTAAATATCTGCAGGAAAAACAATGGCAAAAGCCAATGAATTTACGTTTAACTCGTGATGTTGCACGATTCAAGGAATATGTTACAACTGTAGCTGACAAGGCAATGACTACCCTTAAAACTGACTGCAACAATAAAAAAGAATTTAAAAATTTAGTTCATGCTTCATTTACGCTGACCATATTGTTCAATAGAAAAAGAATTGGCGATGTCCAATACACAAACTTGATACCTATATTCAAACTATAAGTTCAGTTAATCAGGAAGAGTGCGAAAAAGCATTGTCGGAGTCAGAAAGAGTTCTAACAAAACATTACAAACAGATTGTGACAGGAGGAAAAGGAAGTCGACCCACAGCAATTTTGTTTCCAACAAACACAGACATATATAGATTTTTTCATTAAAATTAGATCAGAAACACACATAGTTACTGAAAACAATCCTTATCTTTTTGGATGCCCTGGAACAAAGAAATGGACGAGAGCAGATGTTGTGATTCGGAAATTTGCTGAAAATGCCAACCTAGAATTTCCTGGACAAATTTCATCTAACAAACTCAGAAAACAGATAGCAACAGTAGTGCAAATTCTAAATCTTAACAAGGAGGAAACAGAACAATTTACGCAATTCCTGAGGCACACTGAAAAAACGCACAACGAATATTATAAGTAAGTTTTTAGTTTATTATTTGTTGTAATAACCATACAAAATTGCTCTAGATCAAGCATTTAACTTGTGGTAATTGGCAAAGTGATCACAAAAATAATTATTTTAATATCATTGGCAATATTTTTAACAACTGAAAATATCTTGCATGGAAAAAATTAATATGCTAGTATTATTTGAGCTTTTCATTTTTGCGTCTTGTCGATTTTACAATTTAACTAAATCAACGTGTGGTGACTCAAGTACCTACCAAATAATTATAAATTACTTGGCTCATAATGTTTTGATTTTCTGCTCTTTTATAAAAATTGTATACATTATGATTAATTAAGCTGATGAAAACAGATTACCAAAAGATATTTACCAAACTGCTAAAATATCCAAGCTTTTACTACTTACGGAAAAAGGTGTGGATGCATGTAAGTGAAATTGATATTGACCCCCAAGAGGAAGCTGCAGAAGAAGAGTTAGATGACGAGGAAAGTGACTTTGTTTCTAATATGATGTCAGTGACGTTTCCCAACAAGAACAAAGAAGGTAGATATAGCATTTATATATTTCTGTTTTATGGCATTTTTATTGAGAGAATTCGCCAATATTGGCAATAAGACTTTCAGAAAAATTTTTAAGTGTGTGCGTTAAGAGTCCGTTCAAATTCTTATATATTTATAAGTCTTATTTATTTTTTAATAAATTATTTAAATTACTATGATTAGCTACATAACCTTTCAATACAAAGCGGGTCGTTTTAGCAACACAAAGATCTTTAAATCATTACATTTAAATGTTTAATTTTACACAAATTGTTTAAGATTTAAGATCTATTTAAGAATTAAAAAAAAAGTAATAGCGTACAGGCAGTCCATTAAAAACAGTCGTGATGGTAGCGGTGGTAGTAGTGGGAGAGGATGGCAAAAATAGTCGTCATCTTCAAGCCTAAAATTTGCATATTTTGAACACCTTTCATTATAAGTGCATAATTTATTTATTGGAGATATATTTAGGCAGTCGACAATTATTATATAATTTTTTTGTAAAACTTAAAGAAAAATGTAAAAAACGCTGATAAATCAAAGTTACATTTAATGGAAACGTACAATTGCAAATAAAATAAAATTTGTAGCCTTACTAACAAAATATAAAAGCAGATTTACGTTACAGGTGAGTTTTTCCTTTTAACTTCGGATTATTTCCGCGACTATGGGCAATCACCGACACTGGGGCAGTTTCACCTCACTATCCTCGATTTTTTGCCGAACCCCTGCCTTTCGGTAAAAAGAGTAGAGATCCTTAACGTGAACAACATCACATGGTCCACGGGACGCCGCTCCGAAGGGCGGAACGTATAGATATTCAACTGGCCCAAGTTGAAGTTTCTATAGATTTTAGTATCACAGACCTAATTTAAGTTTTTTTAACCCTTACTATTGATTTAGTTTTAGATGACGTACAAGAGGAGGTTCTTGAAAAAAGAAAATTATCAAAAAATATTAAGGGCAGAACTCACTGGAGCCAGGAGCAATCCAATCTGGTTAAAAGGTATTTTAAAAGTAATATAACCTCAAAAACGGTTCCAAAAAAGGGTGAATGCCTGGAACTAATTACAAAATATCCCCCTATATTTTATAATAAAGACTGGGTTCCCATCAAAGCCTTCGTATATAATACCTTCCGAAAAAAATAGTTATGTGTGCACAATATTTAGAATTTCTTTTTTTAGTTACTTAGTATGCAATTATTTTTGTCAATATCAATAAATTGTAACCCAAATAATTATTGTTTTTGTTTCCACATACACTTCGTAACCCTTGGTGGTAAAACCACAATTCTACCGCATAATTTAACTAACTAATCGATCTAAATTTCTGTTTAAAAACCTAAAGCACCAAAACCTATATAAAGGAACACATTTACAAAACCAGCTGAAGGGTTGGAAAAGTATAACAACTTTAATCATATTTTTTTAAATTCCTTTTAATACATAAATAAAATAGTGATGCAAATTGAGTCATAACTTCCACATCGCCGTCAAAGTCTACTCTCCTCAGAAATGCTTTTATTACCTTCTAAAACGATATATTACTCAAAATTTTATAGAAAAGTGTCAGTTTTCCCCAATCAACCTCCTATCTCTTCCCATTTTTCTGAAGCAATTTTATTCACAAATAATCCAGACTATTAGGTGTATCAAATTTAAAGTCGATTGCTAAATTAAAACAATTCAATTTCCCACCTCTACATGATCAACCCCTATCTGAAATATGAAGTGGACCTTGATTCGGCCTAGAAAGTCATTGTCAATATCAAATTCAAGGTAATCATCAGATAGCCAGGAAAACACCTCGAGCTCTAGTCTGGAACTTTTTTCTTTGCGACTTGAACTTTCCTAGTTATTCTACTGTTCTGTTATACTTTTGTGACACCACACAAGTGCCGAATTCACACTATAAACCACAACCCCATTACAATTTTATGGTAAAATGTGGATTTATCGATGAAAAGAATAAGAGGAGGAACTAAATTCTACGTACATTTAATAATCTAATGTCATACTCTTTCAAGACTAAATTCATATTCCACCCCTTCACATTCAACCCCTACTTCAATTTCATCACAGAATACCAGATGAGTGATGAAATTGAAAGTTTTGTTATAAAATTAACCCTGAAACGTTATATAACTCGAGTTTTAACTAAAAAAAAAACCTCAATTTCCATCACATCAGCCCTCATTCATCCCCTACGTCCTGAAGCGATTCTACCCCAAAAAACAATACCAACCGTTCGTTTGTCAGGTTCTGACTGTATACCAAATTTGAAGACTATTCGTCAATTCATTCGAAAATTACCGTGCCTATTAACAGCCAGACAGACACAAAACATCTTCGTTTACAAATCAGATTTTCTATATATTTTGACACTTTTTACGCCGTTGCAGTAAAAAAAATAAAAATTTCTGTCACCGCTAACATACTTTCACACATATTGACAATGCAAAAATAACAGGACAGTATTATGCCTAAAAAATTCGCCAAGACGATCTTTGTCTTTTTTTTTGTTAGAAAATTGTTAATTGCCTAAATAGTAATAAATACAATTGATTGATTGCTGTTGCCCTTGCTTGGTTAAACTGGTCCATACTACATAGAGACTTGGAGACTACTTCTCTGGCTTGTTAGCTTTCGTATCTGTAGGTAAAGGGCGTAGCCAGCGCGTAAGCTAACTGGAGCAAGAGGCCCTTATGAATTCTAGATGTTCTCGGATGCTCTTCAACATTTCTGCGACTACTTTCGCTGCTTGACAACATTCTCAGACAGATAAAAACTGAAGACTATTTGTCAATTCATTCGAAAATTATCGTGCCTATTATCTTATTTTAATGGCGTGGTGATTGAAACAGCGTGTGAGGATAAAACAAAAAATATTTTAATCAATATTTTAAAACAGGTAGGTAAACAGCCTTAAAAAAGATAAAATAATAATAACAGTTTCTTGGCCGTTAAATACACGAATATGAAGAATATTTTAAGTTGCCGCCAAATTGATAAAAACTCTGTTAACAATATGTACTAGTAAATTTGTAATGAAACAGTTTACTTGCTCTAAGCATCAAGTTTAGCAACTGACTTAATTTTATATAACACACTTCGAATCTTTGTATGTGTACTCGTATATATGTAAGTAGAAGTTTTGGCATTATATCGCAGTCGGTGATAACCAATTTTGATACTCATATATTTAAAAGCCTTAAATTTATTTGATGCTTTTTAACGTTTTTTTTTAATGCTCTAACTTAACCTACCAAATAATTATAAATTACTTGGCTCATAATGTTTTGATTTTCTGCTCTTTTATAAAAATTGTATACATTATGAATAATTAAGCTGATGAAAACAGATTACCAAAAGATATTTACCAAACTGCTAAAATATCCAAGCTTTTACTACTTACGGAAAAAGGTGTGGATGCATGTAAGTGAAATTGATATTGACCCCCAAGAGGAAGCTGCAGAAGAAGAGTTAGATGACGAGGAAAGTGACTTTGTTTCTAATATGATGTCAGTGACGTTTCCCAACAAGAACAAAGAAGGTAGATATAGCATTTATATATTTCTGTTTTATGGCATTTTTATTGAGAGAATTCGCCAATATTGGCAATAAGACTTTCAGAAAAATTTTTAAGTGTGTGCGTTAGAGTCCGTTCAAATTCTTATATATTTATAAGTCTTATTTATTTTTTAATAAATTATTTAAATTACTATGATTAGCTACATAACCTTTCAATACAAAGCGGGTCGTTTTAGCAACACAAAGATCTTTAAATCATTACATTTAAATGTTTAATTTTACACAAATTGTTTAAGATTTAAGATCTATTTAAGAATTAAAAAAAAAGTAATAGCGTACAGGCAGTCCATTAAAAACAGTCGTGATGGTAGCGGTGGTAGTAGTGGGAGAGGATGGCAAAAATAGTCGTCATCTTCAAGCCTAAAATTTGCATATTTTGAACACCTTTCATTATAAGTGCATAATTTATTTATTGGAGATATATTTAGGCAGTCGACAATTATTATATAATTTTTTTGTAAAACTTAAAGAAAAATGTAAAAAACGCTGATAAATCAAAGTTACATTTAATGGAAACGTACAATTGCAAATAAAATAAAATTTGTAGCCTTACTAACAAAATATAAAAGCAGATTTACGTTACAGGTGAGTTTTTCCTTTTAACTTCGGATTATTTCCGCGACTATGGGCAATCACCGACACTGGGGCAGTTTCACCTCACTATCCTCGATTTTTTGCCGAACCCCTGCCTTTCGGTAAAAAGAGTAGAGATCCTTAACGTGAACAACATCACATGGTCCACGGGACGCCGCTCCGAAGGGCGGAACGTATAGATATTCAACTGGCCCAAGTTGAAGTTTCTATAGATTTTAGTATCACAGACCTAATTTAAGTTTTTTTAACCCTTACTATTGATTTAGTTTTAGATGACGTACAAGAGGAGGTTCTTGAAAAAAGAAAATTATCAAAAAATATTAAGGGCAGAACTCACTGGAGCCAGGAGCAATCCAATCTGGTTAAAAGGTATTTTAAAAGTAATATAACCTCAAAAACGGTTCCAAAAAAGGGTGAATGCCTGGAACTAATTACAAAATATCCCCCTATATTTTATAATAAAGACTGGGTTCGCATCAAAGCCTTCGTATATAATACCTTCCGAAAAAAATAGTTATGTGTGCACAATATTTAGAATTTCTTTTTTTAGTTACTTAGTATGCAATTATTTTTGTCAATATCAATAAATTGTAACCCAAATAATTATTGTTTTTGTTTCCACATACACTTCGTAACCCTTGGTGGTAAAACCACAATTCTACCGCATAATTTAACTAACTAATCGATCTAAATTTCTGTTTAAAAACCTAAAGCACCAAAACCTATATAAAGGAACACATTTACAAAACCAGCTGAAGGGTTGGAAAAGTATAACAACTTTAATCATATTTTTTTAAATTCCTTTTAATACATAAATAAAATAGTGATGCAAATTGAGTCATAACTTCCACATCGCCGTCAAAGTCTACTCTCCTCAGAAATGCTTTTATTACCTTCTAAAACGATATATTACTCAAAATTTTATAGAAAAGTGTCAGTTTTCCCCAATCAACCTCCTATCTCTTCCCATTTTTCTGAAGCAATTTTATTCACAAATAATCCAGACTATTAGGTGTATCAAATTTAAAGTCGATTGCTAAATTAAAACAATTCAATTTCCCACCTCTACATGATCAACCCCTATCTGAAATATGAAGTGGACCTTGATTCGGCCTAGAAAGTCATTGTCAATATCAAATTCAAGGTAATCATCAGATAGCCAGGAAAACACCTCGAGCTCTAGTCTGGAACTTTTTTCTTTGCGACTTGAACTTTCCTAGTTATTCTACTGTTCTGTTATACTTTTGTGACACCACACAAGTGCCGAATTCACACTATAAACCACAACCCCATTACAATTTTATGGTAAAATGTGGATTTATCGATGAAAAGAATAAGAGGAGGAACTAAATTCTACGTACATTTAATAATCTAATGTCATACTCTTTCAAGACTAAATTCATATTCCACCCCTTCACATTCAACCCCTACTTCAATTTCATCACAGAATACCAGATGAGTGATGAAATTGAAAGTTTTGTTATAAAATTAACCCTGAAACGTTATATAACTCGAGTTTTAACTAAAAAAAAAACCTCAATTTCCATCACATCAGCCCTCATTCATCCCCTACGTCCTGAAGCGATTCTACCCCAAAAAACAATACCAACCGTTCGTTTGTCAGGTTCTGACTGTATACCAAATTTGAAGACTATTCGTCAATTCATTCGAAAATTACCGTGCCTATTAACAGCCAGACAGACACAAAACATCTTCGTTTACAAATCAGATTTTCTATATATTTTGACACTTTTTACGCCGTTGCAGTAAAAAAAATAAAAATTTCTGTCACCGCTAACATACTTTCACACATATTGACAATGCAAAAATAACAGGACAGTATTATGCCTAAAAAATTCGCCAAGACGATCTTTGTCTTTTTTTTTGTTAGAAAATTGTTAATTGCCTAAATAGTAATAAATACAATTGATTGATTGCTGTTGCCCTTGCTTGGTTAAACTGGTCCATACTACATAGAGACTTGGAGACTACTTCTCTGGCTTGTTAGCTTTCGTATCTGTAGGTAAAGGGCGTAGCCAGCGCGTAAGCTAACTGGAGCAAGAGGCCCTTATGAATTCTAGATGTTCTCGGATGCTCTTCAACATTTCTGCGACTACTTTCGCTGCTTGACAACATTCTCAGACAGATAAAAACTGAAGACTATTTGTCAATTCATTCGAAAATTATCGTGCCTATTATCTTATTTTAATGGCGTGGTGATTGAAACAGCGTGTGAGGATAAAACAAAAAATATTTTAATCAATATTTTAAAACAGGTAGGTAAACAGCCTTAAAAAAGATAAAATAATAATAACAGTTTCTTGGCCGTTAAATACACGAATATGAAGAATATTTTAAGTTGCCGCCAAATTGATAAAAACTCTGTTAACAATATGTACTAGTAAATTTGTAATGAAACAGTTTACTTGCTCTAAGCATCAAGTTTAGCAACTGACTTAATTTTATATAACACACTTCGAATCTTTGTATGTGTACTCGTATATATGTAAGTAGAAGTTTTGGCATTATATCGCAGTCGGTGATAACCAATTTTGATACTCATATATTTAAAAGCCTTAAATTTATTTGATGCTTTTTAACGTTTTTTTTTTAATGCTCTAACTTTTAAAATTATCAGTAAGCTAAAATTATTAGTAAGCTTATGTCAATAATTTAATTGTTATTTTGCATAATAGTTCAAGTTTTAATTGCATTATCATAATGTCAAGTTACAGTACTACCACACACCCTTTAATCACAATTATCACATTATCAACGTGTGTTTTGTTTCTTTAACGTCGGCCTATTTCCGCGACTATGGCCAATCACCGACGCCAGGAAGCAGTTTCACCTCACCATCCTGGAAATTTTGCCAGACCCCCGCCTTTCTGTAAAGAGGGTAGCGATCTTTAACGTGCCCAACATCGCATGGACACGGCACCGACGGCTTTACGCCCCCTCCGAAGGGCGGAACGTGCAGACATTCAACTTGCTCAAATAGAATGCCAGAACCTCGGTTGATGTTAATGTTACAGTTGGTACTGAAAAAGTGAAAGGAGAACCCTGGGATCGAACCCAGTACCCTTAGGTTCAGAGGCACACGTTCTTACCTCTGAACCACCGAGGCTCACATTATCAATACCCACATACAATACAATAGTAAATTTCTACAGCGAATAAAGTTATTTTGACAAAAATTTGCAGATAACTAAATGTACGATTCTGAAGTCATCGTTTCTATAATTTTTATTTATATATAGTTATTCAATGCGTAGTGTTGAAAAATACTTTACAGTTTTTCTATTTAATGGGAATAGAGTGCAAACTGTATGTAACAGTAAACAAATCGCCAAGGCACAAAGCCTTAAGCAAAAGCTAATATGGAGTAGTAAAGTAAAAAGTAAATATTGAAGAGATAACAGATGTACGTTTATTGATTTTAGCGAAACCCATCGTACCAACAGACCTCCGTACACTGTTGCAACATTTCTGAGGCGTATTGGTATGTAAAATACTCGGAGGAAAAGCCTACTGGGCCATCGTATGAAGTGTATATGTGTATTAAACTGTGACGCCACCTGTTAAAGGTACCGTGAACTGGTTTGTGTAACTGTATATGTATACCTTGTCAAATGGCCTCCGATCAATGATGAATAGATCACGGTTTAGACGTTATACACATGGATACGTATTGGCCTCTGGTTTTGGAGGCGAGTTCTTTGAACGCGTATATATTTTGGAGGCGTATAAGACATAATGCATATATATATATATATATATATATATATATATATATATATATATATATATATATATATATATATATATACACACACCACACATACATGTATATATACATGTATACTCTCATGAATTTAATTGTCTCGGCTGTCTAACATTTTTGATTAATTTTAGGTTTTCTTTATCTACTGGTGATTATTATCAGATATGTGGGGCCATGCATGATCTACCTACAGTACCGTATCTCAGTTGTGCTAAATACTCTTTAAATCTGGTTTCAATAGATCTTTTACTTTGCCCAACGTATTTAAGATGACAATCTTTACAAGTTATTTTATAGATCGCCGACATTTCACTTGCTTTATCCTTATCTTTTGGGTTACATAACAAGTAATTTCTGTCGAAAATGTTAGTTGCAAGTTCGCTTTCTTAAAAATGCTAAATAAAATGAAACATATATACATGTGATGATACAAATGAAAAGACTTAAATCTGAAACAGTGGCTGCTTCCCTATATAAAATAATATTTTTATTGAAAAATATGGTGAACAGTTTTATATTAGCTGATTGACAGCATTAGCATCTTGTATTTGAAACAAACTGGAGTAAGTTGATGAGTAGGTATATTTTCTGTTTACCTGATTCCATATCTAGGTTCCCAAACCAGCTTACTACTGCATTTGTTAACCACAGGTGTTCATATAGCAGCTGTTATCAGGAAATCATCTTGACTGTAAATTAATTTTAAAGTAATTATAAAAATACTGATTATTTAAATATTCTAAATAAATGACATATTAATAATTATATAATATTTATCAATAATAATTATGAATTGAAATACTTCTTTTACTTTAATGCTACCCAAACAAAATTATGATATTATTATCTTACTCAAGTTAAATCATTACATTCTAAATAATTCAAGTATTATTTTAATCTTAATCGATTAGATTATCAAAAGTATTGCTATTACTTTCGTCTTTTTCTTCTTTTTGGCTTGGTGGGTACAATGATCCAAAACTGCATTGTAAGGTGGGTGGAGCTGATGACTTTGACGTAGTCAAATTTACCACCACCGGCTTCACGAAACAAGCAAGGACGGAAAGGCAAACGATTTTTCTAAGTGACCGAAGTTGTAATTTTGTTGATTTTGAAATTACTGAATAGTTTATTACTTCAGTCCTTTGGTACATTTTATTGATACTGTAGACATAACTGTTTTCTATATCCCTCACGGTACCTGGTGAGCAGATAATATGTAGATTCTCATTAGCTTGGATGCTGTCTGTCATTGTTTTAGGTAACCATTTTACTAATGATTTTTTTGTTGTTGTTATTGGACCATTTTCGCAGATTCAAGTCCCCTTGTTTCATTTTTTTTGTTGGTTGCGTCTGTAAGTTTACTGCTCCTTCATTGGAATGATAGTTTGTCATAGAAATCTTCCTTCTCTATCTTTGATTGTAATGGAGGGGGGTGGGGTCCCTTAGCCTTTCTACGTGCTGGTTGATTTCTTGATTGATCGGCGCGCGGCTTAGTTACTGGACTCCTTGAGGCTGCCTCCACGTGGCACCCCTGGAGTGACTGTCGGCAATGGGTAGAACACCCAGGGCTGATGGTCTACTAAAGTCTCTCTCCTTCTCACACACGCCACACACACGCATACAACACAGACACGACACATATAGATCGGGTTGGGGGCGCCTCTGGCTTCGGCGTGGACTTCGAAGGGGGACTCCGTGCTCTGGACTGGCAGTGCTGTGCAAACCAGGTCCGGCACACCTGGCGCCGTTTGGACACTACATGGGCCCACCCTTGCCTTGGCCGGCGTAGGGGGCTGCCCTATCAGCCATTCGAAAAATGCTCGATCGTATCAGCAGCACCGGGTAGCTCCGGAACAGGGGGTTAGCTGAACGCTTCGGGTCGCCACGGCTAATGTGTCCCCACCCTTGCGAGTGGGAGACGCTGCCGTGACCCCGGCCTCTGATGCGGGCACTGGCCCCTCGGGAACGGCCGATCCGGCGGGTAGGAGACATGCAGGTGGTCATCACCTTCAACCAGGGGGATGGCGTAGTCCTGGTGGAAGAGGGAGCCAATTAGGAGTTTGGTGGCGGGTATGTTGGGCGCCATGTCGGCATCCGACGGGGCGCTGCAGCTCCGCTTCCGTAACTCGGGGATAGTTGATCCAGGGTGGTTCTTGGTGACCGCCGAGGATGGCGAGTCCCTGAGTTGGCTCCTCAGCGGCTGGTACGGGGCGGCGGTGGGGGATATCGCCTTCAGCGCCGAAAGTGCTGGGGACGCCCCATGGCCGGTCCGGATCGGCTTCTGGCTCAGGAGTCAAGAGGTGGACCTAGAGGAAGTGATCAGGATGTTGGCGCTCCAGAACCGCTCGCTCAATGTTGGGCAATGGCGGCACCTGGAGACGGCAGGAGGACCTGAGGCATGGCGCCTAGTCTTCTTGGTCAGGCCCGAGGTGGCTCGCGGGCTGGACGGTCAAGTCTGGCGGCTGTACTTCGAGTTGGTGACTCTGAATGTAATCAGAGTTCCGATATGGAGTGCGGTCGCCTCCGCCAGTCCCGCGGCGGGCACGCGGATGGGCACTGACCGGAGGGGGGCCCACCCCGTCGGCGCCGCGACTAATTCGCGGGACAGCTGCGGGTGTGCCAGATCAACCTCCAACATAGCCGGGATACTACTGGGGAGCTGGCAAAGCTTCTCGCAGGCGGTCCAGGCGGCGTTGTGTTGATCCAAGAGCCTTATGTGTATAGGAAGCAAGTGAGAGGTCTTGGAGGAATCGGCTTCAACATCCTAGTTGGTGGCGAAGCAGAGGAAGAACAACCTAGGACCTGCATACTGGCGACGAGGGATCTGGACATGATGTTGCTGCCGCGGCTCGGGTCCAGGGACGCCATAGCAACTATCCTAGAATATAAGGTGAGTAATATTAGGCTTAAGGTTATGTTGTGCAGCCTCTATGTTCCCTACGATCGGCGGGGGCTGCCTCCGTCGGAGGATTTGGTGCGTATCGTCGATTTCGCGAGAAAACATGGGTTACATCTTATTATAGGCTGTGATGCCAATTCTCACCACATATTGTGGGGCAGCACAAATACCAACCCACGCGGTGGTGCTGAACTAGAGTATTTGGTTACAACGCACCTGGAGATATTAAATAGAGGTACAGCTCCAACGTTTGTCAATCGTATCCGGCAAGAGGTGATTGACATCACATTGGCGAGCAGGGGAAATATCTAGCTGGACGGTGACGGAACACATATCAATGTCTGATCATCGTATGATCAGCTTTGAATTGGATTTGGACCGTGTTGGTCCTCCCCCCCAGGAGAAATCCAAGGAAGACCGACTGGGATGCATACGTAATAGGTCTCGGTGGGTCGCCAAGGAGCCCAGAGGGAAGATGACTCTCTATAGAGGCATTAGATAGCGAGGCCGAGGCGCTAGAGGGTAAAATAATGGCAGCATACGAGGCCGCGTCTCCACTCAGGGGAGAGCCGTCCATCAAAGTTCGATGGTGGAACAGGGATCTCGCCGCAATACGCGGGCGGACTCGGAGTGCATTAAACCGAGTCGTCCCCGAATCGGGTGAGGCGGCCTGGGACGAGTTTAGAACTGCCAGAAGGGAGTTTAAGAAGGAATTACGACGGAGTAAACGAGCTGGTTGGCGCGCGTACTGGGGGGAATTTAACTCCCTGTCGGGCGCAGCCAGGCTGGTAAGGGTACTCAAACAGGAGTCTGGTAGTACTGTAGAATCCTTAAGGAAACCGGACGGAAGCTGGACCAACAACGGCGAGGAAACCTTTCGACATCTCGCCGAAGTTCACCTTGGGGGCGGTGGAGCCGTCACGGGGGCTGCCGACCTGGGCCGGTGGACGGTCCCGAATGCGGACTGGCAGCTGGCGGAGGGAGTGGTCACAGATGGCTCTATAACCTGGGCGGTGAACGAGTTTGCTCGATTTAAGTCCGCAGGCTGTGATGGGATCTTTCCGGCCCTGCTCCAGAGGGGCCTGGATATACTGCTTCCCAACATAAGGGAGGTTTTGCGGGCCAGCCTGGCGTGGAGCTATGACCCAAATGCCTGGCGCCGGGTTAGGGGGGGGGGGGTCTACACGCTGGCCAAGGCGTACAGGTTAATCAGCCTTAGATCCTTCCTGCTTAAGGCATTGGAGAAGATAGTAGATAGGTTTATGTTGAGGGGCCGGGTTGGGGTGACTGGCGGCTATCCTCAGGGCAGCTGCCTTTCACCTCATCTATGGTGTCTGGTCATGGACGGCCTCTTGGAGCGGCTCTCCGAGAATGGCTTCTACGCCCAGGCGTACGCTGATGATGGGCTGGTCTTAGTCACCGGCAAATTCCTCGGCGTCGTCTGTGAGTGCAGGCAAGCTGCCTGTAGCATAATTGAAAGGTGGTGTGGTGAGCTGGGACTCTCCGTCAACCCGGCGAAGAGGGAAATGATCCTATTCACCAAGAAGAGGAATATGGAGGGGTTCAGGGCGTGATGTTTGGAAAACCTTTCGCTTTAGTGCGGGAGGTCAAATATCTGGGGGTGGTCCTGGACTCCAACTAACATGGGGGTCGCAAATATAACGAGTGGCGAGGAAGGCAGTAGCGACCCTCTGCGTCGAGTGATAGGGAGGACCTGGGGATTTAATCATCGGATCCTTCATTGGATTTACACTGCGATCATCAGGCCCAGAATCCTCTATGGGGCGTTGGTCTGGTGGTGTGGTGTGAACCAAACTACTACCAGGAAGCTGGCCAAACTCCTAGGCTGGCAATCCTGAGTATCATAGGCGCTATGAGGACGACACCCTCAGCCGCGTTAGAGGGCTTGGTGATGCTGCCACTGCTTTCCATCTGCATACGACGGGAGGCTATGGCGTCGCATTTTAGAATGCGAGACTCTGGAAACTGTTGCGGAAAGGGAGCAGTAATAGGGCATGCAAGAGTCGCCAACGAGGTGGAAAAGGAAATTCCGATTTCCGCCATCAAGGTACGGAATGCAGAGGACGATATTAGGTTGACTAGGCCATATACCATCAGAATCCCCAGTAGGGATCAGTGGAGGGAAAATGAGGTTGCATTCCAGCCCGCAAGCCTGGTCTGTTTTACCGACGGATCGCGGTTGGAGAATCCTCCGGGGCAGGAATATACATCGAGAGCCTGGGGGTGCGCGAGTTATGCTATGGGCGCATATACCACGGCATTCGAAACGGAGGTGTACGCTATCCTGTCTGTAGCCAATAGACAGGATGTGAGGATGAGTCCCGAGAAGTGTGTATACATTTGCTTGGATAGCCAGGCGGTCCTCCGGGCAGTCTGCACGGCCAGAATTAGGTCAACACTGGTTCAGGAGTGCGCTGACGCCCTTAAAGGACTAGCCAGGACAAAGGAGGTGCAACTGGTGTAGGTTCCGGGGCATTGTGGCGTAGCGGGGAATGAGGTGGCGAATGATCTCGCAAGGCTTGGTTCCCGGCGGCCGTTCTGTGGCCCAGAGCCTGCGATAAGCATAAGTAGGTAGACAGTCTCTGTCGCATTAGGCAGGTGGACTGAGGAGGCCATGGAGAGACACTGAGGGTCGGCTGGTGGCTGTAGGCAGGCGAGGGACTTCGTGGAGGGGCCGGACAGAGATAAAACTGTCTGGCTACTCGGTAGGAGTCGACCTACGCTTCGCCTCATCCTTGGGGTGCTGACAGGCCACTGCGCCCTTAGAACACACCTCACATTGATAGGCGTAGAGAGGGATCCCATTTGCCAGGATTGCGGCGAGGAGGAAGAAACGTCTTACCACACTCGCGTCTAGGGACAGATCTCAACTTTTCGATCCCTGGCCCCTGCATGCGCATAGTATACTACCTGAGAGGCGCCTAATCTGAATTTAGAAAGTAATGGGTCGCATATTTTCTTTTAGTGTTATTTGATGTTTTTAGGAATAGAGTTGATAGGTAAGACCTATAAAACAAATGACTTTTGTTATTGTTTTATTCTTACATTACGTCAGTTTAGTAAAAACAGTTGAGCCGCCCTCGGGGGCGTTTGACGCATCGCCTAGAACAACAGACCGTCTTTTTCCTACCTCCTTTAACCAAGAAATCGATTGGCATCAAAAAATCTTAAAAAAACGACAATTTATTTTTTCGAAAAATTAAACATCCAGTTCACGTTCGCAACTGGGGGTGTGACGTCATCAATCTTAAGACCGTCTCTACATTTAATTTAATAACTTTCTTATTCCTCAATATAGCGGGACGATTTTTTTCTGTGACAAAGAGGAATAACCGGGCTACGTTTTCGCTGAAACAAAAGTTATGTGAAAAGAGCTGTCAAAGTCAGAAAAAAAAAACGAAAAAGCTTGTAGACAGCTCGGTGTGTTCTAACTACTCCTAGCGTTTTTGAGATAGAGACCCGGGACCGCCTCCATTTCGTAGGCAAAGGACGTAGGGTGATCACATGCGAAGAAAATTTTACATTTGTGTCCTTTTTTTAAATCTGCATCCAAACTGGAATCGTAAAAGATTTGCTAAATTTGACTGCGGCTCATATTTTCTTTTTTTTTGTAAAAATTTCTCATCATTCCGCGATCCGACTTCTATCGTTCCGTTCCTCATAAGCTGGTATATCCAAAGCCGTCCAAATATTGATGATACCTTGATGGAAAGCATATAAAAAATTTACCAAAGTTCACCGAATGCATGACTTAATTTATACTTTTTAGAAAAGTCCTTTTTACAAACAGTACATCGGTTGGCCATTTTCATTATATAAAATATTAAAATTATTCCAAAATACCCTACAAAAGTAAACAACACGAATCGACCATAACCTCTATTCTTTTAAAGCGCGTGTAACGCGCATGTGGGGACCAGGGATCGAAAAGTTGAAATCTGTCCCTAGACGCGAGTTCTTACCACTACCTGTGTGAATGCGAGGCTTTTGGGAGTCTTCGAGAAGAATTGTTCGGTTCGATGACTCTGCAGAAGAATCAGGTAAGTACTGTCCAATGGAAGACTGTCATGGCCTTTATTTCGAGGTCGAGGCGGTTTGGCGACGGAACCGAGGAAGTGTAGAGCATGGTTATATCTAATAACCATTAGTGGGAGTAAAAAATAAATAAGAACAAATCTGTAAATTATATGTAGGGACAATTACAATTGTGTTAAAAATGTTAAGCTAACTTGTTCCACAGACTTAAAGTAAACAAATAGACGATAAGAAAAAAATTGCGTTCAACGCTAAATCTATATCAATTTGTGATTCGTTGCTGTGTATTTAATAAGTTAAATCACAAAAGATGTATAGTTGTACAATATTATATGAGTATTATAACCTACATATTGTTCCATAAATTTTTTGCGTATAAGTACACTTGGAGAACCCAAATCACTCAACACATCTTTTTAAAGACCTGACGATCGTTTCACTAACAAAGTTAGCGTCATGAGAGGACGAAAATCTGATGTGTTCGACTGGAAAGAAGGGCGCATTATTCTTAATCTGTACATAAATCAAAGTAATACAATACATACTAACAGATATGAAATTAAAGATAAAATAAAAAAAGGTGTTCGCCATATTTTGCAATTTATTTATAGAAAATATAGCCGACTATTGGAGAAGACATCAGGAATAAAATTAAACAGACAAATGTACCATTAACGGTCCGCAAATGACAAAGAGCTGATGGGGTAAAACGAAAAAAGACTAGCAAAGGATGCGTAGTATACACAGTGTACTAGATGAGGTATTAAGAATAATTAAACTATAAATTAATATGACGAAAACAATGAAGGTAAGTGAGGACAGTACTATAAAGGTCGATATAAAGCAAAACAGCCAAAACTTAAGCAAGTAGAAACGTTGACTATTCTTATAGATATTGGTAAATGAAGCAAGGAACTGTAAAGGTGTACCGCAATGGCAAAGAATGTTTAATAAGAGAAAAAATACTTAGTAATAAAAATTAAAACTTGGATCAAGGGAAGAGGTTCATCAAATCATACGTATGGAGAGTTGTAATGTACGGTGCGGAGGGCTAAAATTGTAATAAACAGAGCATTACGGGAATAGAAGCTTTTGAAATGTCAACATAGAGAAGCATTACAAAGATGAGACATACCGATAGAAACACGAATAAAAGGGTGGTATAAGAGGTGAGAGAGGAAAGATGCTTGCTGAAAGAAATTGAGATGAGAAAGGCTTAATTTGTTAGACATATTTTGAGACATAATAACTTTCTGACAACATTATTTTAAGCATACATACATGGAAAAAGAGAAAAGGTAGACCAACAGAAAAACTTCTGAATAACCTAGCCCAATTGATAAAGTGCGATAGCTACAACGAAATAAATAGCCGCTGCTGGTAACAAAACAGTAAATCAAAGTAGGTATAGAGTTGAATTAACTGTTCATTTGATTATATTTACAAGTGAAATGTCCTAAATCTATGTACTATTTTCCATAAACGTTCTCAATAATTGACAAATATGCAGTTTATATTCTCTGGTGGTTTAAATGTAATAAATTTTAGAACCAATTGTGTAAATGGTAACTTATATTTTAAAGACGAAACAATGAATGAAAATATTTTTTATGAAGTAATAAGTACAAAAGTGTGTAAGTAACTACATATATTCAGAATGAAAACATGTGGGGAATGTATTAAGTAAACACAATGGTACAACTGAATAATTATAGGTACTTACCTACCTTTTTTTCACTATATGTTTCAACAAACAACTGTGTGCGTGTGTGTGTGTTTTTATTTCTTTAACCGCGGCCTATTTCCGCGACTATCGCCAATCACCGCAGGGAGCAGTTTCGCCTCACTATCCTAGAAATTTTGCCGAACCCCTGCCTTTCTGTAAGGAGGGAAGGGCTCTTTAACGTGCCCAACATGCATGGACACGGGACCGACGGCTTTACGTCTCCTCAGAAGGGCGGAAAATGCAGACATTAAGCTTTCTCAAATACAATGCCACAACCTCGGTTGATGTTAATTGTACAGTATGTACTGAAAAAGTGAAAGGAGTATATATATATATATATATATATATATATATATATATATATATATATATATATATATATATATATATATATATATATATATATATATATATATAAAGGAAAAATATTCCTTTAGTTTTGAATGCAGAATCGCTGCCGCGCCTTCCCGAGCGCCGGCGCAGTGGAACACAACAGCAAACAGAATAACATAATAATCAGCTACAGATTGCACGCTGGTAAATAAAGTGGACAAAATATTTGTAGTAATTACTTGTGGTTAGGAATTGACACTGTAATAATTAGCATTAACTGTCGTTTCTTTTATTAAAGGTGAGATTTTTGTAAATAGTGTAATTATTAACGAACTTGTAAATAATGAATATAAATCTTTTATTACAGAGAAAGTCAGTGTTGTTTTGTTTATTAGTGTCATATCTCCAAACTATATAAGATACAATATAAAACGACAGCTAAAAGTTGTAAATCTAATAAAACTGGAGGATATCTAAAAAGATCAAAAATTCGGGACGCAGCAAGTGCGTTATGATAGTGAATTTTCATAAAAATGATCTCGCACAAAATATTTTATTATAACTTTTTTTTCTTGTAAGATAGAAATCTAAATTTTGGTGTATAGTTTACTTTTTATATCGTAAACCTACCTACCAAATTTGGTTATCATAGATTTTTTATTTTTTAAGATAAAAAATTTTTTCAAATGAAAACTCAAAATTTTTCCGGAAAACCTCGTCTGATTTTTCTGATTATCGAACTTATCAAAGACATTTACAAAAGGAAGGTACATGCCAAATTTTATCAAAATCGGCCCTTTATTCTTTGAGATGAAAATTTTTTTCGAATGAAAACTCAAAATTTTCCCTGAAAACCTCGTCCGATTTTCCTGGCTAACAAACTTATCAAGGCCATTTACAAAAGGAAGGTACATGCCAAATTTTATTTAAATCGGCTTATTACTTTTTGAGATAAGAATTTTTTTCGAATGAAAACTCAAAATTTTCCCGGAAAACCTCATCCTATTTTCCTGACTAACGAACTTATCCAAGCTATTTACAAAAGAAACGTACATGCCAAATTTTATCAAAATCGGGCCATTATTTTTTGAGTTATCGGTGTGATACATATATATATATATATATATATATATATATATATATATATATATATATATATATATATATATATATATATATATATATATATATATATATATATATATATATATATATATATATATATATATATATATATATATATATATATATAAACATATAAAAATTGAAACTGACCCCGGATATGGGTTCTAGGGGTCCTAGTTCGCGCTCATTTGCAAAAATTTTTTCAAAATTCAAAAGTCGGGATCTCCCCATTAGTGAATTTTTTCTACGAAAATTCACTAAAAAGGAATGAATATATACAAAACAAGAAATTCGAACTGATTTCTAAAAATAATGTCTACTATAGAAAAGTAAAGAAAAAAGAAAAAATTATATTATCAGAAGAATTTAGCCTAAAATTAATAAAAGATGTTCACGGGCGCTACTGCCACATAGGCATAAATCAAATGAAAAAAAAGATAAGCCAATGGTATGCAGCAAAAAATTTAACCAAAAATATAAAAAGCTTCTGTAAAAGTTGTGAAATATGTATCAAAAATAAGTCCCGAGGACAAAAGAAGTTCAGTCTAATGTCACACTTAGGTCCAGCTACAAAGCCTTTTCAAATAGTCTCCATAGACACAATAGGAGGATTTGGAGGATCAAGATTACAAAAAAATACCTCCACCTGCCTATCGACCATTTTACAAGGTATGCTTAAATTTTGACGTCAAAAACGCAAAGTGCAAACAACTTCATAAAGCTCGTTGAAAATACACAAGAAAAAAACAAAATTGGTCTAGTCTTAACAGATCAATACCCTGGAATAAACTCTAAGGGATTCAAAAACTATTTGCACGATCAGAATATACAACTAATATTGACAGCTGTAAATTCCCCCTTTTCAAATGGTCTAAACGAACGCCTAAACCAAACTTTGATAAACAAAATTAGATGTAAAATCAACGAAAAAAATGAAAGAAAGCTGGCTTGGACAACCATAGCACACGCGTGTACACATGCATACAATGATACTTAACACACTGTGACTGGCTTTACACCATCGTACCTGATGCATGGCACAGATGTTACAATGTTGCCCAGTGAGCTAAAACGAAAAAATTCTGAACAGGATTGGATTCAAGAAAAAAATAGCCCTGGAAAATACCACCAAATCACACAATTACAAAAAAAATGTATGATAAAAATCGAATACATTTTGACTTCAATGTGGGTGATATGGTGTTTGTTGAAAATGGAAACAAATTGAATAGGAAAAAGCTTGACGAGGTGAGAATAGGACCATATAAAATCATAGAAAAATTATCGAACTCAATTTACAAAATAAACACTAGTCGTAGAAAATCGGAGTCAAACCTTTTCCACATTTCGAAGTTGATTCCTGTACCTACACTTAAAGGAAAGAGAGAAGAAGACTGTGGGGATAGTTATGTTATTTGAAACAACTTGTGTCGGTTTTCTCCTCCGGGGAGGAGATGTAAAGGAAAAATATTCCTTTAGTTTTGAATGCAGAATCGCTGCCGCGCCTTCCCGAGCGCCGGCGCAGTGGAACAAAACAGCAAACAGAATAACATAATAATCAGCTACAGATTGCACACTGGTAAATAAAGTGGACAAAATATTTGTAGTAATTACTTGTGGTTAAGAATTGACACTGTAATAATTAGCATTAAATGTCGTTTCTTTTATTACAGGTGAGATTTTGGTAAATAGTGTAATTATTAACGAACTTGTAAATAATGAATATAAATCTTTTATTACAGAGAAACTCAGCGTTGTTTTGATTATTAGTGTCATATCTCCAAACTATATAAGATACAGTATATATATATATATATATATATATATATATATATATATATATATATATATATATATATATATATATATATATATATATATATATATATATATATATATGCGTCTTAGTATACTTTGTTTGAAGAATGACATCGATAATGATGACGCAGCCCTAAAAATGCGGAAAAATAATTAGTACTAATGGTTATTTTGTCGTTAATAATAATTGTTAGTACTACTACAGAACAAGCCAATGTTATACATAATCTAATAGCCAGAGGAAAATTGTGAAGCTTAATTTACATTTGTATCTTTTCCGACATTTTTCATGATGTTTCATAACTTAAGAAAACGTGTTTTGTTAACCGACTGTGTAGTGTGTGTGTGTGTGCGCGCGTTGGTGTGTGTGTGTGTGTGTGGGCGTGTGCATAAAATATTTTAAAATGATTTTTTGTTGTTCTCAAAGTCGAAAAAATCGCTTTGTTATTAGTCGAGTAAATATTTTTTGGAATCTTGTCATTTCTTTCCAAACATACTCACTTTGAAATGGCAATCTTTTTCCTTTAAAAAAATATTTTATCGTCATTATTATTTAACCAAATTTCTAGAATAAAAGTATTTTAAGGTGGACTTCAGAGATACCAAATTTCTATTTTCAATTCATTTTTCGCTATACTTAAACATTCTGAAAGGTAGGTTAACGTGTTCGTAAGTGGAAAGGTATTATAAACATAAATATTTAATAAAATCGTGAGCTAATGACATCTGTTTAGGTACATACAATTCCTATAGAGGTAAAATGTATTGGTTAAACAACTAACCAGATCAGTTGACTTTCAAGGTGCACTTTTGTTTTTGTTTCTTCGTTATTTTTTAAAATAAAATAGTATTATTGTTATTGGTTCAAAATCATTATATGAGGTATGTTGCACATAAAACGCCAAAAAGCCTAAATATAACCTTTGTTTGTTAAACAGAGGCATTTTAAAATGGCGACCTCTTTCAAAAAACGGGTTATTCGTGTCACTACTGATTGACCAAACACATCTGACGATGTCGTCAAAGCGCGAAACCGGTCCCAGAGAAGAAAACAAGCAATCGTGAAGCCAGAGAAGTATATATATATATATATATATATATATATATATATATATATATATATATATATATATATATATATATATATATATATATATATATATTTGATACGGAAAGGTTTCGCTAAGTAAGGGAAATAATAATTTATGATGTGTGATGATGATATTATTTGAAATGTAAAGCATTTAGTAACATATTGTTCATCATTTCTATTGAGATAAAAATTTTCTCAATAAGAAAGAACATTCAGTGTAGCCTGTTTGTATAAGAATATATTTGACTATGGATTCATTCAGGACCGTTTATGGATTTTCTTATCCCAATTATTAAGAGATTATTTTGTTGTTGGGTTATCTGATGATTTTGCAAGCCTTTAAAGAATTGCCTAGGAGAATCAGACACAGTGTTATTTGATCTTTTACTATTACCAAAGAGTAGACTAATCACTGTATGTAGCTAGAAGTTAAATTTTTATACCTACCTGACCTTACCTACCCCGACTTAACTTGACCTTACCTGACCTGACCTGAGGAATTGACAATCTTTCAACCTGTGAGGTGAATCCTGTTTAACATATCAATTTAGGTTTGTTTTAAGCAGAGTTAACTCGTTAATCGTAATATTCTTATAAAGAACCTCAGTGGTCCAGTGGTAAGAACGAGTGCTTCAAAACCTCGGGGAACTGAGTTCGATTCCCAGGGTTCCCCTTTCACTTTTTCAATACACACTGTAAAATTAACATCAACCGAGGTTCTGACATTGTATTTGAGCAAGTTGAATGTCTGCACGTTCCGCCCTTCGGTGGGGGCGTAAAGCCGTCAGTCCCGTGTACCACGAAATGTAGCGCACGTTAAAGATTCCCACACTCCATACAGAAAGGCAGGGGTTTGGCAAAATTTCCAGAATAGTGAGGTAAAAAACTGCTTCCTGGCTTCGGTGATTATCCATAGTCCCGGAAATAGACAGACTTTAAGGAACAAAAGCACGCAGGCAAGTATTCTTATAAACTAAAAAATAACAAACCTAAATAATAAAATTGCTACTACTCTACATAACATCATGTGACGTTTGTTTGATTCGCGCCGTAAAACCTTGCCGCCAATATAACATTAGTCGTATGTAGTAAAATGTAGTTACCAGAGCATAATTATTAAACTTATATTTCCCTTTTTTAAATATGCAGATGCTTTAGTGCTAATGCGGCAACACTGCCTGGGCGCAAAATTATCGACAAACCGGAAAGAAATATTCACGCGGTCCTCAAAAAAACTGTATAGTTGACGATATTTTCAACTATACACTGGATGCTTAAGCAGATTTAATTTGGTTCGACGCCGAAAAGTGGGGTAATGTAAACCTTTGCTTTTTCTAAAAAAATAAAAGAGTATAATTCTAATTTCTCCATGTACCCTGTCAGACTATCATACTAACTTGCTTTGCATTATTCTCATCTAAAAAAGTCATACACTTGACCAGACGCAGAAGCAGTATGGTTTTGTAATGACGTGAAACAGTATTGGGATATATATATATATATATATATATATATATATATATATATATATATATATATATATATATATATATATATATATATATATATATATATATATATATATTGTACTGTTTTATTGTCTGTGTAATATGTCTATCTATTGTTGTGTTTCTTTTCGCCCCAGCTGTTTCTCCTATCTCAGAGCATCGGTTCAAACCCCTACAACGATTTATTAAACGATTTAATAACAATGTTCAACAATAATATTTCCCAATTAAATATATGCTCTTTTCATAATTAGTGATATTCTTTTAATTTTTCCACCTCAAGTATTCAACTAAGTCATTGATATGTCATTTTTTTTTCTATTATTTACATAATTTATTGAAAAATCATTTATATATTAAGTTACATAAAACTTCTCCGCACAGAATATTAAAAAAATTACCTTATATTACCTATTGGATCCGTCTATACTTATTCGACTAATTAGTCTTTTTTATGAACAACCTAAATTTAATTTTAATTGAATTTTCTTGTTTAGCTTCAAAAACTACTATCTTGTCTTAGGAAAATCAAACAAACCAAACAATATCACGATTCAAATTTAAAATGTCAATTTCACTTTACCTTGATAGCTATGTACATCCAGACTACTCTTGTGTGTTATTCTTGTTCTCATTTACCATAGGTGTACTTCACTAGATATGTATTTAGATCTGCATCTGGATTCTACGTAATCATATCTTGAGTGATGACGTTTGCTTCTTTTAGGTACTTCGCTGGTCCTACAAACTGCCAAGGACCCCGCTCTCTAAACTTTACTTCCGAACAATACTTTTTCCTGTTCTTATAAACAGCTAATGACCTCCGCTCTCTAACTTTAAAAAAATTACCTTATATTACCTATTGGATCCGTCTATACTTATTCGACTAATTAGTCTTTTTTATGAACAACCTAAATTTAATTTTAATTGAATTTTCTTGTTTAGCTTCAAAAACTACTATCTTGTCTTAGGAAAATCAAACAAACCAAACAATATCACGATTCAAATTTAAAATGTCAATTTCACTTTACCTTGATAGCTATGTACATCCAGACTACTCTTGTGTGTTATTCTTGTTCTCATTTACCATAGGTGTACTTCACTAGATATGTATTTAGATCTGCATCTGGATTCTACGTAACCATATCTTGAGTGATGACGTTTGCTTCTTTTAGGTACTTCGCTGGTCCTACAAACTGCCAAGGACCCTGCTCTCTAAACTTTACTTCCGAACAATACTTTTTCCTGTTCTTATAAACAGCTAATGACCTCCGCTCTCTAACTTTACTTCAGAACAATCCTTTTTCTGTTCTTATCAACAGCTAATGACCACCGCTCACTAAACTTCAAAAAAAAAAACCATGTCAGTCCATTTTCTTCTGTCAAACTTCTCGCATTTTTTCACAGCAATCTTTTTCTGTCAAAAAAACTTCCGTTTTTATCTGCTGTCATCGCTTTATTGTCACCTTTGTTGAACTGTCATTTTTCACAAAAATTTCAAATTCTTGTGGAACTGTAACTTTGAGCACACCTCCTTAATGCTAATTACAACAGTCATTCTAAATATTCCAATTTTGTTCTAGTTCCACTGTCTACATACACTATCGATACTTAATCTAACTTTGACAATCACTACATTTTTTTGTTAATGTAAATTTGGGCTTAGCTAGTTTAGTCTTTTAAGTCCTCTGAAACCCTCTTATATTAACTTAATCTAATTATCTTATACCTCATATCAATAACTGATTTGAATTATATATGCTCCATTCATTTATTTACTATTTTCCCACTAAATTCTTTGCATTCCTGTTCGAACTTTAATGCTTTGTTGGTAAAATAACTGTTGTTGTTTATCCCATGGTACGTTTTTATGTCTCTAATGGTGTATGTTAATGTGTTGTTTAGTGGATCTGGCTTCCAGAACAACATCCCCTAATACAAAATCGAATTTGAACTTTTAAGTTCTAATTTGGTTTTTTATTACCTTAATTAATAATCATAATAATTGCCTCTACGTTTTACAAATCCTATTTGTTTATTGTTTACATTGCTTAAATATACACATATACACATACGTATACATACATACATATATACATAATCCTCAACTACATATTTTTCATTTGTTTCTAGGTTTCTATTGACTTCTATTTTTATCTATACAATAGCCTTCTTTTCTGGTTTCAACTTTATTTAACTTTTATTCTGTTCTCTGCTTTATTTATTCTTTGCCACTGTCCCTTATACTATCCGTCTGTTGCTCTCTGGCCTTTAATATACATACATATTTATATGTATATCTCATATCTCTCCTGTTATTTTTATTTGTTACTGGTAGTACAGTTTTTTTTAAAGTACCGGGTGCGGGTGTCCTGAATTTCTAATTTTAAATTTGTACCCTTCCGATACATTAAATATTCCTTTTCTCTGACTTGTCTCGACATTTATTTGCAATGACGTTAAATGGCATTAATAATTTTGCATTGTTATTTATCATAGGCTCTGGCTTTTGCCTTATATACGTATACGAATAGGAAACGTTTTTTATCAGAATTTCTATATATTTCTTACTTTCTTTTATGTGCATATCGCCTTCATATTTTTACTTTACTAAACAAACCCCTACATATATACATAACATTTTCGTTATATTATTATACTTATCTTCATTATTCTCATTATTCTTCATATCTATATTTTATCATATTATTATTTCTCATACTTATCATATCACTATTTCTATACTTTTATAATCACCATCTATATACTTGCTTGACTTCCCTACCATATACACAATTTTCTTGTCAATATTTTCTAGATATCTTGTTCATTTATTTAATCGTTATCATTGAATTCGCCTGATTCCTTTATTTTACTGTATTCCATATTCGTCATCATAATTTTTTTTTTATTAGCTATTTGCATTCCTACTGCAATTGACTTATTTGTTTCACCTAATCTTTTTCTTAAATCTCCATATCGTCATTTCTTATTTTCTCGAGTAACTTTTCAGACCTTTATTTAGGCTTTTAATGCTGTATCTACCCTTATTTTTATTCTCTTTATTTAATTTACTTTATATCTTCCCCTTATAAAATTTATTCCCATTGGTTTATTTGTCTCGTCGTACGTCTTGTCATGTGGTTTTTTTGTTTGTTTACAAGTTTTCTTCGTCGAGTGGATATATGACTGACCTGTCTCGACTTGGTGTCTTGCTGTTGACATTGTCATCCACTGTTATTACACCATCTAATATTTTCATTTTTTCTTCATCACTTTTGTTTCTTATTCCCATTACATTTGTTTTCATTTCCTTAACTTCTCTATCCTTTTGTTCTGTACCATTATTTAGTTTTACTACCGTATCGTTTTCCCTTTTATTGTTTTGCCTTATTTGTTGGTCGTTGTTATCATATTCCCTTCTACGTCCGGGATTATATTCTATATTAAAATTGTCATTGTAGTTATCCCCGTTCCTATCATACTTATACCTGTTCCTGCCGCCGTTGTCATACTTTTTTTCACGTCGATGCCTATTATTTCCTTTTCGTTTAAATTTGTCTCCCCTATTCTTGATTTCTTCTAGGTTTTCTCGTTTCTGTTTATTTCTTTTATTCCCCATTCCTTGCCTCTCTACTCTTGTACTTTCTTTTATATCCTGCCAGTCGTATACGTTTTTTGCTTTGTTCATTAAGCTACTTATGAAAACTTTGGGGTGTAGCTTGTTTATTTGTCCGCTAAATTTATGTCCTAACTCTTGCATTATGCCAGTCATATTTGGGTGTACTCTTCTTTCATTTCCCATGTGCTTTTTTACTTTCTCCCATTCTTCTCTCATTCTCCTATTTTCCTCATTAAATCTTTGTTCTGCCTCGTCTCTTAGTTTTTCTACATTCTCACCATTTACTCTGCTTATTTGCATTAATTTCATTAATATTTCATTGTTACTGTCACGTTGTTGTTCAGGTGCTGACACTCCTCCATTTGTTTCTGCACTCGTATTTACAGTCATTTCTACGTGTTCTTCCATATTCTCTCTTGTTTCTTGTTCGTCCACTCTTTCCTCACTCATTTCAACATTTTCCTGTAGTTCATCCTCTCTGTCATCTCCTCTGTCTTGTCTCTCTCTCTCGATGTAGCTATCTTTCTAGTTGCTTTTTTGTTAGGCATGTTATTTATATTGGTATTGAAATTGGAAATGGTTCAGCTATGTCTTTTATCAAGGTTTTTATATCATTATTTCTCATTTTTTTATAGGTTCGTGCATGTATTTTCGAAGCCTTCACGTTTGGTCGCCATTTTGTAATGTTTTATTGTCTGTGTAATATGTCTATCTATTGTTGTGTTTCTTTTCGCCCCAGCTGTTTCTCCTATCTCAGAGCATCGGTTCAAACCACTACAACGATTTATTAAACGATTTAATAACAATGTTCAACAATAATATTTCCCAATTAGATATATGCTCTTTTCATAATTAGTGATATTCTTTTAATTTTTCCACCTCAAGTATTCAACTAAGTCATTGATATGTCATTTTTTTTCTATTATTTACATAATTTATTGAATAATCATTTATATATTAAGTTACATAAAACTTCTCCTCACAGAATATTAAAAAAATTACCTTATATTACCTATTGGATCCGTCTATACTTATTCGACTAATTAGTCTTTTTTATGAACAACCTAAATTTAATTTTAATTGAATTTTCTTGTTTAGCTTCAAAAACTACTATATTGTCTTAGGAAAATCAAACAAACCAAACAATATCACGATTCAAATTTAAAATGTCAATTTCACTTTACCTTGATAGCTATGTACATCCAGACTACTCTTGTGTGTTATTCTTGTTCTCATTTACCATAGGTGTACTTCACTAGATATGTATTTATATTTGTATTTAGATCTGCATCTGGATTCTACGTAACCATATCTTGAGTGATGACGTTTGCTTCTTTTAGGTACTTTCGCTGGTCTTACAAACTGCCAAGGACCCCGCTCTCTAAACTTTACTTCCGAACAATACTTTTTCCTGTTCTTATAAACAGCTAATGACCTCCGCTCTCTAACTTTACTTCAGAACAATCCTTTTTCTGTTCTTATCAACAGCTAATGACCACCGCTCTCTAAACTTCAAAAAAAAAAACCATGTCAGTCCATTTTCTTCTGTCAAACTTCTCCTCGCATTTTTTCACAGCAATCTTTTTCTGTCAAAAAAAAACTTCCGTTTTTGTGTGCTGTCATCGCTTTATTGTCACCTTTGTGGAACTGTCATTTTTCACAAAAATTTCAAATTTTTGTGGAACTGTAACTTTGAGCACACCTCCTTAATGCTAATTACAACAGTCATTCTAAATATTCCAATTTTGTTCTAGTTCGATTGTCTACATACACTATCGATACTTAATCTAACTTTGACAATCACTACATTTTTTTGTTAATGTAAATTTGGGCTTAGCTAGTTTAGTCTTTTAAGTCCTCTGAAACCCTCTTATATTAACTTAATCTAATTATCTTATACCTCATATCAATGACTGATTTGAATTATATATGCTCCATTCATTTATTTACTATTTTCCCACTAAATTCTTTGCATTCCTGTTCGAACTTTAATGCTTTGTTGGTAAAATAACTGTTGTTGTTTATCTCATGGTACGTTTTTATGTCTCTAATGGTGTATGTTAATGTGTTGTTTAGTGGATCTGGCTTCCAGAACAATATATATATATATATATATATATATATATATATATATATATATATATATATATATATATATATATATATATCTTTAGGAATATTGCACTACACTGTAATCACTTTTAAATATACACTTTATTTGTTTGCTGTACGTTTGTGATTTCTTATTGGTTTGCGTGGACTGCAGTTTCGAACCGTCCCGGTTCATCACCAGCATCAAGAGTAGCGTGCTGATGATGAACCGGGACGGTTCGAAACTGCAGTCCACGCAAACCAATAAGAAATCACAAACGTACAGCAAACAAATAAAGTGTATATATATATATATATATATATATATATATATATATATATATATATATATATATATATATATATATAGTTTTAAATCAATGTTATTATTGAATGCCCGTTTAAATTTCATTCTTAATAACATGAAGTAGCGCCTCCTATTTGCTTACCTGAAGCGTGCGCGTGTGTGTGTGTTTGTATTCCCATATTTGTGGAATCTTGTGTGTGCTTGGAACTTTGAAGTGCCGTCTTTTTTGAGTTATGGACTCTTACACTCCGAAGCCACAATTTTTTTCTCGCAAAACAAATTAATTCCCCAATATTATGCCCTCTTTCTCGTCGCTTTACAACCAGCTTGCAGCTACCTTTGGTTTTACCGACTGTACTAGTTTCTAACTGATGCCAGTAGGAAGATTTATTTGGGTAAGAAACGATGCCAGAATTGAGGTTATGGTTGGAGTACACACACTAATATTTATCTTATAGAGTCACTGATCAGAAGCGCCCCCTGCACAAAATAATTTCAAACAGCCAGTGATCAGGGTGCGTTGCCAGATATGGTTTCCTCGGCATTGTCTCGATGGAAGATCGATAAATTCCAGGGTCGTTTATTCGTTTGCTCTTTGTATTTCGCTTCTCTCTAAAAATGTGTGCAGGTTTTATGGATGTATGGTTGTGGATTCTTACATTAAATGTCGAATAAATTAATCAGAGATAGCTACATACTCATAATAAATGTTCATGACTATAAATAAAAATCTGATTTTAACCGTTTTTCAAGGAAACATTTAGGTTTGAATAAATTTGATTAATAAAATTTGAAGTTCATTTGTGTCTAGATTATGAGTGCAAAATCCTGGACGCAGCAAGTGTATTATGGTAGCAAATTTTCATATAACTGTTTTGAATGTTAAATATATATGTATGTTTTTAATGAAAGACATCAAATTTGGTGGATATTATAACCTTTATAGTAAAAACCATGTAGCATATTGCACCAAAATAGCTTTAGAAACAGTACAACAATTTTCCCGAAAAAACTGATTGGATTTTCCTGGCCAACAAACATATCAAAGCAATTTACACAAAAATTACTCTTGCCAAAATATGGATATTCACAAAAAGCTTTTTGACAGAAATCTAAAAAATGTTTCTTTCAACTATTCACGGAAATTTGAGTGGTGGAAGTGAAGTGGAAGTAAAGAAAACCATCAGAAAAAAATACATCATATTTTCATGTCATAAGCTGTCGGAATATGTCTGTCACTAGGAAGTTTCATTTAACATTTGTGAAAAAATGTACTAACTACTTACATATTATGAAAATGTAAACCTAGATAATCCTATAACATTAATCATTTCATACTTTTTTGCATCAAAGGTTATTTACATTTAATTTTTTTTCAGAAAATCTATAAATAATCTTATCATCTGATCGGATGTTAGAATTTAAAAAAATTCAAAATTTTCTTTTTTAAAGTGATCCATACAAACAGAAATCAGTTTGGCTTTTTGCAAAATTTATTAACAAATAACAAAATAGAAAATATATCTTTAATTTGTCATAATTATTATACCAAAATAAATGTAACTGAAAAGTTATATGACACTTTAATAATAACACAAAATGTATGGGACTATTCCTTGATTTAAAAAAAAAGCATTCGATGCAGTCTCACATGATTTACTATTGATAAAACTGGAAAAAATTGGTATAGGAGGTCTTGCTCTCAACTTATTTAAATCATACCTTTATGATAGAAAATAAAGATTTCGCAATAGGCCGACGTTAAGAAAAATGCGCACTAACTTACATAATAATAAACCTATATCCTTCATCAAATAATATTTAAGTAATTGCTGCTAAACAAGCTCCAAGTGCTAGTTGTTTATAAATAATAAGTTTGGAAAAATAACTGAGATGTTATTTTTAGTTATAAATAAGATATTTCAGAAATATTAACATATTGAGTATTTTATGCTAATAAGCTTACACTGAAATTTTATGTAGAATTAAAAAATTACATAATATACCGGATGTTATTTTCGAATAATTAAGATGGTGTTAACTCGCTCATCATAAAGTTAATGTTTTAGAAAACACAAAATATTTTTGCTGATTTAAAAATGTATAAAATTAAAAATTATAAACTTTCAACACCTTTGCTTTACTAGTCTGTGAACAAGCGTCGCATCTATGTAAATGCATCATTCCATTTTTCATTTTTATGTCTTCTCTAATTTGTGTAAAATCAACTTTTTTGACGCTAATTGTATTAACAAACCTAAGACTTATTATTGCAAAAATATTCTGGATATAGGAAAATGTTTTTTTACGTCGGTCTATTTCCGCGGCTATAGCCAATCATCAACGCCAGGGCGCACTTTCACCCCACTATCCTGTAAATTTTGCCGAATTACTTAATTTTTGTGAGGAAGATATGGATCTTTAGCGTGCCCAACATTGCATGGTACATGGGACTGCCACCTTAACGCCCGCACTTAAGGGCTGAACGTGCAGATGTTCAACTTGCTCAAACACTATGCCACAACTTCGGTTGATGTTAATTTACAGTATGTACTGAAAAATAATTTGATATTTCTACTGGGAATTGAACCCGGGAGCCTTGGGTCCAGAGGCACATGTTCTTACCCCTTGATCACAGAGGCTGCTAACTAGGTAAAATGTATTTTGTTAGATTTAAATTGTTCTTGCATTTTCGTGTCCATTTTTATGTATAAGGAATTGGTTTTTTATTTGGTAACATACTTACTGTATCTTAAATTCTTATCTTAATTTGAGCGGCGATCAGTGTAGCTTCTAAGACATAGAATAGTAAATTTTAACGTTTTTGAAAAGCATTCTTTATAACTAAAAAATGGTAAAACAGCAGGTAATAAAATTGAAAGTGTTAAAATATATGACAGTATAGCTGGAGTATTTCCTTTACTCGACATTTCACATAAGGTTTTTGTTTCAGTAAATTACCTTTAATCCAAGAAATCGCTATACTAGAGCCCGTTCACAAAATCATTTCAATATTACTACCTCGTATAGCGGACAGTAAACATTAAATATTTCTGCAAACGGACTGCACACAATATTGCAGTTAATTAGCTTGGGTAATCTCAATTGTCAGTGACATATCACCACTCATATTAATTGCGTCAGTGGTAATCTTAGATCGCTAAAATTTAAAAAACTTTGGGCGCAGCAAGTGCGTTATGGCAGTGAATTTTCATAAAAATGTTTTTAAATAGCAAATATCTGTGTTTTTTAAGAAAGCAGGCATCAAATTTGGTTACCAGTATAACCTATATAGTAGAAACAATGTGCAATGTTTCATCGAAATAACTTTATTGTTTGAAAATGTACAAAAATTGAGCTATTCAAATTTGAAGCATTTAATGAAAATTCGCCACCATAACGCACTTGCTGCGTCCCGAATTTCTGCTCTTACAAACCTGCATTATATTTCGATGGAAAATGCAATAACATAAGGCGTGTTGGTTTAAAAAAAAAAAAAGAAAATGTGTATTACAAACGACTTATCAACGAGTTATGGGCCACCCTGTGATTGTCGAAATATTTTTTAAGATGTAGCTCAAGACACCCTATAATTAATGTATACAATTTTTTCGTATCTTATATAATAACGGATCTATTGAGCTTTATTGATTTTTTACGAAAATTCGACAAACATTATACACCATTAAACGATAAACTCCATAGCTGAGACTACTGCCAAAGCATCAGAGAAAGGGTCCATTTGTAATGAATTTTCTGGACATATTTTGGTAAAATGAAGGACAGTGATGGTGTAAGCTAAGACATCAGGGTTTACAAAACATTCTTCTTGAGACATTTTCTTTCCATATGCCGTAATAGTTTCAAGTTCTTTGCCTAAATGTTGCCAATTTTGAAGTTTTAAATCGCGACTTTGACGTTTTGAGGAAAACCTCAATTTATCTTTCTTTAAATGCCTCTAACTTTTTTGTCTTTCAACTTACAGAGCTAAATTTTGATCGGTAATTTACCTATAATGATATAAACCTACGTGCCGATTTTTTTCGAAGGGAAACACAAAATGTTCTGGGAAAACTTGGGCCGATTTTCCTGGCTAACGAACATATCCAAACCACTTGCAAAAGGAAGGTATTCACCAAATTTGATTTAATTTAATCAATCATTTATTTTTTGAGTTATCGGTGTGATATATATATATATATATATATATATATATATATATATATATATATATATATATATATATATATATATATATATATATATATATTGAAACTGACCTCAGATATGTGTTCTAGGGGGCCTAATTAGCGCTCATTTAAATAAATTTTTAAAAATTCAAAAGTCGAGATCTCCTCAATAGTGAATTTTTTTAAAGAAAATTCACTAAAAACTGCAGTTTCAATGTCTGAAATTATTCCAATTTTTCGGAGTCTAAAATTCAAGTACCTTTCGTAAATCTGTTGTGAGGCAGTCACCCACATAAAGTATATCGTTTAAAGCGTTGACATTAATTTTTTGCATATTAGCACTAGCATTAAAAAACACGTAGTGCTGTTGACTTGTCTTAATAAACGGGTGAGTGCGGTAAATAAAACATATTGATTGCTTCAGTTCAGGGTTACTATAGTTTTTAAGCATACCCCTTGTTTATGTATTTCCAGATATGGCCTCGTCATATTCCTGGAACTTTCTATTCTAAGTTTTTGGTTAGTGTCTACCGAATTCAGAGCGTCAATACAGGCTTATTGCTGCTTAGGAAATGTGTGCATAAATTCTTGACCGGGAACATTATTTTCATCCTTTAAACTGATTAACCGATCGTTTGCAGAATTTGGATATGTTTACATCAATTATTAAATCTTCCTTGGCTTGTAAATTTAATACAGTTGTATCTCTTATCATGGCATATTGTTTATGTTATCCTCTTACTTACCTTTTATAACCATAATCTTTTCACTTAAACATTATTAAAAGAATGTATGGGTATGTTATTAACACGTTTTAGTGAATTTTCTTAAAAACAATTAGCTAATAAGGAGATCCCGACTTTTGAATTTTGAAAAAAAAATCCTCAAATGAGCGTTAATTAGGCCCCATAGAACACATACCCAGGGCCAGTTTCGATTTTTATATGTTTATGTATATATATATATATATATATATATATATATATATATATATATATATATATATATATATATATATATATATATATATATATATATATATATATATATATATATATATATATATATATATTGAAATATCCTGGTATATTAGCATATTATTTTCTTTCGGACCCGTCAGCAATTAGTCATTTTATTGGCTTTTTAATGTTTATTAAATAACTCTCATACGACAAGTGAAATGCCAGATAAGGATTGTATTTTTGTGTTTGTTATGCCCTGTATACAATTAATATTAGGTAACAGTAAAAACGATGCATAAGGAAGGTTTCTCACTTAAGCCGATAAGAACGAACCACGTTAAAAAAACTTTTACACGCTGTGCAGGCAAAGGTCAAGATATAGGTCGCACATTGAGATCACTTGTCACAAATTATAGTCCTTGAAAGGTAATGAAGAGCTCTGTTGAAGCATTTTTAAAAGGTTTTTGTCATTAGAAGATGACTAATTATAAGTGTGTCTAGTTTCATGTATGGGAATGTATTAGATTTTACTTAAAAGAGGGTATACTAAAATATAGTCAGACAGTTTTTATAAAAGACTAGAGTGACATGCTGCAGATCACGTAGGCACTAATAAAGTCGATAATTATGTACATAGCCGGTATATTTTAAACCCTAGTGACTAGGCCTGGAATTAAGTTGTTCTCACGTTTGGGCGGAGCGACTTCATATAAAACTACGTACGATTGGGACATAGGGAGGATTTTCATCGATATCTCAGAGTTGTCTCTTCTGCAAAGCGGTCTTCGAATTTAAGCAGAATTGTAGACTGTCTGCTGGGAAATTCTGTGGTCATTAGGCACAGCATATTATCGCAATGATCGATTCTGGCAGATTTATGCTGTGTTGAACACTGTGGGTTTTCTATAACCGCGTCTGAAGTCAGCTGATCATAGTGCGGGAATTCTATAGGTCTTATCCATAGCGTACTCGCGGAGAAAGCCTATGGTAAACACTAGCGCCATGAATAAAATTCGAGCGAGAGTGTCGAAGTAGGGGACCTCTGCTGGTACTGTTAACGCGAATCGCACTACACCCCCCGCACATAGACGAGACCCGGGAGTCGAGCCGCCGTCCCCGCTTGGAGGCCCTGTCGCAGCCTGTTGGGACCAGATGTAACAGCAAACGGTGAGTGTACCTTTAAAATGACATATGCTATCGGTGTCCCTAAATTGTCTGCCCAATTCGATATATTTAGACGGAAACTTGAACCCTGTAAGTTTATTTGCCTGCATATTATTTGAATAAATTTATTTGTGCATTAAATGTTGCCAGGTTTGTTATATTTAATCTAAACTTGAAACCTAGCATTTTATTTACTTACATATCATGTATAAAAAGTATTTTTTGCATCTAAATGTTGCCAAATATGCCATATGTAAACTAAGCTTGAAACCTAGCGTTTTAATTGTGAACATATAATGTACAGATATTATTTTTGCATCTAAATGTTACCAAAATCGGCGTATTAAGACTAAACTTGACCCCTAATATTTTAGTTATTTGTGTATCGTGTAGATAAATTATTTGTGCATTAAAAGTTGCCAAGTTCGATATATTTAAACTAAAACTTGAGAGATGGGATTTTGTTGATTTGTATATTATCAAAGCGAAATTATTCGTGCATTTGAATGTTGCCCAATTTAGTAGATTTAAACTAAACTCGAAATCGGGAATTTTATTAGTTTGGGTATTATGTAGAAAAGTTATTTGTGTGTTCAGATATTGCCAAGTTTGATATATTCGGACTAAAACCTAAAGTCTGGAATTTTAGTTTGTTTGCATATGGTGTGGAGGAATTACTCGAGCATTGAGACGTTGCCAAATGTAATATATTTAAACTAAACTTGAAACCTAGTATTTTAGCTGGTTGCATATTATATGTAGAAATTATTTGTGCAGTGAAATTATATAAATTAAGCTGAAACCTGAAATCTGGACGGTTATTTGTTTGCTAATCATGTAGAAAAATTATTTGTGTGTTCAGATATTGCCAAGTTTGATATATTCGGACTAAAACCTGAAGTCTGGAATTTTAGTTTGTTTGCATATGGTGTGGAGGAATTACTCGAGCATTGAGACGTTGCCAAATGTAATATATTTAAACTAAACTTGAAACCTAGTATTTTAGTTGGTTGCATATTATACGTAGAAATTATTTGTGCGTTTAAATTGTATAAATTAAACTGAAACCTGAAATCTGGACGGTTATTCGTTTGCTAATCATGTAGAAAAATTATTTGTGGGTTCAGATGTTGCCAAATTTGCTATATTCGGACTAAAACTTGAAGTCTGGAATTTTAGTTTGTTTGCATATAGTGTGGAAGAAATACTCGAGCATTGAAATGTTGCCAAGTTTAATATATTTAAACTAAACTTGAAACCTAGTATTTTTGTTTGTTGTATATTATGTGTAGAAATTATGTGTGCATTTAAATTGTATAAATTGAACTGAAACTTGAAATCTGGACTGTTATTTGTTTGTACAGTATGTAGGAAAATCATTTGTGCGTTCAGATGTTGCCAAATTTAAAATATTCAGACTAAAACTTAAAGTCTGGAATCTTGATTTGTTTGCATGTAGCATAGAGGTATTACTCGAGCATTGAGACGTTACCAAATTTATTATATTTAAACTAAACTTGAAATTTGGAAACTTATTTGTTTACATTATGTCGAGAAATTATTTGTGCCGGTAAATGTCACAAAATCTGATATATTCAAACTGAAACTTGAAGCCTGCAATTTACTTTGTTTGTATGTCATTCAGATAAATTACTTCCGCATCTGAAGAGTTGCCAAATTTCCTGATAGGTAAACTGAAACTTGAAATCAGAAACGTTACTAGCTCATGCCGTATTTAATGAAATTACTTTGCATTTGAAAACAAATATCTTGTTCCCACCTAATGGAATTTAAATTTGAATCGTGAAACCAGAATTCTGTAGCTCTTTATAAGATAATTTAAATCTGAATCGTGAAACCAGAATTATGTAGCTCTTTATAATATAATTTAGATCTGAATCGTGAAACCAGAATCATGTAGCTCCTTAGAATATAATTTGAATCTGAATCGTGAAACCAGAATGATGTAGCTCTTTATAATATAATTTAAATCTGAATCGTGAAACCAGAATTATGTAGCTCTTTATAATATAATTTAGATCTGAATCGTGGAACCAGAATTCTGTAGCTCTTTTTAATATAATTTAAATCTGAATCGTGAAACCAGAATTATGTAGCTCTTTATAATATAATTTAAGTCTGAATCGCAAAACCAGAATTATGTAGCTCTTTATAGTATAATTTAAATCTGAATCGTGAAACCAGAATTATGTAGCTCCTTATAATATAATTTAAATCTAAATCGTAAAACCAGAATTGAGTAGCTCCTTAGAATATAATTTGAATCTGAATCGTGATACCAGAATTCTGTAGCTCTTTATAATATATTTAAATCTGAATTGTGAAACCAGAAGTACGTTGCTCTTGATAATATAATTTAAATCTGAATCGTGAAACCAGAATGAGGTAGCTCTTTATAATATAATTTAAATCTGAATCGTGAAACCAGAATGAAGTAGCTCTTTATAATATAATTTTAATCTGAATCATGAAACCAGGAACATGTAGCTCTTTATGATGTGGTTTAAATCTGAATTATGAAACCAGAAGTATGTATCTTATTATAATGTGAATTAAGTTTCAATCTGGAAACCAAAAGTATGCAGCTCTTTAGAATATAATTTTAAATCTGAAACTTGAAAACGAGAGGTCCGTAGCTCCATATAAAATAATTTGAATCTGAAATTTGAAATCAACAGTATCTAGTCTTACATAATACAATTTTGAACCTGAATCGGGAAACCAGCAATATCTAGCTCTACATGAGGTAATTTTAAACCCGAAACTTACAACTGAAGGTATGTAATTCCATCTCTGTGTAATATTGAAACTGAAACTTGAAGTCGAAAATATGTGGCACACTTTTAATGCACTTTGAAACTAAAACCTGAAGGTAGGAATCTCATTCTTTTATGTGTTACCTGATGAAATTGTTTTGTACCTGAAACATACATCTTGGCTCCCCCTTTTGTATTAAACTAAAACTTGAAATTGAGGATATGTGGTGTGCACTGGACGGTTCGGAAAATAAAGCAAAGGGATATAGAATAAATGAAGTGCTTCCCCCTATGTTTTGACAAAGTTGTGTAATTATTCTCCTTGTGTCTAGAATGACATTCAGGTGAAGCCTTGTTTCACGAAGTGCCACTATCCGAACATTTAAGACCTCCAGTGAGGCATAGTCTAGGAAGGACTTCGCGATTTATCACAATTTTGCATGACTGAAACAAGAGGGCAACCTGAAGGTCAGTAATTAGTTGAAAGGCTTGCGATACACGTCAAAATATTGGGCGAGGTAGTATTAGGTTTGTTACCGTCTCCGCTTAGTCAGTCAACAGTGATCTGGCCTGAATTACAACAATACCTTCCCCTTGCGCCTCCCAGAGCCTACAGGTCCAAAACAAAATACTTGTCAAGCGGTATTTGGGTGAACTTTCTACTTCTTGACCTGCCAAACCTCCGAAAATCTAAGACCTCCAGTGAGGCTATAGCCCAAGAAAGGGCTCGCGAAAAATCTTAACTGTGGCACCATGGAAGTGGAAAAGGCAACCCAAATGCGCAATGCGTCATTTCCTAGTGACCAATGGCCACATGAGAGACGTAGAGGGAGGAGTCGGTTAGCCTTAAGTATATGCCCGGGTCTGGTGTCCTGTTCTGCGGTGTTGCTCAATCAGTCCCACGGTAATAAAGCAAAGACAAACCAAAACTGAAATTTGAACGATGAAACCAATAAAATCTAAATAATGAATAATGAAATGAAAATACCAATCTTTAATTCTACACCACTGTGGCAACTGAGAGTGACATCGGAGACCTTGATCCACACCAGGTCATCACCCCTCCAAGCGATCCAAATTTTTTATGCTAGTGCATTCCCCATATGTGTAATATTAGGCCCAGCCGTGTGATTTCTCGTAGCAATAGGGCGCCTAGATGTCTGTGCTTTCATGTCCGTTTCACTGTATTGGTCAAATGGGAAACTTTGTTAAATAAATTAAGTGTTTGCGAATTATAGCGTTTCTCTCACAATGTTCCAACCCATAGCCTGAGCAAACACAACCTGGTCCTAACCCTAGATTTTCACGCCTTAATCCATCCTGGTAGCCCAGAAAATTAGTCATCCTTAGTAAGCAAATGTAGAGGCCTTTAAAGTAAGGTAAGTGAATACATTTCAGGTCACCTGTAGTAATTTAACGTAGTCCGGGATTTAATTACATATTAGTCAACGATGCAAGACAGACTAAGATGCATTTCCTTGAAATAAAATTTGTTTCAATTGGGTATTACACAATATCATGCTATGTTGCCTTTTGTCGTTGTTTTTTGTTTGTTAATTTTTTTATTAGCTTTTGGGGATATTACAATATATATATATATATATATATATATATATATATATATATATATATATATATATATATATATATATATATATCTGTCTCTCTCTCTCTCTCTCTCTCTCTCTCTGTGTGTGTGTGTGTGTGTGTGTGTGTGTGTGTGTGTGTGTGTCATACACGGATAACTCAAAAAATAATGGGCAGAAATTTTTTGTGCTTCGTAGAAATCATTTTAAGATGCTTTTGTGAAATTTTGGTAACTAATGATAAATGTTTAATAAGTTATAAAAAAATGTTTACGGATTTTCTTGAAAAATTGTTTGCTAATTTTCACGAAATTATTGTTGTGGCGTCGAAAAAGTTTTTGTGGAAAATTATATTTTGGTAGGTGGCTAAATAACGTGAATCGGTTCTTTGGCCAGGAAAATCGGGCCAGTTTTTTTAAAATTTATGTAATTTATTTTTATTAGCGAATTTTCTCGTACAAAATGTTCTTTTAATAGCGAATTTTCTTATAAATGAATTTAATAATTTTTCTTTGAAGAAACATTTGTTGAAAATATTTGTGTGAAAAATTATTCACTTGATGGAACAGTTTTTAACAGAAATTCGTCGAAAGGGAGATTTTTTATGGATTGTCGATTTTATTTTCTATTTTAATTACAGATTAGGTATATAATTTGAATTTTGTGTTCTTTCAGCAAAATTTTGTTTAAAAAATATTTAGCCAAATTTGATGCCTGCTTTCATTAAAAAATACATATTTGCCATTAAAAACATTTTTATGAAAATTCACTACCATAACGCACTTGCTGCGTCCAGACTTCTTTTAGGCGCTCTAACTTTTCATATTATTAGTTAGCTCATATTTTAGAATTTTATGTCAATAAGTTAGCTCTTATTTTGCGTAATAGGTCAAGTTTTAATTCCATTATCATAATGTCAAATTACAGTAGGTACTACCACACACCCTCTAATCACATTTATCACTTTATCAAGACCCACATAATAATAAAAGCCTGGACGCAGCAAGTGCGTTATGGTAGTGAATTTTCATTAAAATGTTTTTAATAGCATATATGTGTGTGTTTTTTAAAAAAGCGGGCATCAAATTTGGTTACCAGTATAACCTATATAGTAAAAACAATGTGCCATGTTTCATCAAAATAACTTTATTGTTTGAAAATGTACAAAAATTTCCGAAGGTAAACTGAAAGTGTTCCCGAAAAAACTCGTTTCTTGGTAAACCTTATAGGTTAATAGCAAATTGAGCTATTCAAATATGAAGCATTTGATCAAAATTCCCTACCATAACGCACTTGCTGCGTCCAGAATTTCTTTTCTTACAAACATGCATTATATTTCGATGGAAAATGCAAAAATGCAATAATATAAGGCGTGTTTGATTAAAAAAAGAGAATTTGTATAGGCAACGACTTATGGGCCACCCTGTGATTGTAGAAATATTTTTTAAGATGTAGCTCAAGACACCCTATAATTAATGTAAACAATTTTTTTTCATATCTTGTATAATAACGGATATATTGAGCTTTATTGATTTTTTACGAAAATTCGACAAAAGTTATATACCAGTAAACGATAAACTCTATAGCTAAGGCTACTGCCAAACATCAGAGAAAGGGTCTATTTGAAATGAATTTTCGGGAAATATTTTAGTAAAATGAAGGACAATGACGGTTGAAACTAAGACTTCAGGGTTTGTAAAACATTCTTCTTGAGACATTTTCTTTCGATAGTCCGTATTAGATTCAAGTTCTTTGCCTAAATGTTGCCAATTTTGACGTTTTAAATCGCAACTTTGACGTTTTGAGGAAAACCCCAATTTATTTTTATTTAAATGCCTATAACTTTTTTTGTATTTTGACCTACAGAGCTAAATTTTGGTAGGTAATTTACCTATAGCGTGTACCAAATTTGGTTGCCCTTACTTCGTTATTTCCGGAGATATAATTTTTTTTCGAAAGAAAACAGAAATATATATATATATATATATATATATATATATATATATATATATATATATATATATATATATTGTCACGAAGTGACGTAATTGCCATTAGAAATCTAATTAGTTAACGGGGAAATAGATCCGTACCATCTGTATTTAATTTAAATTATTTTTGTTATTACGACTGCACGTTGATTTGAACCTGGGGGGCGGTCTAGCCACGGTCAAATCATCCCAAAGCGGTCTCCCGTGGCGCAGCTCTCGTGCTCCTGGATCTGGACGCCAGCAGGGATATTTCGGGCTGCAGTAGGTCTCCACCACTCCTGGGGATCGAAACAGTCTGGCGATACCCGGTGTCCCGACCGTCCGACCGACATTATTGGGAAAACTTTGTCGTTTTCAGTCTTCGGGGGAAAAGCTTTATTTGTTTCCGTCGGGAGGCGCAAAGGGGTCGCGTTCCTGGGCTGGAGTCTTCCCGAGAACGCGAGAGCACTAGCGAAGCGGCCGACTGCACGTTGATTTGAACCCGGGGGCGGTCTAGCCACGGTCAAATCATCCCAAAGCGGTTTCCCGTGGCGCAGCTCTCGTGCTCCTGCATCTGGACGACAGCAGGGATATTTCGGGCTGCAGTAGGTCTCCACCATTCCTGGCGATCGAAACAGTCTGGCGATACCCGGTATCCCGACCGTCCTGAAGGCACCGTCTGGAGGCTGTGTTTTCTTTTAACTTGATAGTGAGGACTTCCTATATTTTGTCGAGGGGAAATTACCATCTCCCTAGGGACACACTTCCTCCGGTCGTAGAGAGTCTGTATGACTGCAACGCATGCTTGAGGGTCCGAAATTAATTAAGTGATAGTAGAAAGTAGAACAAGCCGTTAGCTGATCTTGATATTGCACCTAGTGTTGGCTTTTTCACATATTGCATGCCTGCTTAAACCGACCACCTGTCCGTTGCCTTGTTTTGGCGATCCTGGGACGCTTCTGCCCGCTTACAAGCCACGAGTTTACTACCCCTATTCGTGATACCGTCCGTATAACTCGCGAATATTTCAGTTTCTGCCTCTGGTCTCTAATAAATTGATTTGTTGTCAATTAAGTTAGTTTAAACGTGGGGTATACCGGGAGAATCCCTTGTGTAAATATTTCTTTGTATATATTTTGTAAATATTTCCCCCACCAATACTTTTGTAAATAGATTATTTGTTTTACACGGTATTTCATTTAAAGCTTCCCAACCAATCCACCCCAACGTAATACGTAACATCCTGATCTCTAATACATAGGCTATAATTAAGGAGTCCCGAGGGACTTCGCCTGAGGACTTAGGTGAATCCTGTATCCACTGAAGTTTACCCCGGGTCCGTGTAACTGTAAATAGCAACCGAGGACAGATATATAGTCCTGAGGGAGCGCAGCGTCTTCCTTTAAACCCACGCTGCTGGCGCCTGAACAAATCCCGTAAAAAGCCGTACTGATAAGGTTATCCCGTGGGAACCTCCCCATATCAGGGAAAGATAACCTTATCCCGATTTGACCCTTCACAAATGGCACCTGCGAGCAGGGACCTAAGTTAGTAAATTAAATTAGAGAAAGGTGGATTTAGGGAAGTAGCCGTAAATATTTTGAAATTTTTAAATTTTAATGTACATAGTTTATCGCTAATTGTGTTGTTGGAAAAGTGTAGATAAGATATGTTACCTGTATCTTAAGAATTCGGTATATTTTTAGTTTGAAACAGAGGCAGAATTTAAATAGGAATTACAATATTGTTATCTACGATAGCAATCGCCGTATTATCAATACTTTGTGAAACCGTAAACATTAATTTATTTTGCTTTTGATAGAATTATTTGTAAACAGTTGTTGATCTTGCAATATTTTTTGTGGTAGTAATAATTAACTTTTTTTCACGCCAGCGTTGAATGTCTGTTTATTGCATTACGTAATACGATTACTTTCTTTAAGTGTAACATTTTCTTTTAATCAACATCTTAAGTTTAGCGTTAATATATAGTGTATTTTTTTGGTTTCAACTTGTAGAGAATTTTGTTATTCCGAATTTTTGTTTGTTGTTTTATATTTTTTTTTTGTGTTTTGTTTAAACACTACTGACCAAGGGAAACTACTGTTAAAAATCCGACCCGTTTCATCCTAACACTGCGTTAACATCTTCGACAGCTTCGCACCGCCGTTTTGCCGCTTTACCGTTTGCACTGAACAATGTCAGACCCGAAAACGGGCAAGGCCGTCGAGCCTGATCCTCAAGAGAAGTCCGACCCGGACCTATTTGACGGCCGGGTAGGATGGGTATACAGGCTGAAGAAGCCTGAACTGGAAACAGAGTTAGCGAGGTTTTACCTACGACCCCAGACAACGGTTGAAGAAATGAGAAGGCAATTGATTAAATTTTTGCGTGAAGGAAGACCGCCGCACACCGAGGCAGCCTCACTGCCTAACGTTACCGCATCGCCGCTGTCGTCACCACGAACGGGAAACTTAATCGGGCACCTAACACCGCCTACGCAAAAGCCATTCCCGCCGCCAATATCACCTGTGACCAAGACTACGACATTTCGGCAACCAGAACCACTCAATCTGTTTGCGTGGAACTTGCATTTCCAGGGCAGGTCTGACCCCGTAGCATTTTTAGAACGCATAGAAGAAATCCGCTTGCACTTTAACGTATCTTCGGACCGCCTTCTGCCAGTGTTGCCACAGGTCTTGGAAGGTCAAGCCTTGCTGTGGTATCGAAATAATAGGGCTTACTGGACATCGTGGGAAGACTTTATCGAGGATTTCAAGCGTTTCTATTTCCCGGCAAACTACTTCGTAGATTTAGAAGCTAAAATCAGTCGACGTTTACACAAAGCCGGTGAGCCCGTGTTTACTTACATAACGGAGCTGCAGACACTCATACGACGGCACGGAAACATCAACAGGCAACAGGAATTGACTTGGTTAAGAAGAAACCTGCGCCCAGAGTTTCGACAGATGCTCTGGAATTGCGACGTGCCAGACATACGTAGGTTCATAGAAAAAACAAAGGGAATTGAGGCGATGTTGAAGGAACTAAATGATACCAAGGAACGCCCACCACAGCCTAGCCGGCCTCCTTCGGATAAGCAAGAAAGTGGGAATACTAGTTCCCCCGCTAAGAACCGTTTTACACCCCCGACTTCTCCTACGACTGACCGTCCGGAAGCCAGTAAGCAGGTTCGTTTCGCGATGGAGCGTACGACTTGCTGGAATTGTGGTGAGACAGGACACATGAGAAGCAAGTGTCAGAAAGCACCACCACTGTTTTGTTCACGCTGTGGCAAGACAGGGGTGTTATCCCGGGATTGTAAATGTCCGGGAAACTAGATGGGAACTGTGGAGGGCCGAGACTCCAGCAGTTCCACCCCAACGACACCTCGGCCATTGACAGACGATCTCGAACTGACAACAGGCCCATAGTCAGGACAAGGATAGGCCAGAAGTGTTTCAGTGCTTTGCTGGACACAGGGGCGACCTGGTCCTTTCTGAGCAGTACCGCACTTGAGGAAATAGACGCAGATTATTTACAAGCCGTTTCCTTACCAGACGTAAACACCCGCATCGCCGATGGAAGACTGGTCTCCGTACAACAAATGTACGTGACTGAATTGATGTTGGGTAGTAAGAAGATACAAGGGGAGCTGTTGGGGATGGATATTTTGGGGAAGTACGACTTCCGTATAGATTTACCGACCGCTAAAACCTACCTCGATGGAGAACTGCTGGCGTCAGCAACTCCACCCCCGCCCGTAGTTCCAATACATACTATGGAAACGAACACCTTGGGGGAATTGACCCCCCGAGAGCGACGTCAACTTGATCTGTTCTTGGAGAAAGAACTTGGGTATTTCAAACGAATAACTGGCCCTACCGACCGAGTACAACATCATATCCGCCTGTCGAGGAGAGAACCTATCAAGCAGCGATACCGCCCACAAAACCCGAAAATGCAGCAGGTCATTAACGACGAGGTCGACAGGATGTTGGAAGAAGGAATTATAGAACCTTCTAACAGCCCATGGAGCTCACCTGTGGTGATGGTTAAGAAAAAGGATGGGAAATACCGCTCCTGTGTGGACTTCCGGGAAGTTAACAAGGTTTCCGTCAAGGACCCCTACCCGCTGCCATATATATCGGGCATACTCAACAAGCTTCGCCGGGCCAAGTACATCAGCAGTCTGGATTTGAAGCAAGGTTACTGGCAAATCCTTCTGACGCCGACAAGTAAGCCCATCACCGCCTTTACCGTCCCGGGGAGGGGGTTGTATCAGTTCAAGGTTATGCCTTTCGGAATTCACTCGGCTCCAGCGACGTTCCAGCGGCTGTTGGATACCATAATAGGCCCCGATATGGAACCACACGCCTTCGCCTACCTGGACGACGTTATCGTCATGGGAGAAACCTTCGAAGAGCACCTGGAGAACTTGAGGGAAGTGTTCCGAAGGCTAAGGCAGAGTAACTTGCAGCTGAACCCAGATAAATGTCACTTCTGCAGGAAGTCGCTGAAATATCTTGGGCATGTTGTGACGGCGGATGGCATCAGCACCGACCCCGATAAAGTAGAAGCTATCGAGGCCATGCCGACCCCACGAACCGTAAGGGACGTCCGTCGATTTTGGGCGTCGCCTCATGGTACCGCCGCTTCATTCCGCAGTTCTCACAGGTAGTGACCCCCCTGACCAAGCTATTGAAGAAGAAGAACCGATGGCACTGGGGTGAAGAGCAAGAGGGGGCGTTTAAAGACCTGAAGAAATTACTCACTCAGACGCCGATATTGACCTGTCCGGACTTTTCGAAAGAATTCGTCCTGCAAACTGATGCCAGTGATAATGGCTTAGGCATAGCTCTGACTCAGAACATCGACAGGTCAAAGAAAGTCATCGCGTATGCCAGTCAGACGCTCTGCCCTGCCGAGAAAAATTATTCCGTGACGGAAAAAGAGTGCCTAGCGGTAGTATGGGGGATTGAAAAAATGCGCCCATACCTGGAGGGGTATCATTTCACAGTACTGACAGACCACCAATCTCTTAGGTGGTTGCAAACGATTAAAACCCCGATTGGGCGCGTGGCCAGGTGGAGCGAATTTCTACAACAATACGACTTCACGATAAAATATCGACGAGGGGCACTAAACCGTGTAGCGGACGCCCTCTCCCGTTCACCGTTGGAGAGCTGTGAAGAGTCCGCGGAAGAGAATATTTGCTTCACAGAGGAGGAAGCAAGCTGTTCCTGGTACAGACGTAAGTTGGACCAGGTGGAAAGGAACCCGGAGGCATTTCCCGACTATTCCATCAGGGGCGGAAGACTGTAACGACATTTTTGGGACGCATACAACTTAAGCGAGCCCGAGCTGAGCGATCCCTGGAAATTGTGCATCCCTAAGCACGTGCGTGACCGAATTTTACGAGAGAACCACGACGAACCGACCGCCGGGCACATGGGCATTTCAAAAACCATTGCCCGTATAGCTTGTCATTACTATTGGCCAGGGATGTTTCGGGAAGTTGCGAGTTATGTGAGGCAATGTAATCGCTGTCAGAGGTTTAAAGTCTCCCAACAACAGACCCCCGGGAAGATGCAGCCTTCCTCGAACAAGGCACCATGGGAAACCGTCGGCGTCGATTTAGTGGGACCCCTGCCTCGGTCCAAAAAGGGGCACAATTTTATTATTGTCGCCCAAGACCGTTTCACGAAATGGGTAGAATGGCGACCGTTGAAGAAAGCCCCCGCCCCCGCCGTCAACAAAGCGTTGTTTGAGATGGTTATCACTAAGTTTGGCTGCCCCAAGACACTGATCTCGGACAACGGGAAACAACTAGTGTCTCATGAACACAAAGCCTGGCTGAAGGAGTTAGGGATAGCCCAAAGACTGACCCCAATATACACTCCCCAGGCCAATGCTGTGGAGAGGGCGAATCGCACGCTGAAAACCATGATCGCCCAGTTTTGCGAGCATGATCAGCGACAGTGGGATGAAAGGCTACCTGAACTGGGGTTCGCAATCAACACGGCCAAACAGGAATCCACCGGATTCACCCCAGCCTTCCTGAACTTCGGCCGAGAGCTGACCGTCCCCGGCGCGGTGCACGCTGAACGCGAAATACCGCCGGAGAGTCAGACAGAGGAGTCGGAGACGACGCCGGAAGAAATAGAAGACCGTCATAACCGTCTGAAGAAGCTACGAGAAACATTCGAGTTAGTAAGAATGAATCTGGCAAGGGCGTTCACCCAACAAAGTCGCCACTACAATTTGCGTCGCAGGGAATGGCAATGCAAAGTTGGTGAACAGGTGCTACGCCGGGAACATCGGTTATCCCAAGGAACCAGTGGTTTTGCCGCAAAGCTCGCGGCGAAATATTCTGGTCCGTATACGGTGGTCAAAGTAGTGTCGCCGGTGGTGTATGACCTCCGGGATACCAAGGGCAAGTTGCTGAAACACATACATGTGAAAGATCTGAAAAAGTTTCATGCACCACAGCAGCCAGAGACCGTGAATGCGTCGCCGTCGCCGCCGCCAGAACTACACTTTATCCGTGCATATGCAGCAGCAGACGCATCCAGAATCGACGAAATTGTTCCCGTAAAACCAGAGTATTTGCCGATGACAGAGAAGAGTTTATATTGTAGGTGTGGTCAGTCTGGACACACCCGTTACCGCCGTGAGTAGCCGTTAAATGCTCCCAAGGTGGGAAAGTGGGCAGTAGGCCCCGAGAATGTTCCTGTCAGGACCCAGGAAAACCAAATGTGGTCATGGAGAAGAGGAGTAGCGACAAGAGCCATGCAGTGTACGCCCCAGGATGCACGTAGCTACCCAGTGTAACCTGGTGCTGAACGACCGAAGCCATGGGAACTGCAGGAGTTGCCAACCAGCAAGCCCGAACAGTTGGAGGCCACCTCAAGGGATGGGTGCCGCTTCCAGGGCAGGCCCTATCGTCTGGTGCCAGCCGGCGCTCCATGGACCTGACGCAGAGAGCCACGTGCGGCTGCACGACTGGATGGACAGGCGACAGGTACTAGGTGCAGTGTGTGACACGAGAGTGTGGGACACTTCTAGGAGTGCCACTCGACGGTGCACAAACGCGGAGACTGTGGGTGAAACTATCATTGACTATTATTTAGATTAAGCATAGTGTACTCAACCTAATTCTCAGACATTTTGTGCTAAGTCCGTTCAAATAGCTCCCAATTCATTTGAGGCGGGAAGCTCTCAATTTCGGGTGTGTTAAATCTGAACGATTTGTTTATTTACGCTTAGGAACCCAGGTTAATTTAGTTTTCACTTGCATTTTTCTTTTTGATTATTTTCTTAAATTAAGCGATATTGCATATAGACGCGTCGCAGTGCCTCTACGGAGATAACTGTTCCGTATTTGTGTTTGGAGCATTGTTTAAATTTAGTTTAAGGATATATTTTATTTTCTGTTTACTTACGAATTCTAATTATTTAATTTTCCGATCAAAGATGTTTGATTTAGTTTAAGAATATATTTCGTTTTTTTAATTATGAGACGTTGCGCATACCCAGGGGTTATGATGGAAAATTTGACAATATCATTTCCCTGGTACGCCTTCTAATTATCTAATTTTCCTTTGAAAAACGTTTCACTTAGTTTAAGAATCTATTTTTTTAATTAAGAAATTTTGCGCATACCCAGGGTATATGGTTGGAAATTTGATATCATTTCTCCGTTACACATACTAATTATTTATTATTGCTTTGAAAGATGTTTGATTTAGTTTAAAAGTGTATTGGGTAGGACCGCTTGCTTATATGGAATAGGAAAGATAAACTTTTCTTTGAGGGTACATTATGTGCATTCTTTCTCGACATATTGGTAGGCCTGTTATTTTCTTGTATTATTATTGTTATATTGGGGACCAGAGGACCGGTGAGGTCGGGATGTGGAAGAACAAATTTCGTTTTTTCTTTCAGGAGAAGAGAGGAGGATGTCACGAAGTGACGTAATTGCCATTAGAAATCTAATTAGTTAACGGGGAAATAGATCCGTACCATCTGTATTTAATTTAAATTATTTTTGTTATTAAAACATTCAATAAAGTATAATTTCAAGAAAACGTCGCGAGATCGGGGGAAGGGTAAGGAGTATAGCGGGTTGAGGTCGCCCAGGCGGGTCCTGCGGTATGCGAAGCGAGGAGAGCAGGGACGGATGGGCTGGTCCACTGATAAAACCTACGCGCACCTCGTAGCGCATAGATTGAGAACCGTGCGAGAGCCAGGATACCGGCTGTAACGCGCTCGACAAGTTAGTTCTTTTTCAGCAGTCGCAGGGGCAGTCACGGAGAGTAACCAGCAACCGTCCGCGTCTTAATTCTTGGTGTTTGGGTTTGTTGTGTGTTTCAGTAGCGAATCCAGCAGGCCGGTCGTGGGAATTTAGTTCTTTTTCAGCAGTCGCAGGGGCCGTCACGGAGAGTAACCAGCCACCGTCCGCGTCTTGATTCTTGGTGTTTTGTTGTATTGTGTATTTCAGTAGCGAATCCAGCGGAGCCAGGTCACAGAGAGGAAGCAGCCACCGTCCGCCTCTTGATTCTTGGTGTTGGGTTTTATTGTGTATTTCAGGCCGGCCGTGGAAGAGTACGCCGCGATTCGTTAGGTGCACCAGCTTAGTAGAGTTAGCAGCTGTGGCAAGTGGAGAGCGCCGTCTTCAGCAGGCCGCTCATTTCCGCTTGGTAGGGTAGGTCGCTGTCTCTATAGCTGTACGGTGGAGGGCCTGTATGAAAGGGGTTTTCCACGGATCGACGACTCTCTCTGGCGACGGACACCTAGGCGCGCTTGGTGGCCCTCGCCAGAGGTGACGTTAAAGTCCAGGTGTGGAAAAGATATTGAATGTTGTTGTGTTTGTTAGTGGTTCTATTTCAGAGAGACGGCCGCAAAGGAGCTTCGGATAACTAGGTCCATCGTTCGCTTCTGTCTGTATCCGCGGAGCGACCTGGGGGAGCCAGGGCTCGCGTTCCTGGGCTGGAGTCTTCCCGAGAGCGCGAGAGCATTAGCAAAGCGGCCGACTGCACGTTGATTTGAACCCGGGGGGCGGTCTAGCCACGGTCAAATCATCCCAAAGCGGTCTCCCGTGGCGCAGCTCTCGTGCTCCTGGATCTGGACGCCAGCAGGGATATTTCGGGCTGCAGTAGGTCTCCACCACTCCTGGCGATCGAAACAGTCTGGCGATACCCGGTGTCCCTACCGTCCGACCGACATTATTGGGAAAACTTTGTCGTTTTCAGTCTTCGGGGGAAAAGCTTTATTTGTTTCCGTCGGGAGGCGCAAAGGGGTCGCGTTCCTGGGCTGGAGTCTTCCCGAGAACGCGAGAGCACTAGCGAAGCGGCCGACTGCACGTTGATTTGAACCCGGGGGCGGTCTAGCCACGGTCAAATCATCCCAAAGCGGTCTCCCGTGGCGCAGTTCTCGTGCTCCTGGATCTGGACGACAGCAGGGATATTTCGGGCTGCAGTAGGTCTCCACCATTCCTGGCGATCGAAACAGTCTGGCGATACCCGGTATCCCGACCGTCCTGAAGGCATCGTCTGGAGGCTGTGTTTTCTTTTAACTTGATAGTGAGGACTTCCTATATTTTGTCGAGGGGAAATTTCCATCTCCCTAGGGAGACACTTCCTCCGGTCGTAGAGAGTCTGTATGACTGCAACGCATGCTTGAGGGTCCGAAATTAATTAAGTGATAGTAGAAAGTAGAACAAGCCGTTAGCTGATCTTGATATTGCACCTAGAGTTGGCTTTTTCACATATTGCATGCCTGCTTAAACCGACCACCTGTCAGTTGCCTTGCTTTGGCGATCCTGGGACGCTTCTGCCCGCTTACAAGCCACGAGTTTACTACCCCTATTCGTGATACCGTCCGTATAACTCGCGAATATTTCAGTTTCTGCCTCTGGTCTCTAATAAATTGATTTGTTGTCAATTAAGTTAGTTTAAACGTGGGGTATACCGGGAGAATCCCTTGTGTAAATATTTCTTTGTATATATTTTGTAAATATTTTCCCACCAATACTTTTGTAAATAGATTATTTGTTTTACACGGTATTTCATTTAAAGCTTCCCAACCAATCCACCCCAACGTAATACGTAACATCCTGATCTCTAATACATAGGCCATAATTAAGGAGTCCCGAGGGACTTCGCCTGAGGACTTAGGTGAACCCTGTCTCCACTGAAGTTTACCCCGGGTCCGTGTAACTGTAAATAGCAACCGAGGACAGATATATAGTCCTGAGGGAGCGCAGCGTCTTCCTTTAAACCCACGCTGTTGGCGCCTGAGCAAATCCCGTAAAAAGCCGTACTGATAAGGTTATCCCGTGGAAACCTCCCCATATCAGGGAAAGATAACCTTATCCCGATTTGACCCCTCACAATATATATATATATATATATATATATATATATATATATATATATATATATATATATATATATATATATATATATATATATATATATATATATATATATATATATATATATATATATATATATATATATATATATATATATATATATATATATATATATCTGTGTGTGTGTGTGTGTGTGTGTGTGTGTGTGTGTGTGTGTGTGTGTGTGTGTGTGTATCACACCGATAACTCAAAAAATAATGGGCCGATTTTTACTAAATTTGGTGCATACCTTGCTTTTGCAAGTGGCTTGGATAAGTTCGTGAGCCTGGAAAATCGGCCTATATTTTCCCGGAAATTTTTCTGTTTTCTTTCGAAAAAAAATTATATCTCCGGAAATAACAAAGTAAGGGCAACCAAATTTGGTACACGCTATAGGTAAATTACCTACCAAAATTTAGCTCTGTAGGTCAAAATACAAAAAAAGTTATAGGCATTTAAATAAAAATAAATTGGGGTTTTCCTCAAAACGTCAAAGTTGCGATTTAAAACGTCAAAATTGGCAACATTTAGGCAAAGAACTTGAATCTAATACGGACTATGGAAAATAATGTCTCAAGAAGAGTGTTTTACAAATCCTGAAGTCTTAGTTTCAACCGTCATTGTCCTTCATTTTACTAAAATATTTCCCGAAAATTCATTTCAAATAGACCCTTTCTCTGATGTTTGGCAGTAGCCTTAGCTATACAGTTTATCGTTTACTGGTATATAACTTTTGTCGAATTTTCGTAAAAAATCAATAAAGCTCAATATATCCGTTATTATACAAGATATGAAAAAAATGTGTTTACATTAATTATAGGGTGTCTTGAGCTACATCTTAAAAATATTTCTACAATCACAGGTGGCCCATAAGTCGTTGCTGATACATATTTCCTTTTTTAATCAAACACGCCTTATATTATTGCATTTTCCATCGAAATATAATGCATGTTTGTAAGAAAAGAAATTCTGGACGCAGCAAGTGCGTTATGGTAGGGAATTTTGATCAAATGCTTCATATTTGAATAGCTCAATTTGCTATTAACCTATAAGGTTTACCAAGAACCGAGTTTTTTCGGGAACACTTTCAGTTTCCCTTCGGAAATTTTTGTACATTTTCAAACAATAAAGTTATTTTGATGAAACATGGCACATTGCTTTTACTATATAGGTTATACTGGTAACCAAATTTGATGCCCGCTTTCTTAAAAAACACACATATTTGCTATTAAAAACATTTAAATGAAAATTCACTACCATAACGCACTTGCTGCGTCCGGGCTTTTATTATTATGTGGGTATTGATAAAGTGATAAATGTGATTAGAGGGTGTGTGGTAGTACCTACTGTAATTTGACATTATGATAATGGAATTAAAACTTGATCTATTACGCAAAATAAGAGCTAACTTATTGACATAAAATTCTAAAATATGAACTAACTAATAATTTAAAAAGTTAGAGCGCCTAAAAAAAGTCTGGGCGCAGCAAGTGCGTTATGGTAGCGAATTTTCATAAAAATGTTTTTAATGGCAAATATGTATTTTTTAATGAAAGCAGGCATCAAATTTAGCTAAATATTTTTTAAACAAAATTTTGCTGAAATAACACAAAATTCAAATTATATACCTAATCTGTAAATAAAATAGAAAATAAAATCGACAATCCATAAAAATCTTCCTTTCGACGAATTTCTGTTAAAAACTGTTCCATCAAGTGAATAATTTTTCACACAAATATTTTCAACAAATGTTTCTTCAAAGAAAAATTATTAAATTCATTTATAAGAAAATTCGCTATTAAAAGAACATTTTGTACGAGAAAATTCGCAAATAAAAATAAATTACATAAATTTTAAAAAAACTGGCCCGATTTTCCTGGCCAAAGAACCGATTCACGTTATTTAGCCACCTACCAAAATATAATTTTCCACAAAAACTTTTTCGACGCCACAACAATAATTTCGTGAAAATTAGCAAACAAATTTTCAAGAAAATCCGTAAACATTTTTTTTATAACTTATTGAACATTTATCATTAGTTACCAAAATTTCACAAAAGCATCTTAAAATGATTTCTACGAAGCACAAAAAATTTCTGCGCAAACTGGCTAAATATCTTTTACACAAAATTTTGCTAAAAGATAACATAAAATTCAAATTATATACCCAATCTATAATTAAAATTGAAAATAAAATAATTTTTTTGCACGAAAATTCTTTATAACTCATTTCCGACGAACTTTGTTTAAAAAATGTTCCATCAAATGAATAATTTTTCATACAAAAATTTGCAACAAATGTTTCTTCAAAGAAAATTTATTAAATCCATTTATGAAAAAATCGCTTTTAAAAAAACATTTTGTACAAGAAAGTTCGCTGTGGCTTCACAGAGAAAATTCTTTTGCGTGTGGATGCTGTAAAAATTGAATCTGGTTGTAGAAAAGAAAACAACCTCTTCTGATGTCACAAACCTCTACGTCTATGTTAAATGTGGAACGGTTTTACCAACTAAGGGCAACAACAGCTGCTATTGAACTTGAATTAAAAGTCTTAAAAGTGCTTATCTTTCATTTTCAACAAAAAGTCGCTAAAAAATATTGGAATTACACAATCTGATTAGCTGGCGTTAAAATTGAATCAAAGACGAAAAAAGTAAAAAAAAGTAAATTCACCAACTAGGATTAGAACTCGTCATGTGGGAGTCGATTACACGATTTACATGGGCCTAGCAGGTATATCCCATTGTTCAACGGTTTAACAATTTACACAAAACCATTTTGATTTACAATGGATTTTTGCTTATATTTGAACGAAATCAAGGAAAATAACGACTTAGACACATGTCCAGGAGCTTGTTAGTCATTTCTTGTAGTATTTTTCACTCACATTCTGATCAATCAATTTTGAAGTTTTAACTTTCTTGGATCAGATTTAATTAAAAATTGATTTACCTCTAACTTTTTTGCCTTTTAAGATAGAGGTCTGAATTTTGGTACATAGGATACTATTTATGCAAAAAGCAGCGTATCAAATTTGGTTGCCTTTACTTTGTAATTTCGAAAAAAAAACACAAAATTTTCCGGGAAAACCTGACTAACGAACTTATCCAAGCCACTTGCAAAAGGAAGGTATCTGACCCTGGATATGGGTTTTAGGGGGCCTAGTTCGCGGTCATTTGAAGAAATTTTTTCAAAATTCAAAAGTCGGGATCTCCTCATTTGTGATTTTTTTTTTTAAAGAAAATCCACTAAAAACGGTAAAAAGCATCCAATATAAATTTAAAGTCGGGATCTCCTCATCAGTGATTTTTTTTAAGAGAATTCACTAAAAACGGTAAAAAGCATCCAATATAAATTTAAAACTTTTAAATATATGAGTATCAAAATTGTTTACATCCGAACGCAATATAATACCAATACTTCTACTGAAATATATACGAGTACACAAAAAAGATTTGAAATGTGTAATATAAAATTAAGTCAGTTACTGAACTTGATGCTTAGAGGAAGTAAACTGTTTCATTGCTAATTTACTAGTACACATTGTTAACAGATTTCTTATTAATTTGGCGCCAACTTAATATATCCTTGATATTTGTGTATTTAGCGGCCAAGAAACGGTTTACTAAGTGAAGATTGGAACCTGTGATGGGCACTGATAAGTACACTTAGAGAACCCAAATCACCACAACACATATTTTTAAAGACCTGGCGTATCTTATTTTAATTGCCGGACGATGTTTATGAAGTTCCTTTATCATTTTACCTGACAGGTTTCGCAATGTTTATCTGCATCATTATTGCCCTTGAAATATAAATACTACGTACGCATCTAGATCCGCTGACCGTCTAAGTGTTTCAAATTTTCTTCATCAATGTGGTGGTTATTATCACAAATATGTTGTGCCACGCATGACTTGTCCACACTATCGTATCTCAGCTGTTCCAAATGTTCACAAAATCTAGTCTCAATGGTTCTTTTAGTCTGCCCCACGTATTCTCTTAGTCTGCCCTACGTATTCTCTTAGTCTGCCCCACGTATCTAAGGTTAGAATCTTTACAACCCATCGCATAAATACCCGACATTTCAGTGGCTATATCTTTATCTTTCGTATTACCTAACAAATTTCTTAAATTATTTTTTGTCGAGGAAGCTTAAAATGCTCTCGAGACCATTTTTGATACGCAGTTCAAAAGGTAGCCAAACAATTTTTTTCTCTATTTTATCTTTTCCGAATGTCGTGCATTCCGCTAACATTTTCTTTGTTCTGTGTCTATTAACTAATTTTTCCACTAAGCAATCCGATATTAAACGGATATCCGGATTGATTAATGTGTGTTGTAAAGATTGTAATCTTAGATACATTGGGCAGACTAAGAGAACCACTGAGACTAGATTTCCTGGATATCTGACACAGCTGAGATACGGTAGTGTGGACAGGTCATGCGTGGCACAACATATTTGGAATAATAACCACCACATTGATAAAGAAAATGTGAAACTTATCAAAAATTTTAGACGGCCAGCGGAGCTGGATGCGTACAAAAGTATATATATTTCTAGGGTAATAAAAAATAAAAGTTCCTTAAACCAAGCCCCGCCACTGGTTGCAGTCCTCTGTTTGCGCTCTGTCTTTGATGAAGATAAACATACCGAAACCTGTCAGGTAAAATGATAAAGGAAGTTTCAAAAACCTCGTCCAGCACTTAAAATACAATACACTGAAGAATTTGCCTGCGATTTAGTCTCCCTCTCGGTATCGTGCTTTACCTATAAGATTCAGTATAAAAGGTGATCTTAGTAGTAAAGTTGCTAAAAAATTTCATCCTCTGATGACGCTAACATTGTTAGTGAAACGATCGTCAGGTCTTTAAAAAGATGCGTTGTGGTGATTTGGGTTCTCCAAGTGTACTTATCAAGAAACTGTTATTATTATTTTACAGGCTGTTTACCTGTTTTAAATTATTGTTTAAAATATGTTTTGTTTTATTCTCCCATGCTGTTGCAATAACCAAGCCATTAGTTTTACGTAGGTACATTAGTCTATTCCCAAATATTTTTAGGTTCAAACTAGTTATTTGTGCCATATTCTGAATAACTTCATTTTAATATGGAACCGTTTCATCAAGTAAAGGCAACAACAATTAATAAAGCTTAGAATACATGTTTTAATTAATTTTTATTATTTAAATGATAACCAATTTCACTGTCGGGTAAAATATTCTAAATACTCTTTTCGTTATTTATAAAAATAATAAATTGAGTACAAAATATTAAGTCGGGTCAGCACTGAACTTAGCAGGGTCAAAATATAACCAGCATAACCAAATAGACGATAAAGGTACTTAGGTACATAGAAATTTGTTTAGTAAACGTATACGGAGGCTTGATATTTTTAAACTCGTTTACTAGAACAACTGAGTGGTTTACTAAACATATTTACCAGATAATTAATAGTTAGTGCCCTACAAAAAGATTTTACTATACTATCCCAAAGTACATAAACATGAAACGAGAATGTTTTTCCAGAAAGAAGCAGCTCTTCAGAGTTGCTCGGTTAAAGTGACACTCCAAATGTTTTAGTTACTGCATAAATTTTATGGGTAAGTAAGTATTTAATAAATGCACAATAAGCCAAAGGCTGCGGTGCTATCGGGCCGGCAAAGAAGCGGACGAGCCCTAAGGGAAAAATAGTATCTAATAAAAATAGTTTTGTTTTAATACGATATAAGAATTTCAACAGCATCGAAAATCCTTTCAAAATAATAATGAACATGATATTAAAGTGTTATTTGGTTCCTAATCTCAATAAAAGTAAAGTATTTTACAATGAAATTCGATACTTGCCAATATGATACCCGCTCCAAAAAAATTACAAATTTGAAATTTTAAAATACTTCCTGCTTTTCGCACATTATGTCGTTAAATATTTTATTTCTCTCATTTTATTCTAAAAAACGATAAAGATTAAGTTTGCGAAAATTTACCACATGTTTAGTATTCAGTACCAAGATCAGAGTTCTATTCAGCGATGCTGATTGCTAAATAGGTACCTGTTCAGATTTAGAACAATGCTATTGAAAAAAAAACACCTTCTTAATGGTTACCAATTTGAAATGAATAAATTAAGCACATGTGTTTGAAATAGGTACAGTCAACGTTCTTAGTTCCAAATGTGTTCTATGTATATGGCATTTGAATAATCTAAAATGAAGATACATTAATTTTTCAAATAATTTCAATTATTTGAAAAATAAATAATAGAAAGTATTTTAGAGACTTAGCAAATAGTTTCTAAGTACGCATTTTACACTTTTGAAGCCAATATTCTAACCCTTTTTGGTTTCAGATTTTGTGAATTGATAACTTTAGAAAGAAACGTTTTTTTTTAATTGTAGTTGACATTTAAGATGTATGTGTCTAACACAAAACAAGTTATATATGACTTTATTTAATTTTATTACAAAAAATTGAACTAACAAAACACATCTTGAAGGAGTTGCAGTTCATTTTTTATTAAAATAGTAAATGCAATGGATTACTATAGGACATACGTGTACAGTCACGTGGCAAAGATTCTGCTAGACATTGTGAAAAGTGGAATAAGAAGTAAAATTAAGAGCTGCCCTAATAAAGATTAGTTCGGATTTAGACCAAAACGACGAGGTGGAGAAACGATGCCTAAATCATAGAGAAACTGATACCTATATATGTTCATTGCCTTTGTAGACTTGTAAAAATCCTTCAATAATGTGGATTGGAAAATATTATTCCAGCGGAAATTCACTTTCAGTTTAGAATTTTTCTTCCTCTGAAGATGTTGACATTGTCAACGAAACGATGGTAAGGTCTCTGAAATAAGTGTTGTGGTGATTTGGGTTTCTCCAAGTGTACTTATTACCGGAAATCAAAATAAATGTACTACAGTTCATGCAATATGCAGCGCTGATAGAAAAAAACGCAAAAAAAATGCAAATTATGTTCAATGTTCTAGATCATGCGGTAAAAAGGATTAAACTAAAACTGAAATGATAAAAATCAAATCAGTACAGATAAGAATGGAGAGAATTGCAACAATGCATTTAAAACTAAACGACAAACAGATAGAAATGTTTACGTACCTCGTACTATTCAATAGTTATTTAACTTAAGCCTAAAGAAAATGTTCATAAAGTCTAAAGTTTTATTGTTCTGATGTATGGAGCGGAAAGTCGGAAACTTTAGACCAATTGGTAAAGTGTAGAAGCTATAGTGAAATTAAAAGAGCTTCGGGAAACAAATAGTCATAGTAGCAATGAACAAGGGACCTCGCATTTAGACCATAATGATAAAGATTGCATTACATAGTAATAATATGAGCATATATACATATATACTGCCGCTTTGGAAAGCTAAAATGTTTTGGAAATAACTGCCAAGCACCCTTTGTTCACGTCGAAAAACTAAGAATTATTGGGTTCAATCATAAGTCAATTGCATGTTGAGACTTTTATGGCATTTGTTTTAATAGCATTTTTACTGTCATAACTTTTGTGACTGCTGTATTTACTACATTATAAAATTAAAATATGATATGTGCACCGATTATTCACTATTAACTCTTTTGGATAACTAGAAATATTAATCAAAAAGACAATATTTATATACAAAATAATTTTGTAGCTACGTAAAGGCGAAATTTAAAGCAAACTAAACTATTATATATATTTGACATTGTCAAAGTAGATATATTGTATTGGGGATTTTTTTTTTCAAACAGTCGTGTAAAAAAAATCATTTCAGAACGTTATTGACCCAAAAAAAAACAGCAACATAAATCGATTATGTGCGTATATATATATATATATTAGAGGTGTGCGAAGCTTCGAATTTTCGAACCGAACTCGAACCCGAACCGAAGCTTCGGTTCGAAAAATTGTACACAAACCGACCTGCAGGACAGTTCGAAGTTCGTAAAACGTGATTATTGAAAGTAGTTCGAAGTTCGTTCTTTCCTCCAAATAGTTTAAAATAAACATATTTTATTTTCTAAAACGCAAAAAGTAGTTGACAATGGGTTCCTCGAATTCCAAACAAGTTATCATAGGTTATATATACCTGTCCCGCTTATGAATATGCCTTTTGTGATCTACTATCTTATACTAACGTCTTTCTATAAATAGGATATGAATGCATCTTTTGTTACCCACAGTGTTGCCATGTGTACTTGAGTTGTATCCTGGAGGCCTGGAATTATTAAATAACTGAAATTATGAAACGCCTAAAATACTTTACATGTCATCTTAACGTGACACGACGTCGAGAGTCGGACGTAAGAATGTATCCAAGAAAATGTATAATTTCCAAAATAGTTTAAAGAAGCTTTATCCCGGTTTTAATAGACTGAAACATTGAAATTAAAATATTGAAGTCTGGTTAATCCTATGGATAAGCGGGATCTTCTCCAGGGTGCCAATAACAGTAACAAAAGTCTGGATGCAGCAAGTGCGTTATGGTAGTGAATTTTCATAGAAGTGATCTGGAAGCAAATAATTTTCTAACTTTTTTTCTTGTAACATAGAAATCTAAATTTTGGTGTATAGTTTACTTTTTATATCGTAAACCTACTTACCAAATTTGATTACCATAGCTTTTTTGGTTTTTGAGATACAAATTTTTTTCTAAAGAAAACTCAAAATTTTCCCGGAAAACCTGGTCCGATTTTCCTGGCTAACGAACTTGTCCCAGCCATTTATAAAAGGAAGGTACGTGCCAAATTTTATCAATATCGGCCTTTTATTTTTGGAGTTATCAGTGTGATACATACATACATACATACATACATACATACATACATACATATATATATATATATATATATATATATATATATATATATATATATATATATATATATATATATATATATATATATATATATATATATATTGAAACTGACCCCGGATATGGGTTCTGGGCATTCTGGGAGTCCTAGCTTGCGCGCTCAAAATGTTTCAAAATTCAAAAGTTGGGAAAACTCTCCACATGACGCCATGCGTGTAGCTGTCCAAAAATAGATGAGTGGAGTATATTTTTTAGTTGTTGCACCATATTACACAATAACACACTATTGGAAGATATTAATGACGGGGTAAGGTGACATATTTTCTTGTGTTGGCATAACTATGAACATTATGCAGTATGATTTTTTAACATGTTATATAAAAAATATGGTTTTTTGTCTTTTTGTGTTGTAGCATAAAATGATGTGGTTCAACGGTATTTTGTTATTTTTATTAAATATTGATCAATAAAATATTATTAGTAATCGGCGACTTAGCAGTATATATTTCAGATTTAAATATTTTAATAGTACCAATTATAGGGACAAACGCTAAATCCGGCAACGTCAGCTGTTGATATGCGTCAATTATGACATTTCGTAATATTGCGTAATATTTAAATGAAATTAGAATGTTATTGTCAATTACTGGTTTGTCGCGAGTTTCGTCGTATTTTGTTGTGTTGTTTATTATATTCAAATTAGTATATTTTGTTGTGTAAATATAAACAGTCAATTAATATGGCTAGTGAAAGAAATGAAAGAAATCCGATTTGGGATTTTTTTATTAAGTGTTGTAATGACAGGAACAGTGCGAGTTGCAAGAAATGTAAACGATCCTTAAAAATCCCCACTGGAACAACTACAACTTTGAAGAGACATTTGGAAACAAAAAATCATGAAATTGAATTGGAACTGTACAATAAAATGATGATTCGCGGGAACGAAAAAAAGGAAACCAAGACTAAACAAACTCAGCTGACCTTTATAAATTTAGACAAATGGTCTAAAAGCCACCCAGAAACAATAAAGTTTGATAAAAAAGTTGCTGAAATGGTAGCCACCGATTATCAGCCATATAGAATTGTGGAAGATAAGGGTTTCGTTAATCTAATAAATGCGGCTCTACCCAAATATAGTTTACCATCACGAACCACTATTAGCAGGTCATTGATTCCAAAATTATATGAAATCAGAAAACAACAGTTAAAGGACACAATGGACATTGATGCAAAAGATTTGCTAACCATATCCATAACATCTGATATATGGACATCAAGAAATGGTCAACCATTCATTTCTCTTACCTGCCATTACATAGACAACAGTTTCAATATAAAAAAACATTGTTTAGAAGTCAGCCATTTTCCAGGTAATTTATGTGAACGAAGTTTTGTTCCTTTTCACATACTGGTTTACTTTTTTTGTGTAGCAAAGGGAAAAAACTTTAAAAAGTTCTTGTTTTGCAGGGTCTCATACAACTGAAAATATCTCATTAAAATTAATGGAATTGTTAGAGAAATGGCCAGCACTTCAAAATAAAAGTATCAGTGATAAGTTCATAGTGACAGATAATGGTAGAAACATTAGTGGTGCTGCTAAGGATCAGGAAGGCTGGACTTGGTTATCTTGCTTTGCTCATACACTCCAATTGTGCATTTCAGATGCCAGAAAAAATTTACCAGGAATCGATAATTTACTTGGTCGAGCAAGAAATATTGTAAGCCATTTTAATCACAGTGCTGTAGCTCAGAATGCACTTAGAAAGGAGCAAAAAATCCAAAGCAAACCTGAGCATAGTCTCCTTCAGATGGTTCCAACTCGTTGGAACAGTGAATTACTTATGTTAGAGAGACTGGTGGAACAGAGAACATGTATTTCACAAGTTTTAATGGAAACTGATATTACAAATCTAACAAGTGTTCAGTGGAGAACCTCAGAACAATTAGTGAAAGTACTAAGTGCATTAGAAGAAGTTACTCGGTTAACTTCAGGTGAAAATTACCCAACCTTGTCACAAGTTATACCATGTGTATATACTATGGTAAGGTTTCTAATAAGTAACAGTGCAGCAACAACAGGTATGTCTAGAGATTTTTCAGAGTCGTTACATTTATCTATTACAAAACGTTTTAACGAATTATTACAATCAACTACAGCACTTTCTGCAATGGTACTTGATCCTCGTTATAAGATGATTATTTTAAATGATGACCCTGTTGTAAGTGATAATATTAGAAAAAGTATTATAAATGAAATGAAAAACATGGAAAATATAGGTGAAAAAAAATATGATCGAAGTGTGGTAGAGATAGCTGATAATAGTAATTATCCAGGGACTATTGGAAGTTTCTGGGATGCTTTCGAATTGAAAAAATCAGAGCCTTGCAGTGATGAAGATGGGGAAAATATGTTTCCAGAAGAATTTGATAGATACATTAAAACTGTACCAATAGAAAGGGGTTCAGATCCATTGAAATGGTGGATAGAAAACTCAAATAGTTTTCCATATTTAAGCAGATTGAGCAAGAAATACCTAGGTATACCTGCTACAGAAGCTAGTAGTGAAAGGCTGTTTTCATCCGCAGGAAACATACTGTCTCAAAAAAGGGCCAGTTTAAGTGAAGAACATTTGGAACAACTGGTATTTTTACATGAATGTTTAAAATAGTGAACAAGAGACAAAAAAGAACAGAATGAATTATTTTTTTATAAACTTTCAAAAAGACGTGCAATATTGGTTTTTATTTAAATTTGAATGCTGACTTAATTATTAGTAGTTTATTTTACGAATCTTCCAAACTTTTATGAAATATTTTAGTTTAAAATTAAATTGTTAGATAATGGTAAAAAAATCTTCAGGAATGTTTAATTTTTTAGATTTATTTCAGAAGTGATCAAAAAATCAATGCTCAGAGGGTTTATTATTCTGCTTGAGATGCATTCAAAGGTTTTCATTCGTCAATTTGAAATTTTGTGGTCAGTGTTACCTGATTTTTTTCTGCATAGTTTACTTGAATATTATTTGTTTTAAATTACTTTGATACAAGTTGTCATTGAGGAATATATTTGTTTATTTTTTATTTATTTTAGTGATATGTTACCTAAAAGTTAATAAAGCTTATAATGTACTTAAATTTTTTATTTAGAAGTTCGAAGTTCGACTTGGACTGTTGCAAGAGTTCGAAGTTCGGTTAGAAGCGTCGTTAATATTATTTCACCAGTTCGAAGTTCGACCTAGCCTATTTGCATGGGTTCGATTTTAGTTCGGTTCGAAGAAAACATAGGTTCGCACACCTCTAATATATATATATATATATATATATATATATATATATATATATATATATATATATATATATATATATATATATATATATATATATATATGGTTAATGTTTTCGCTTATAACCGTGACACAGAAGCCGCACTCTGAAGACCTTTAAACCATCGTATGGGTAGTCTAAGATTTGGCTTAGCAGTATCGATGGTCCAGTGGTAAGGACGTGTGCCTCTGGATGCAAAGTTCCTGGCTTCGATTCCCAGCAGAAGCGTCAAATTATTTTTCAGAGCCTACATACTGTAAATTAAGATCGATCGAGGTTGTGACATTGTATTTGAGCTAGTCGAATGTGTGTACGTTTCGCCCTTTGGAGGTGGCGTTAAGTGGTCAGTCCCGTGTACCATGCGATGTTGAGCACGTTAAATATGCTGACCCAGGAAGGGGAGGGGCCAGGAAAATGTCCAGGATAGTTTCTTGGAGTTGTATTGCTTAAATTGGTGCCCATACTTCTTTCTTTAGACGTAGTTAATACTGTTGCTTCATAGAACCTGCCATCTGACCACCTAACGGCAGTACTTTGTTTCATTTTGTTTTTACTATTATGTTTTGTAAGACATACAAAGTAAATAGTATCACTAAAATGTAAGAGACGGAACATTTTGCTGAAAAAAAAACTAATGTTTACTTATACTTAAAAAATACTTTAAAGGTGTAATGATTTGTTTATAGTATAATAGATGAATCATCGGTAAACTGAGACAACAGAACCAGTGTAAACATAATAGAAAACAATTAGATAAAAATAAAAAACTGACCCTCCATGGCATAGTATTAACTGAGAAGCAGTAAAGACAATGCTAAACGAGGTTAGGAAAGACAGTTACTTGGAAAATTATTTATGCTAAGCGAATTAGAAGACCAAACAAATAAATTTACGTCATTATATCAGTGTATTGCGACTCTTGTGCTTTCCACGACGTAATAGTGCAACAGAAAATTAGGGGAATTTCAGCTAACTTATTTACAGAAACGCATAGTAACGGAGATATGGTCATCTCAATGATTACAGTCTGAATTAGTTTTTGGCTGATCAAATTAATATACTGTCATATATTTTAACACTTTCAATTTTATTAGCCAGATGTTTTACTATTTTTTAGTTATAAAGTTATAAAGAATGCTTTTCAAAAACGTTAAAATTTACCATTCTATGTCTTAGAAGCTAAACTGATCGCCGCCTAATTAAGATAAGAATCTAAGATAGAGTAAGTATATTACCAAACAAAAAATGGACACGAAAGTGCAAGAACGATTTAAATGTAACAAAATACATTTTACCTAGTTAGCAACAATTTTCATTAGCTTTTGCGACGGAGCTTCTAATTTGTCAACGTCGCATTCTAAGTTATGGCATCTTAGTTTCACACAACACCAGAATCCTCATATTTATGGCATCCACGATACACATAGCTGGAAAACCAATATTTATGCCATATTTGAAATATTGTTGTTACTCCAACTGTATGGAGGGTAAGCTAACTGTGACCATAACTAAGAACAACCCAGACACCCTAGCTAGTTACTGCGTGTGTATAATGGAAGATGCCAGAAATTACGATCCCGTCATGGATGGCACAAAGGTTTGAAAACCTGTATGTGTGTGTGTGTGTGTGTGTGTGTGTGTGTGTGTGTGTGTGTGTGTGTGTGTGTGTGTGTGTGTGCGTGCGCGCGCGCGCGCGTGCAGAGTACATAATACACATAATAACACCAGAAAATGTATGTACTCTGCACATGCGCAGACCTTTTCGATAAATTTCAAATTTATCGCCAAAACTAACATATCAACCAAACAACAAACACACAGCACTTAACCTTAGCAAACAAATAAACATAACCACAAATTTTCACATGGCAAGCTCATAACAAACAAGCATGTGTACAGACATTCGACATATACAACACGTTGTGAGGCTGTTGCCTGGCAACCAATAACCTAAGAACACAGTCGGATAGCGGGAATCGGAGTCCTATACGTCACAGAGACAACACATGTTTGATGTCAACAAAAACATAACCTATACAAGACTTAACATTCAGCATGGGGAATCGGGAGTCTTAACCCCACATTCGGCTAGCGGGCAGCAGCCGGCATAACCTTACAAACAACACATGTGTGTGCGTTAACCTAACATTCTCAGATAGCGGGAAGCATATTGTTTATATGTCAGACTTAACCTCAAATTAACACCTGGTGAGCTCCTAACAAACATTCGCCTAGCGGCAAACCCTCTTGGAGCCTGTCAACGTCGCCCATTTTGAAACATGCGAACTGACAGGTTACCCGCGACCAGATGGCCGGACACCCGCGACTAGATGGTCGGTTGCGGCAGCGAACATCTTTAAACCTGACAGCGACGGCCATCTTGGAACACGTGAACTGACAGGTTACCCGCGACCAGATGGCAGGTTGCTGCAGCGGACATCTTGGAACATGTGACGTCAGCTGACAGATGACTCCCGACATCTTGGAACGTGTGACGTCAGCTTACAGATGACAGGTCTGATGGCAACTAAAGATGACAGCTGACAGCTGAAATCTGACAGGTCAGATGTCGCGCGCATGTGCAGACGCCGTCACCTGTGACGTTACGCTCATGCGCAGACGTCATCTTGGAAAGTGGAGGGGGTGGTTTGAGGTGACGGACTATCTACTTGCGACTTTATCTGAAACACTTGCCGAAGGAGGTTTCTGCCGCCGTCTCCTTTTAATTCAAGGCGAATACTTTGGTAGCATTTGATTACATCTTCATAAGTTAGTAACTGAACGGCAGTTTCATGAATGATATCTTTAGCACAACCGAATATGGGACAACTACTATCTGCCCTAGTCTTAATTAGTTTTTCGGCATTTTAAATAACTGCAATTCACTATTATAAAACGCAAATACAATAAAAACTCAATACAATTTAAACGCTTCGAACAACTAATCACAACATTCGCAACGACATAACGTTTAGAAGAATACTGTAACACTGACGACTGTGAGGCAGTGACCTTCGTCTTTGTTGAAATCAGTAGCGGATGCGTGCTTACGTTATATTTTCCAGTGCCACAAAGTTTGAATTTTTGTTTTAGTCCATTAATTATTATTAAAATGTTTTGTCGGTTGGGGCCAGGTGAAAAATAGTTTTAATACGGTGGTTTTTTGTGTGCGTATCTAAGATGACAAAATAAACATTTTTTTCATATGGGGCTGTGAAAAATTAAAAAGAAAATAAAAATGGAGTATTTTGGGGCCCCTGGGGGCAGTTAAAATTTTAAGTTATCGGACTGCAATTTTTTCTGTACATTTAGAGTAATAATAGGCACACTTTTCATACTAAGGAGAATAACATTTCCTTTTTTTTTTTTAATAGGGTATTTGGGGTTCCTGGGGCCCAGTGAAATTTTAAGTTACAGGCCTGCAATTTTTTAGCGCATTTAGAGTAATAATAGGCACATTTTTCGTACAAAGGCGAATAACATTTCTAAAAAAAATTTCGACCCACCCTAATATTCATCCCATGCTCCCAACCTTTCGGCCGCCTTGAACAGATTACGAACCTGAGTCCGCATTCCACCTCGGGACATTCCTGGTGGATGTCCTCATTTTCAGGGGACAGTTGGCGTTATAGGCCGAGGTGATTGTGTCTCGCACTTGGGTTGCCGCAATCTCGAGGTCTATTGAATTGTCTATGGTACTCTTAACCCCCCGCAGTTCCACTGCTAGGTCTGCCCTGTAGACTTCCCAGTTCGCCTTGCGAGGGTCCCGGTACCATACCGTTTGTCTTTCGACTTTGGCGATTTCAAACTGGATGTATCTGTGGTCTGAGCTACTCACTTCCCCAGACACAGCCCAGTTCTTAACAAAGTCACCCAAAAGTGGGTGGAAACTGTTAGATCTCAAACTTTCTCACACCATGTTGTGACGAAGGTCGGTTTATTACCTCTATTCAATATGTCTAAATTAAATTTAATAAAGAATTGTAAAAGTGACTCACCTCTAGAGTTTGTGTCCGAGCTTCCCCACAACTCATGGTGCGTGTTCGCATCCATGCCGATGATGGTCTGCCACCCACCTGCTCTGCTACCTACCATCAGCTGCTCCAATTTCTTGGGTGGAGGAGGGTCTGTGCTGTCCCCTGGTAGATAGGTCAATCTGACAGTAATGTCCCTCGGTCCATCCGCTCCTCCACATCGGATTTTGATGGTGGCCAGGTCCCTGCAACAGAAATTCATTAAAGGCAGAAACTCTATCCCTTCCCTGACAAAAATGCAGGCCCTCGGGTTCTCGCTGGATTTGCTGTAGATGAGCTTTTCAGCAGCTCCGCCGAGTCCCTTGATCTCTCCTTTATAGGAGTAGGGTTCCTGGATGAGGGTCACATCCGTATTCCTCAGAGCCATCAGTAGTCCGGCCGTGGCTGCCCTACTGTATTGGAGGTTGACCTGAAGAAACTTAAGCCTTATCAACCCCCGGTTGCTTCCCCAGCGGGTGGAAGCTAACCCTTCCCAGGCCCCAGAATGCCTTGAAGAAGGTTCCTTCAAGGGTTCTGTAAGACGCCTGGTCGATCGAGAAGGCGAGAGTATGTCCTTTCTCCTTTGCCTTCCTGCTTAGAACCGACCAGTGGTGTGTCCCCAGTTCAGGGTTCTGGGTCTTCAGCCTCCTGACCATCGTCTCTTGCGGAACAGTATCAGGGATCCGTACAAGGACCTTGTGACTCTTTGGGAGTTCCTTGGGCTCGACGGCTGTCAAGTCCGCCCCCTCCCAAATCTGACCGGGGCCCCCGACCATTTTCCACAGCCAGTCTTGCGATTGCGGGCCGGCACAGGTTATCCAGAGGATGCCCCCCGCCAGGCGTGCCCGGTGGATCTGAGGCGGGCTGTCCCCTTCCTGAAGAGAGTCCACCGCAGCCTGGATCAGGTCTGCCTTCCCCTGGTCTAGCGTGACCTCAGGATGGCGTCTGTCAATTACCGCCCTCCCGAGGGCCCCGCAACCCGCCTATACGAGCCAGTCTGCGCCGGTGCACCGGCCCTGGTCCTTTTGGGACGTCTGTCTGTAGTAGGCGTGCTAGAGTCCGAGCGCGGCCTCTTCTGACTCGCACTCCCCTCTTGCGGCTTTACAGGTTTCTCGACCGTCCACGCCCCGGTCGCCATTTTCTGCGTCCTCCAGAGCTTCTTTCTTTGCGCTCTGGAAAGACGCTTGGACTGCAGGGACAGTCCCTCTACACCTGCAGTAAGGTCCTGACTGGTGGAGGGGCCCCCAGAGTCCGCGGACAAGCCTCCAGCTTGGGTGTCGGGGACAGGTCTGTGGCCGAAACTACCCCCTGATCCCCCGTATCTACGTCGGTCGTGAGACCTCCAGAGTCCGCGGGCGCTGCCGCCCCCTGGCTCGTCTCAGTTTCCGGAATAGACTCAAGGCACAAGTCTGTATCCGGAGCCACTCCTCCAGCCCCATTGGTTTTGGTTTTATTTATATTTCTCTTCTTCATCTTGTTCCCACGAGAATGGGGGAAATATTGTCCACACCATCAGAACCCCCTGTGTGGTGCAAAACGGGTTACTCTGGAGGGTTGCCCGGTACTCCAGAGGTTCCGTTCACGACACTATCACCCTGGTGCCAACCATCCCTAGGCACGGGTCACGTGACACCGTGGATTGGGGGAGTTTTCTCGACCTCCACATCTAGATCCGTCATGTTTAGTTATACAGTTATAAGCAGGGTCACCTCATGCAGGATGCGGCTCTACACTGCACATGACGGTCTTGGGGAAATCTTCATCGAAAGCTCATGTTGTTGTTTCCACTTCCTCAGCTTGCCCCCGACTCCTCAACCCCGTTACTGGCTATTCCCCTGGCTACCTTACCTTCGGCAGGAATGTTCCCGTTGACGGCTCCTACTATGGGAGAATTCCCAGAATCAGGTCAGATCTCTGAGACTTCTGAACCCTGATTTTGTACAGAATCTGCCTCAAGTTTACACTAAAGTACAGGAGCGTATTCGTCGCTCTTATGAGAACAATGTTCGTCAATTTAATTTTCCAAGGAGGGAGTTTCAAGTTGGTGACCGAGTGCTAAAGCGCAACTATATTTTATCCAAGGCTGCAGATGATGTTTGCGCTAAGTTAGCTCCCAAATATGTTCCTTGTATCATTCATAAGGTTAAATCACCATTAGTCTATATTTAAAAAGATCTTGATGCCAACATGTTGGGTGATTTTCACATTAAGGATATAAGATTAGATTCGTCACATAACATAGGTGGCATGTTTTAATGAAAATTTGCTATTGGTCAAAATGCCTTCACCCTACTCTCTTTCTATGTTTCTATTTATTTCATTATTTCTAACTGCCTATATAATTGTCCCTAAACTGTATCCAAACTACATTAGATGATTGCAACAATCGCCATCTAATCTGGCACAACTTACCCTAAGCCAATTGCTTGTGTAATTACTTTTCACAATAGACTGGTGCACACGTCTTTAAACTGTATCCGAAGTAAATTAGATGCATAAAACAACCCATTTTATCTAATCTCGCCTTACCATCTTCTTTTCTGAATGGCATACCCTTCAAGTAAGCCATTCATTTAAAAAAATTGCTTCTTCTTTACGCTGACATTATCTATTTCCTCTCTATTGTGTTGAAGGACAGATTTATACCAATTATTATCCATATAAATTTAAAACATTCATACTATTTTGTTTAAAGTCACGTTTCAGACCAGGCAATCCTTTGCTCTTTTTATTATTATCGTTTTAGTGTACTCCAGCATACTAAAAGTACGTGCAATGCGATATGCGCGTTTTTAAATTCCGGTATGTGCTCTCGATGCTGCAGTTAATATTTATATTTTGAGTTGTTCCGAGTCGTTTTCCTATAGTGTAGCATATTAGTTTTTTTTTTTTTGGTCTTGGGACACGTTAGTTGGTAATCATCCAGGAGCCCCTGAAATCAGGTTAAAAATGCTGAGTGGTGTGTGTTCCCTTTCCTAGTTCCTTCATTTGTGCGCCCGTATAAATCCGGCATATATATATATATATATATATATATATATATATATATATATATATATATATATATATATATATATATATATATATATATATCCCGCTATCATTGTTGCAACCATATATTTGCCGATTACGGTAACTACGGCGTCCATTGCATTAATGCGTCCGTATATCGGACGCGATAATGTAATTCCTTTGTAGATTCGAAATCGCCGCTGTTTCTTCATTAATTTCAGAAGCAGGATTGGTAACCACCCCTATTCTACCAACCAAGCGTGGCTGCTTTACCCTAAAATATAAAATGGAACTAGGAATTGATGTAATAGAATGTGCAGCATTGTTAGTCACATGAGAGGAATAAGAATATTATAGTTCATGGTGCTCGTCGCTGGGGGCGCTTCAAATATACGGAATATACGCTAACGGACAATATTTGTCGGTCCCTGATTTGGCAACTATGCCTTGTGGCGTTCTGAGTCATACAGTTATATGATAAATGCGAGACTAGCATTCAGCATGACACAATTACATGCGGCTACCTATTACTTCCACATCGTCGGTATGGCATTAGCGACAAAAATTTCAAATATTTTTTTTTTCGTTTAAACGTTTTAAAACGTGTCAAAACATATAGAAAATATGATTCGGGAACGAAATTTTTTTTCTGGCGGTCTGTATGGTTGTTGTTATCACAATAACTTTATTACTAATTGAGATTATCTTCAAATTTGGTACACAGTTAGCACCCGTCAAACGAAGGGTTCGGATTGTTTTTGGTTAAAATCGCTCTAGGGGGTAGCTGGTGAATGGGGGGTGATTTCGTGAAAATTCATGTTTTTTCGCTAAAATTCGAATAATATAACGTTCTAGGGTTTGTTTATTAGAAAATTTTCAATTTCATCAAAGATCTGGTATTCTCTGCTGAAATTAAATTAGGGGTTGGATGTGTGGGGCTGGAATATCGGTGACAGAAATTTCGAGATTTTGTTATTGCTAAAACGGCGTAAAAAGTCTCAAAAGGTAGAAAACTTGACTCTGGAACGAATTTTTTTTTCTATCGGTGTGCCGGCTGTCTGTCTGTTAGTAGGCGCGCTAACTTTCGAATGAATTGAGATATCATGTTCAAACGTCCTATCCAGTTAGTACCAGACAAGGTTAGGTTAGGTTAGATTGTGAGTGGTCCATATCGGTCCCTCCACCGCGACCATAAGGTCTATTGTGGCTCACGCCTAATGTCTATATTTCGCCCAACAAATCCAGCCTCCTACAGAGGTCGATAACCTTTGCGGGCGAAAGTTGATCCAGATCCTCTGGAGCAAGCTTTACCTTGCCAAAGAGCAGGTGTCTAGTCCTATCCGCTGCCGGACAGGAACACAGCACGTGCTCTGCTGTTTCGTCATTCTCCATACACAGCCGGCACTCGGTCTCCTGACCGATCCCAATACGGTGCATGTGATGCCGCAAGCGACAGTGTCCTGTATACAGGCCGACTAGAGTACTCAGTTGTTGTCTGTTCAGCTCTAGAAGTTTCTTAGCCCTTGACACAGACAGGCCATTTATGAAGGCCTTAGAGTGAGCTAATCCTGGAAGATTTTGCCAATATTGAATTGTCCTTCTATCTGTCCAGGTCTTTAAGGTGCGTTTTGCTGTACAAGATGTTATTCTCAGCACCGGTTCAGGTCCGACAAAGTCACACTGGGCACCACTCCTGGCAAGCGCGTCTGCCGCAACGTTGCCATCATGGTCCAAGTGACCCGGTATCCAGACCAGCGACACCTCATTACAGCTGCCCAATTCATTAAGGGCAGATTTACAACTCCATACCGTCTTTGAATTGCACCGGTAGGAACCAAGAGCCTTTATTGCAGCTTGGCTATCTGCATATATCTTTATCGATTTGTTTGTGCATAGGTCTTTTAAGCTTTCCCTTGCACACATCTCGATGGCATAAACTTCTGCCTGGTGTATGGTTGCGTACTTGCCGAGGCTAGCTGATAGTCTAGCATCGGTGCTGCCCCCATATGCGCCGGCTCCTACTCCCATATTGGTTTTGGAGCCGTCAGAGTACCAGCAGAGGTCCGCTCTCAACAGGGTCGATTTGTTCCGGTCCCAGTCCTCCCTTTCCGGGAGGACGGTCTTGAAAGACAGATCTCTGCTGATTTTTGTAGGCATCAAGTCCGAGACCATTCCCAGAATCCTGTGACAATCACTGTCATCAAGGAGTCCGGACCCCCTCAGACTGACGTCCCTCGGCATGTTATCTGCCGTTTGTATTAGTCTGTACGTTGTCCACCTCACCACCCTCTCCAACCATATGTGAAGTGGGGGAATATTGAGGAGGACCTCCAGAGCGACAGATGGTGCGGTGCTTATCGCTCCCGTTATCATCAGACATGCTTGTCTCTGTAGATGAGCCAGTTTGGCCCTCGCGGTACCACGAAGTACCTTAGGCCACCAAACTATGGCTCCATATGTTATCATAGGTCTGATAACCACTACATAGAGCCAGTACATCTGTTGGGGGTTTGTTCCCCAGTTGTTCCCACAGATTCTCCGGCAGGTCCACAGGGACATCTTAGCCCTGCGGATAACATTTTCTAACTGTCTGTCCCAGTTGAGCTTCTTATCTAGGATAACTCCCAGATATTTTGCTTGGTCCGAAAATGGAATGTTTTCCCCCATAAGATTAGGTGGTTTTAATTTGTCCAACCTTCTTCTTCTGGTGAACGGGACAATGATCGTTTTGCGAGGGTTCACAGACATCTGTTCCCTACGGCACCAATCATTGACTACATTTAGTGCTTCTTGAAGAGTACTAGACAGTTCCTCCTCAGATTTGCCTCTAACCATTATGACGAGATTATCCGCATACGCCTGGACCTCAACCTCCCAGAGTCCGAGGATAGCCAGCAGGTCGTCCACAAAGAGGGACCACAAGAGGGGGGATAGAACGCCCCCCTGAGGACACCCTCTCGCAGCCCTAACGCTGACCACCTCTCCCCGTAATGAGGTAATAATGGTCCGATTGTGCAGCATGTTTCCGATCCAGCCACAGATGGTAGGTTCCACCCCCCTAGCGATAGTGGCCTCGTAGAGGGAGATCGGTAATGCATTATTAAATGCTCCTTCTATGTCGAGAAATGCCGCCACCGCAACCTCTCCATTTTCCAGAGTGTGTGATCTTCTCGACGAGGTTATTGAGCGCTAACTCAGTTGATTTGCCAGTTTGATAGGCATACTGGTGGGTATTTAGGGGGTTCTTGGGTAAGATGTTCCCCCTAATGTGTCTGTCCAGTATTTTTTCCAATCCCTTCAGGAGGAATGATGTAATACTGAGAGGTCTCAGTGAAGTAGGTAGGAGGTCATTACGTCCCAATTTGGGAATGTAAACCCCCCTAACCACCGTCCAGCTGGAAGGAATATAGTTCCAGGCCAGACTGGCTCTGAACAGCCTGATAAGGAAGGGTAGGAGAATCTCCAGTCCCTTTTGTAGTAGGACCGGTACCACCCCATCCTCCCCTGGCGACTTGAATGGCTGGAAATGATTCACAGCACACTCCACTGCCGAGGCTGTAACTATTCTCCGAGCAACTAGCCAGTCCTCCCTTTGGGGGCGTTTAGATCGTCCCTCAGCTGGTAGGACCTCACCGTTGCTCAGGATCAGACAATCTGGGAAGTGTGTGTGTGCTAAGAGCTCTAACGTTTCTTTCCGAGATTCAGTAAAGGAACCATCTGGTCGTTTTATCGATCCCAGTTCCTGTACACGGTCGCGTGAGAGAATCCTGTGGATTCTGGCGCTGCTGGGCAAATTATTAATGTCCCCGCAGAACCTTCTCCAGGACTCCCTCTTAGCGTTCCTGATCTCTTTATTATAATGTGTTAGAGCAGTTTTATATTGCTCCCAGTTGCCTGTAATCTTAGCACGATTGAAGAGACGTCTAACTTCTCTTCGTAGTTTATCGAGGTTATTATTCCACCAAGTAGACCCCCGACTGTCTCTCTTTGACCTCAGTGGACAGTTTTCGTGATAGGCAGAGACCACAGCTTCCCTAACCTGTTCGGCCGCAATCTCGATCTCATCACGATCCCTCACTGTGGGGATTGCGGACCCAAGTCTGCCGGCGAGGGACTGTTTGTATCCCTCCCAATCCGTCCTCCTCGGGTCCCGATACTCCACCACAGGTCTAGGGCCTGTTTCAATCTCAAATAGGATATGGGCATGGTCTGAACATGAGGGTTCAGACGACACCCTCCATTTGAGGATTTTTGAGCTCAAAAGCCTTGAGCTGATCGTAAGATCTAAAACCTCTCTCCGGTTAGCTGTAAGAAAGGTGGGTTCCGAGCCCATGTTGTTGACAACCAGCTCCTCCCCTAAAATGTATTCAAATAGTGATTCACCTCGTCTGTTAGTGTCCGTGCTCCCCCAAGCCAAGTGATGGGAGTTCGCATCACACCCCATTACGAGGTGATAGTTGTTCCTCTTGCAGTAGGCGATCAATTTCCGCACCTCTGCTGGAGGTGGTTGTTCTGCATCTCTGTCTCCAGGGAAATAGGCCGAACAGGCCACTACTTCCAGCCTGGTCCCCCCGGATGTGATCACGAGATGGATGGATGCCATGTCCTTGGTGCAGTACTCTGAAAGTGTAAAATACTGCAAGTTGTTTCTGATCCAGATACAGGCTCTGGGCTTAGTACCAGAGTCCACCTCTACTATCTTACCAGAAGTGTTACCCAGCCCTTTAGTTCGTTCCGAATTAGCGGTCCAGGGCTCTTGGAGAAGAGCAATATCTATTTGCTCTTCCTTTAATTTCATGCTAAGGAGGTATGTCGCAGCCTTAGCATGATGCAGATTAGCTTGAATGCACCTTAAGTTGGTGGGCATGGGGGTAGAAATATAGGAATGTATGGAGGAAAAAGGAGTAGTTTAAGGAGCTTAAAGGAAAAGGGAATTATGGTGCAGGTTCCTCCTCCTTTTTAGGAGCTCGATAACCAAGCTTCCTATAGGAGGGTCTACCTTTGGTAGTCGTCCTAGGGGTGGACTTTCGTTTCCCCTGTTGTTTCCCTCTGGAGGTTCCAGTGGAAGGTTGAATCCTGCCACCTCCTCTATTGGGTCTGTGTAAGTCGTGTCCATGTTTGGTCCCACGAGCAGCAAGGGAAAATAGACCTCCATGGAAGAGCCCCGCATCCCATGAATAGGCATTTACACAGGGAGGTCGCCCGGTTTCCCTGGGGAGGGTTAACGTTAGCGACAGAATTACCATCCTGCCAATGCCCGGCCATATCGGCCAGAAGCATCATCGCCTCGGCACCAACCCGCCAACGACCTTGCGATGTGGGTTTTTTATAGAGGACTCTCCTCGCAATGCCGGCCAATTAAGGCAAGCATTCCCGGCCCTCCTAAGACATGACTAGGAAGGGTTACGGTTTGGTTAGTTCATTTAGTTCACGTCTAATAGTAGACGCTATCTAGGGTGCACCACGGGGAGGCGAACTAACTTGTCGTTCGGTCTGTCTGCCTGTCTTTCGAACGAATTGACATATTGGCATACCGTTAGCACCCGACAAAGGAACGCTTCGAATTGTTCTGCGTAAGATCGCTTCAGGGGGTAGGGGATAAATGACGAGTGATTTGGTGAAAATTTACATTTTTTCGTTAAAACTCGAGTAATATAATATTTTAGGTTTATTATAAAACTTTCAATTTCATCGAACATTTGGTATTCTGTGCTGAAATTAAATTATGGGTTGAATTTGTGGAGGTGAAATTTTGTTTTCACTAAAAAGACAAAAAAGTCTCAAAGCATATAGAAAACTTTACTCTTAAACAAAAATTTTTAGTCGGTGGGTCTCTCTACCTGTACGTCTGTCTCTTAGTAGGCGCAATAACTGTCGAAGGAATTGAGATATCACCTTCAAATTTGGTATCCAGTTAGTACACGACAAAGGAACGCTTGAATTGTTTTTGGGTAAGATCGCTTTAGGGAGTATCGATAAATGAGGGGTAATTTGGAGAAAATTGACATTTTTTCGTTAAAACTCGAGTAATATAACGTTTTAGAAGTTAACGGGTACAGGAGTACGAATAGATGCTTATTTGTGGTCAAGTAATGGATCCTAAATTCATTTCATGAGAATGTCTTTCTGAGGAGAGTAGATTATCACAGCTATAAGGAAGTTATGATTTAATTTGCAGCACTATTTTTGCACTGTCAGGCGCATGACGTCATGTGGTGAGTACAGTCGCAAGATAATAATATTATGCTGCGGTACAGTGAGTTTCACGTTTCATCACATCTTAACTTCTTACCAAATTGCGAAACTGGTTTTTTTTAAATTAGATTTGATGAAAGAATTTTAATATTTTTTGTGTACATACAATTAGACGTATTTTTTATGATCAGAATACTACTGTGACATGATGATGAAATCATGCCTGTTGACCCGCTCTAGATAACTTCTCTACTTTCCACGTTTGTGTTGCCTTAATGCTAATTAAGGGTCCCCCTTAATTATACTTATTTTGTGTTTATATATATATATATATATATATATATATATATATATATATATATATATATATATATATATATATATATATATATATATATATATATATATATATATATATATATGTAATATAAAAATAAAAAGAAGTGAAAATGCAAGTGAACTCATTGAATTTAACGCTGTCTTCTATATTATCTGAAAAAGATATTATAGACGAAGAAGTCGGTAAATTTGCAGTTTACTGCACGGAGGGTTTTTAGATTTTTTTAATCTGAAACTGCCTGTTCCTTATAGTACAATGTTAGCTTATCCCTCAGAATAAGGCTGAAACACAAGCACAGCTAAACCACTCACTTGCAATCTACCATATCATTTTAAAAAAAACTGAAACCATATTTAAAATACACCAACTTACACCGCATATTTAATTTCTAAAGTGATTTCCTTCGTTCCACCAATATTTCTGCCTCAAACTGACATTACTACACAAACTGTATAGCTTGTAGAGAAAAATACTACAGCAAATAAACTAAATATTGCGTGTTTGCTGTTGGCGATCTTTATTAGGCTACACCATTAAAAAAATATATTTTAGATTGTACAGTATCTTCCAGTTATTTGAAACTTAACCTTCCAATTATTCTTTTAAGATTTCTGTTATAATTAGTATTTGTGAAATGTCTTGAGGGGGCTCTTGCAGTGTGCTAATATGTCGGTCTGTATGTCTGTTTGTAGTCACAATAACTTTGTTGCGAATTGAGATATCGTCGTCAAATTCGGTACACCTTTAGCACCCGAAAAACGAACGGTTCGGATTTATTTTGGTTAAAATCACTCTAGGGGGTAGGCGATAAATGGCGGGTGATTTGGTGAAAATTTACATTTTTTCGTCAAAACTCGAGTTATATAAAGTTTTAGGGTCTGTTTAATAAAAAAAAATTCAATTTCACCAAACATCTGGTATTCTGTGCTGAAATTAAATTAGAGGTTGAATGCGTGGGGGTCGAATATCGGTGACAGAAATTTCGAGATTATGTTTTTGCTAAAACGGCGTGAACCTTCTCTAAACAGAAAACTTGACTCTGGAACGAAATTTTTTTCTGTCGGTCTGCCGGCTGTCTGTCTGTTAGTAGGTGCGATAACTTTTGAATGAATTGAGATGTTCAAATTTGCTATCCAGTTAGTACTCGACAATGATAAATGAGAGGTGATTTGGTGAAAATTGGCATTTTTTCATTAAAACTTGAGTAATATAACATCTCAGAAGTTTATGGGTACAGGAATACACGAATACATCTTTTATTTGTGGTCAAGTAATGGACCCTATAAATTCATTTTATGAAAATGTATTTCTCAGAAGAATAGATTATCACAGCTATGTGGAAGTTATGATTCAATTTGCAGCACTATTTTTGTCATACGTATGACGTCATGTGGTAAGTACAGGCGCAACATAATACTATGCTGCGGTACAGTGAGTTTCACATTTCATCACATCTTAACCTCTTAGCAAATTACGAAACTGTTGTTATTTTATTAAATTTTATTGATATATTTTACTAATTTTTGCGTTCATACAGTTAGAGGTAATTTTTATGATCAGAGAACTACTCTGACATGATGATGAAATCTTCTTTATGTTTGTTAACCCGGTCTAAATATAACTTCTCTACTTTTCAAGTTTGTGTTGCCCAAATGCTAATTTAAAAGCCCCCCTTAATTACAAGTGAAAATGCAAGTGAACGCATTGCATTTAGTTTAGTTTTATCTATTACCTGAAAAATAAACTATAGGCGACAAGGTGTAATGTAATTTCGGTAAATTTGCAGTTTACTGCGCGGAGAATTTTTAGGAATGTATTTTAGAAACATGCTAAGAATCCCCCTTGGGTGCAGAAGCCACAAAAAAAAAATGTTGCAAACAACCGTCCCCCGAAGAGACTTACGGCCTGAATAACAATGTAAAAACAATGAATGTGCAACAAAAGCAAATAATATTTCAAGATAATTATCAAGCTTTCAGGTGAATGTTGATTGAATAATTTGTATACCTCAGTCTTTATTCCCGTATTACAGAATATATATATTTTTTTTGATACAGGAGGGGGAAATGCTCATGCTGACCTCATTCACGGCCTCGTAGGTGCCGTAGGATCTCGAGGTACTATGAGCCATGTTAAGTGTTTGTCGAGGAAAACCACGCGGTATTTGGCGGAATCTTGCCAGGGAATTAGACGGTTGTCTAATGTAACGTGTTCGTGAGGTGTATGTCTCTTCTTGGAAAATAGGACAGCTGAACATTTATCGGGGTTTATGGCTAGAAGGGATTTCCTATACCATGATTGCAGCTCTACTACGGCGATCTGAAGTCGTTCGGTTATTATCCTCGGCTGAGTGGAGCTGCTGAGGATGGTAGTGTCGTCTGCGTACAGTGCGTATATCACGTTTAGGGGCGCTGTCGGAATGTTTACAGAAAATGGAATTGGAATAAGTGGTTAGAAAAACAGAAAATACCGTATGTAAAACATATTACAATCCTTATCCGTAGATTTCACAAATATTCACAGTAGTTAAGAATGTCTCACTGATGAGAAGAACGGAACTGAAAAATGAACACCTGACGAATATGATACTATTATTCATATTAACAAATAATACAAATATGCAAGGTTTCGCGCTCTAAAATATGACTAAAAATTTTTTTAAGCACTGTAAGTTCGGTAATTTTGAGTTTTTTAAAAATTACTCTAAAAATAGTGCTGCAAATTGAATTATAACTTCCACACAGCTGTGATAATCTGCTCTCATCAGAAAGACATGCCCATGAAACGAATTTAGCATCCATGACTTGACCACAAAGAAAATATTCGTATTCATGTACCCATAAACTTTTGAAACGTTATATTACTCGAGGTTTAACGAAAAAATGTCGATTTTCACCAAATCACCCCTCATTTATCCCCTACCCTCTGCAGCGATCTTACGCAGAACAATTCGAAGCGTTCCTTTGTCGGGTGCTAACGGTATGCCAATATGTCAATTCGTTCGAAAGACAGGCAGACAGACCGAACGACAAAAATTTTTTGTTCCCAAATTATGTTTTCTATATATTTTTTGACAATTCTTTCGACGCTTAAGCGAAAAAAACTTTTGAAATTTTTTCCACACGTATTGAGGATGTGGAAGTAACTTGTGACATTAATTTTACGAACGGAATAACCCATTAAGCTCATCATTTCCGGACCCCCTGTATAATGTCAACAATCTTGATTGAATCGTAGGTCATCACCAATCCCTCAGAAAGAAAAATCGATGTAGGTATACGTAGTGTGTGGGTGTGTGTGTGTGTGTGTTTTTAACGTCGGTCTATTTCCGCTATGGCCAATCACCGACGCCAGGGAGCAGTTTCATCTCACTATCCTGCAAATTTTGCCGAACCGGTCCCTTTCTGTATGGAGACATAGACACGGGACCGGCGGCTTTACGCCCCATCCGAAGGGCGGAACGTGGAGACGTTCTACTTTCTCAAATACAATGCCACAACCTCGGTTGATGTTAATTGTACAGTATGTAATAGTAATAATAGTAATAGTAATATATATTTTTGCAAACTAATTATACAGTGTATCTTACATATAAGCATTGCTTGTGCATGTAAACAGTAAAAATTTTAATATATATGTCAAAATAAAAACGTCAAAAACTTTCTAAACTGTCACACACCAAAATTTTCTTTAAATTTCCAGGTAGAAAAACATTCTAGTTATCTTTGCTAATATTTCTACTGGATCCATAATATTTCATCTCCATTTTTAGGTAACACTTTTTTATTTTAGCGTAGTTTCTCAAAAGATCAATATCACCATAAATTTTAACATCTGTTTAACAAGGAAATAAATAATGATGGAAGAAAAATGTACTGAAAAAGTGAAAGAAGAACCCCGTGATCGTACCCAGTACCCTTCGTTTCAGACGCACACGTTCTTAACACTGAACCACGAGGCTCCTACATGTAGTGTATTTGTTCCATTTCATCAAGTTTTATGGACCAGCGCTGTAAAGGTGACGTCACGCTTTTGTTCTGTGGGCGGAGCATGCTATTTTTAGAACACAAGATTTGGCAACATGGCGGACGCAGTAATGATTTCAAGTCACGTGGAAAATGTACATACTGTATACTCATGGCTGCAGTATTGATAGAAGATCGCAAAGAAGTGTTAATGATATTCATATAAAAACTCTCTATTTATCAAACTCTTTATATTTTATGACATACATAGGTTGTAAGTGTGATGCAGATCTATATATTTTACCGATCTTGACCACACCATCATTGCTTCCAGTGGACGCGAGAAGACTGCACAATGAAAGGACGCAACAATGATAGCGGGATTTATATATATATATATATATATATATATATATATATATATATATATATATATATATATATATATATATATATATATATATATATATATATATATATTCATTGTTCTTTAAACAATGTCATGGTTAAACCTTGTATCCTTACTATTCAGTTGAAGGACAGATTTATACCAATTATTATCCATATAAATTTAAAACATTCATACTATTTTGTTTAAAGTCACGTTTCAGACCAGGCAATCCTTTGCTATTTTTATTATTATCGTTTTAGTGTACTCCAGCATACTAAAAGTACGTGCAATGCGATATGCGCGTTTTTAAATTCCGGTATGTGCTCTCGATGCTGCAGTTAATATTTATATTTTGAGTTGTTCCGAGTCGTTTTCCTATAGTGTAGCATATTAGTTTTTTTTTGGTCTTGGGACACGTTAGTTGATAATCATCCAGGAGCTCCCGAAATCAGGTTAAAAATGCTGAGTGGTGTGTGTTCCCTTTCCTAGTTCCCTCATTTGTGCGCCCGTATAAATCCGGCATATATATATATATATATATATATATATATATATATATATATATATATATATATATATATATATATATATATATATATATATATATATATATATATATATATATATATATATGTATGTATGTATGTATGTATATATGTATGTATGTATATATGTATATATATATATATATATATATATATATATATATATATATATATATATATATATATATATATATATATATATATTCATTGTTCTTTAAACAATGTCATGGTTAAACCTTGTATCCTTACTATTCACTTTACTAATAACATTTAAATTATTAAACCATCGTAATAGGTGATAGCAAATATGTGTAATGTCAGCGAAACAACAGGTGGCCACAAAGTATTGGGCGATGCTTCCATCTGTAATTTTATATTGTGAAGCATCAGCCTTCACTGGCACCCTTTCTTTTTTGTGTTTCTCTTTATGTCTGCATTACTCTTCTGTTGGGAGTGTGCGATTTTCAATTGTTTTCGATAATAATTTATCTCACTTCAGATTGTTCTTATATAATAATTTTGTTCAGTTTGAAAAACAGTGATTGTTTGAACAAGAACTAAATGAAAGTCACTCACAGCAGCAGAGTACTCTCATACTAGGTTTTGTTGGAGGGGAGCACAGAGGTGTTGATTAGCATTGTGCAGGCCTCTCGCAAAATCGGGCAGGGAGCTTCCTAGGCAAGCAAAAAAAAAAGTATTAATTAAAATGTACTTCAGACATCATTTCTTTTTTTTTATTCCATTTTTTTTCTGGCTCACCATTCAGACTGGTGGCTTTTTAATAATTTTAAACTTTTGAAAACTTTAGTTTTTTTACAATCTTAATAATTTTTGTTACTTTCCATTCGGGGAACACTTGCAGGTGTCGTCCAGTTCAAATTCTATTGTGAACTTTTGAAAAAGAATTAACTTTCAGTAGCTTACAGAGTAATTATGTTTTAGGTTTTTTGTTTTGCTTTCAAGCATCGTTCTTTTTCCTGGATTCGCATTGCATCTTTGATCACCCTCTTGCTGAGAGAAGGACCTCTCACATCTGCTTCCAGCTTTGGTTTTCTCTTCTTATGGCTTTTATAAATAAATAAAAATTGCTCCAATTTTTTTTGTCCTGGCATCGGGATGTGTAACGTTTTACACGTTTTACAACCTTTATCCACACTATAAAGTTCATCAGTACATCATTATCGTATTTAGTTAGTCAAGGGACTCTGCCCACATAAGCTGACATCATAATCATCGACCTGATTTACCAGGGTCGTAGTCAATGAAATACCACCTTCTTATTCAATAAAGTTTTAAATCTTCTCAAAGCTGGCCATAGAAACATAGATATTCTCTTCGGGCTCTCAGTGACAACTCTTTAATTCAGCCCTCGTTTACGTTCGTAAGTAGGTATAGAAGAGTGGTTCTAAGACCACCACACTGCTACGCGCATGCGTTGTGAAGTAAGGGTGACGAAACAAGTTGGCGGGTTGGAAAGAGAGAAAAGAGAGCTGACCTGAGATGGCGTAATCTAAGATGGCGGCTGTTGGCATGAAAATAAGGAGAATGCGACGTCACAGTGATGAAACAAGATGGTTGCTGGATAGAGACAGATAAGAGATTTAACCTGAGATTGAGTAATCCAAGATGCTGGTCAAGATGGCTGACCTGAAGTAAAGAATAAGAAGATAGGGACAAAAAGGTACCTAACCCAGGCAGTTAAAATAAGAAGATCCAACATGTTGATTTTACTAGTAATGACATATCAAGTATGGCATCCGCAAACTAACTTTGTTAGTTTTTGGCTTCGACCCCCCATGTGGCATCACCGCACTCTTCTCGATGTGTAGTATATTATATAGATAAAAATGGCAGCAAGATGCTAGCTGCAAGGGGCTGGCTTGCTGTCCGCAGCGGTGTCCTTATCTGAACTCTTATCAGTGTTTACATGTAACCTCGTTTAATATTTCAAACAGACGTTATCAATTCCCCTGAGCGTAGTTGGCACACGCGCGCCGATAAAAGTATTACTTTTTTGTTTCTACTCTTATTTCCTATCATATAACAGGTTTGAGAACCGATTGCTTGTTAGCGAGTGTTTTTAGTTTTATTAGCATAGAAGTCTAGCACAAGTCTGTAACAGTATGCAGTATAACAGTGAGTTGTGGTATGGAATTAAAAATAGAATATATCACGAGGAAAACGAATTAGTATTAAGACAGCTAGTGCTGAACATACAAGAACAAGCTTTTATGGATGAACGCGAGTCTGAAGGTGAATATTATGAAAGTGGGCATATAGTTGAATTGTGTGACGTTTATTTAGCTGGTTACTGCTCCACACAGTTATTTGAATTATCACTCGTTCGATACCAACCAGGAGCTGATTTAAGTAAGCCATTCTTCAGGTATTTGCCAGAAGAAGCAAAAAAAAACCAATACAAATATTTTTACGATGGAGACAACGAAGACAACGACAATGACAGTGAAATATTATAAGGCATTTAGTGATCGAAATAAATTTTTAAAGTTTAACAGTAAACCAAGCAGGAAAATACAACCAGTGCCAGTGGTGGAGGGGGATAAGAAAACCTACTTAACATTCAATTTTACAACAGTAAGCTCAGTTCAGTCAAACATTAGAGAGTGTAAACATTAAAGAGTGTAAACATGAAAGTTAGCTGTGATTACCTTAACATGACGTGTGATGATAGTTCTGATTCCACACATAATTGGCCTGAGGTCTTTAGAACAATTAATAACGATTTTTGTAAAGATTTCTATTGGGACAAATTGATGCAGCTCTACGTCAAAACATTATTGAGATTAAACAAGAAAGTAGAATGTTGCTGGAACCAATGCTATTAATTCAACCTTAAGTGTCGAAATTGGTGTATCAAAAGCAGCTGGATTGATTCAAATAATTAAAATTGTAAATACAAGCCCATAGTCACCACATTCAAATATAGGAATCTCATCTGGTTCATGGGAATAGGGATATTTTATTTTAACACTGAAAAAAGCAGCTGAAGAGTACTTTACTAAAGGTAATGAGATTCAGCCTGATAATATTGGATTATGTACTGTGAAGCCTATAAAAATACTAAACAGTAAAGGTGTATCAATCGCAGATGACTTTGTTACTTTTTATTTAAACGAAGACACAGTTCAACAACTACTACTTTGATGTTAGACTTACTGATTTCCTATATTGTGTTGCTGATGTTCTCAAATGTGTTAAAAAGAAGGAGCTACCATGTGAAGATGAAATGGTGAAGCTTATAAATATCTTGTTAAAAAGACTATGAATCATCGTTTCAAGTTTGTATGTCAGTGCTTACACTTTGAAAAGAAGCAAGTACTCAGTCGTTTTAAAGAAATACACGCGATATACAATAGCACCACCTCTTAAAACAAGCTTCATCATCCTTGTTTGTATTTTAGAAGTTAAGCAACCTTGATTAAGATATCTGTAACCTCCCACCATAACGAGTTTCTAACATGTGTTTTCCAACTAACATACGTCAATTCGTTATCTACAATATTCAGTGTAATAGGAACTGAGGTTCGCAGATTTATTTAAACATCGATTAAGATGTAGATACGCAGTTATACAGACACGCTCTCTGTTGTGACATTTGTGAACCAGACGTTAATGTGTTAATATCATGGAAGAGATCATGGCTAACAGGCCCCAACTCCTCTTCCTCACCGAAACCCAAATCAGTGCCAAAACAGCCACTAATCACCTTAATTTCCCGGGGTATGAGCTCCTTACTTCCTTTAGATTGTATGGAGGCGTGTGCACATACGTCCGAAGCAATCTACCCTGCACCAGACTCCCCAATTTAGAAGCTGGAAGAAAAGACATACTATGGATAAAACTCTCTCTCAGGGCTGCAACTAAATTCATCTGTCGCATTTACCGGTCACCTTCTGACAACAACTTTGTCCAGCTCTTTGACTACCGACTATCTGATTTCTGAATATCCTTCCACCGAGGTCACTATTCTTGGTGATTTTAATGTCCATAATAGGAAATGGCTAGGATCTTCAAAAACCGATCCACAAGGGAGAGCAGCGGAGGCCTTTGCAGTCAGCAATTCTTTAGCCAATACGGTTCAGCAACCTACTTACTTTCCTCGTATCCCAACACACAGCTCAAATCCCTTGGATCTCCTTCTTACTACAGACCCTGAATGCTATAAGATATCAGTCACCGCCCCCCTTGGTCGCTCAGACCACGGCATGGTCACTGCTTCCTGCGCAATGCAACCCGAGGTCACACAGTCATCACACCTACGTATCGTTTGGCACTACAACTCCGCAAACTGGGACGAAATGCGGGATTACTTTTCCTCATTTCCATGGGCGTCTGTCTGCTTCTCTCATCCTGACCCCTCTGATATCTCACAAAACGTCACCGAAATTATCCAAGCTGGCATGAAATTATTTATCCCACGTACACAGAAAACCTCTTCAGCCACTCAAAAGCCCTGGTTCTCTAAATCCTGTGACAAGGCCAGACCTGAAAAGGTCAAAGCTCACAAAACGCTTCTGCACAATCCCAGTCAAGAAAATCGTCAAGCATTTAACGACGCAAGAAACCGCTATGTCCGCATTCTTTCTGAGGCAAAAAACTCGTTTAATAACCACATCAAAAACAAAGTCCTCTTAAGCTCCAACGGCGGCAAACCCTTCTGGACTCTTGCTAAATCTATTGGGAATAATTTCTGCCAAAGCACATTCCCACCTCTTGTCTCAGGGGATGAAATTGTTTCTACCGCCCTGGGCAAGGCTGAACTTTTTGCTTCGTTGTTCGCCGGCAATTCTACTCTCAATCCACCTCCAAATGTTCAACCACCAACAGTCCCCAATGTCGCGCATAAAATGACGGATATCATTTTTAAAACTAAAAAGGTACGAAAGATGCTCTCTTCTCTTAATACCAGGAAAGCCTCTGGCCTTGACGAGATCCCAGCAATTGTTCTCAAAAAATGCGCACCAGAGCTTGCTCCTGTCCTGACTCGTCTGTTTCAGATATCTTATAATAAAGGCATATTCCCTAGTAACTGGAAAACTGCTCGAGTACAACCCATCCCCAAGAAAGGATCCAAAGCGCTTCCTAGCAACTACAGGCCTATTTCTCTCCTTCCAGTCATATCTAAAGTGATGGAAAAGTATATAAACACCGAATTACTAAAATTTCTCGAAAAACACAGTCTAATCCACGACAGAGAGTATGGATTCCGTCAGTGCAGAACGACTGCCGACCTCCTTTCCTTTGTCACCCATTCTTGGAACGAGTCTATGGAACAACACGGTGAATCTCAGATTATTGCTCTAGACATATCCAAAGCATTCGACCAGGTCTGGCACGCAGCGCTGCTTAATAAACTTCCGGCCTATGGCCTACCACCAAAACTTTGTACCTGGACAGCAAATTTCCTCTCCAACAGGAGCATATCTGTTGTTGTGGATGGCCATTCCTCTAAACTGTATCCAATTAATGCAGGAGTTCCTCAAGGTTCAGCTTTAGCCCCTACTTTGTTTCTTCTCCACATCAATGACCTCCTCTCTAGCACATCCAACCCAGTTCACAGTTACGCGGACGACAGCACCCTTCACTCAAATATACAATATTCTAAGCCTGTCTCGCCTCAATTAGATGAGGATCGCAGACTCATGGAGGGTTCTGTCTCCGTGGATCTTCAAAAAATATTAGACTGGGGAAGTCGAAATCTTGTGCAATTCAACCCCACCAAAACTAAGTCTTGCTTTCTTTCTCACAAGAAATACACCAGCCCTAGACCCATCACAATGAACAACCAAGTTATTCACCGTAATGAGTCCTTTTCTCTTGTTGGCATTTATTGGATCGAAATCTTAATTGGCACCAACATGTAACATCAATTGCAGAAGCGGCTGCTAAGAAATTAGGTTTCCTCTTCCGGGCTCGCAAATACTTTTCACCAGCTAATCTCTATACCTTATATACTTCACAAGTAAGGCCAAACCTCGAATACTGCTCCCACATCTGGGCGCCGCTGCCGCTTCTACACTCGCTATCGTAGACTGACTGATATTGATAACATATTTATATGATTTGAAGACGCCATACCAGCAGCCATCGATTACATCGTCCGACCTGTATCTAGAGACTGCTATTTTGGTTTTCAATCTGCTCTGCTAACCAAACCAGGTCGATTTGGTTCTATGTATTTTAGAAAAATAGAAAATACAATATATGAAGATTTATGGAATGCTATTGATAATATGTTTCTTGGAAACAACTACTTCAACGATAATAATGATGAGTTGTCATGTACAATATTCAGTTTTCTAGGAACTGAGTTTCACAAAACAACTATATAAGTTAATTTTTTTTTATATTAACTGGTTTTCTTATGTCTAACTATATTTATGTTAAATGTAACACTATTGAGAACCATGTATCATAAATATGTTTGTTAATAAGTATGTATGTATATATATATATATATATATATATATATATATATATATATATATATATATATATATATATATATATATATATATATATATATATATATATATATACTAGGAATCATGCTCGTTACATGTGAAATACAATGCATTCTCTGGACATTTACGTAGTGAAGCTCACAAATCAAAAGTATGTGAACCGTGGCAAGTTGAACAAGTGCATCTGTTAACTCAAGCTTTCAGAAACAGGATGGCTACTTATCGTATATATGAAAAAGGTATTGATATTAAACAGTTTATGGCAGCAATAAAACATTAAGCGTTTCATCTGATTGAAGCTGTATTAGCTAAAATGATAAAATTAAAATTAATTTAGAATTGTTTGGTTTGCATGTCCTTCAAAGTCGAAATAGAAAAGAAATGAAATCATTCAATACTAAAAACAAAATGTCACAGTTTTAACAAATTTTCAAAAAATATATATCAAGAAGTCACTGAGGAAATTTATACAAAAGCTTTGGAGTTTGCAGAAGCCGAGAGCGGATGGATGTTGGAGCTTCTAATGTGGCTGGAAATAAATATTAATGAACGTAGTTTAAAATAAACAACACAACATAGCAGTGTGGTAGTGTGGTGGTCTTAGAACCGCTCTTCTATACCTACGTCGTATTTTAGATAAAAAGTCTATATAAATCCCATCGTCTCCAATGGAGTCCTCTTCCGACAAAACCATACTTAAAATTAAAATGGGCAAAATAACTATGGGCTGAGATAGGAAGCAGCATGCCTATATGGGCTACCCTTTTTCTTGGGGTCTTTATTATGCGACAACAATTGAGGACACCTTGCTGAAAACATCTGTATTGTGCTAGTGTGAACGTTCCGCCTGACAGGTGTGACAAGACCAGCAGCAATGAGCCATCCAGGACTTGGAGGCACTTAAGCCAAGCAGAGCCCTGTTAAGATCTATCGGCGGTCTGGGCAACCCTGAACAGTCCTACAACCTTTCGAGCGGTCCTGCTGGCCCTGAACAGCAACAGAATCTGCATCTTCACTGGGCTCCCATGAAACACCACCTCGGAAGCAAAAGATAAGTACTTGGTTCATCTGCTCTCTTTGTTTTCACTTTTAATTTTAATAATAACTGCCGCAGGCAACCATTTTAATAGATAACACTTTGCATTATATAAAGCCATTTTTAATCAATAAATAATAATAATATTTGAGTCTTGATTTTATTTGTATGTTTGTCACCTAGATTATAAGTCCCGAAGCCACCTTTTTTATTTGCATTCAATGCTGGCTCACCGCTAAGTAGCTAGGTCATTTTCCTGTTAAAAGCAAAAATTGAAATTCTTTTATCGTTACATTCTAAATAAAATAACCATTTACTTTGAGGGCTATAAGTTTAAGAAAAAATGCCGGCTACTAACATAAATGTACAGTATAAGATATATTATGCCTATGTGCAATCACATTTAAGCTACTTGGCTTCATTTTGGGGACAAGCTAGATCTGTAGATCTAGAGAAACGAAAAAGATGTCAAAATAAGGCCATGAAAATATTATTTAAAAAAAACATACAAGAACCGCAATAAATGTTCTTTATAATAAACTGAAAATGTTTAATATAAATGAGTTGATCTTTCTAGACAGTGTTAAACTAATATACAAAATGAAAAATAATTTAATAGAAAACTATGTTAAATTTAATTCTAATTGTGATATACATAATTATGAAACCAGGAAACGATAGGAAATTCATCTTCTATCTACAGCAACTAACATAGGAGAAAAAAGTTACTGCCAGGTGGTTTAATGAACTTCGAACAAATATTAGAGAAAGTGATAACATAGTGAAATTTACACACAAAAAAAAACGTGAAGGAATTTCTGATAAATAAAAGACATTAAGAAATGAAGTATTGTATGAATTAATTAATTATAAAGTTGCTGTTTATATTGTTATTTTATTAGAATATTTGTGTGATGCCGAATTGTTTCCTGGAGCTATATATTCCTGTTATAGATTTTGTAAATCTTTTTGGGAAATATAATAAATTAAAAGTGAAAAAACCTTAAGGGTCCACGACTTACTAGTAGAGGGTTGCCACAAGGCGGCATATTAAGCCCTGTCCTGTATCTCATATACACCCACAACCTTCACAAAACAATCAATTTACAAACAAAACATATTAGAATTTGCAGACAACCTATGCTTGTATGTTGACAACTGGAAAGAAGCATAGTGAATAAGATCGCTTGAGAAATCGTTAGCAAATGTTGATCGATTTGACTGCAGTTGGGTTAGATATCAAACTCCAAAAGCCATATATGCATCTTTAATAGGAAGCACCAAAGTCCACAGTCACCAGTAATATTGAACAAGGACAATACAACATAGAATCTGCAGTGACCTTTCTGGGTTCAGGTTGGACAGAAAACTGTTGTGTGTGGAGAGACCATATAAATAAAATACTAAGTAGATGCGAAAAGAACATAAACATCTTAAGAGCAACTTCTCATAATTCTTGTGGAGCAGATACGCATATATCACTCATGATTTATAAATCTTTCATAGATCTACAACGGACTATCAGTGTACAGATTAAGTGTCTTGCAAAACAGGTGCTTACGTTTATGTGCGGGGGCATTGAGAAGCACTCTCTTATCTGAATGCATCGAATTTCCTATTGAAATTAGGCGGAAAATTATAACATCTCGATTTCTGATAAAACAACAGTCCAAAAATAGTCTGCTTCTTTCCAAAATTCATACACTATTGGTATGCGACTTAACAAGCCATTATTGGGCCAAGAAAAAGTCTTGTGAGTGGAGTGTTATACTAACCAGGTTATACCCATAAGGGACGAAATTCATATTAACTACCTCAACTCGGCATACAAAATAAACATAGTTCAAGAAAAAGTGAATACTAAATATCTTCATGACTATTTTAATTTCCCCTCTAAAATCAGAAACAGATTATTCGAATTGGATATGGAAGACCTTTTTCGACATGCTTACCTGTTATATACAGACGGTTCAAAATCGGAAAACAATACAGCAATGGCAATCTTTGACCCACTAATCGATGGTGAAATAAAGGGTAAAAATATGTGCGCCACTGTCTTTTTCCAATTTTGATACATCAGTTATGAAGCTTATTACATAAGCCACAAAAGCTGCCTCTTGGTATTTTTTCGTTCAGGGTATCCCCTAGGAGATGTGATTAATTTTATAAAAAGGGGCAAAATACCGATTAGTCGGCGTAATAATAATAATAACAATAACAATAACAATAACAATAACAATAACAATAACAATAACAATAACAATAACAATAACAATAACAATAACAATAACAATAACAATAACAATAACAATAACAATAACAATAACAATAACAATAACAATAACAATAACAATAACAATAACAATAACAATAACAATAACAATAACAATAACAATAACAATAACAATAACAATAACAATAACAATAACAATAACAATAACAATAACAATAACAATAACAATAACAATAACAATAACAATAACAATAACAATAACAATAACAATAACAATAACAATAACAATAACAATAACAATAACAATAACAATAACAATAACAATAACAATAACAATAACAATAACAATAACAATAACAATAACAATAACAATAACAATAACAATAACAATAACAATAACAATAACAATAACAATAACAATAACAATAACAATAACAATAACAATAACAATAACAATAACAATAACAATAACAATAACAATAACAATAACAATAACGATAACAATAACGATAAAAATAACGATAAAAATAACGATAAAAATAACGATAAAAATAACAATAATAATAACAATAATAATAACAATAATAATAACAATAATAATAACAATAATAATAACAATAAAAATAACAATAATAATAACAATAATAATAACAATAATAATAACAATAATAATAACAATAATAATAACAATAATAATAACAATAACAATAATAACAATAATAACAATAATAACAATAATAACAATAATAATAACAATAATAACAATAATAACAATAATAACAATAATAATAACAATAATAATAATAATAATAATAATAATAATAATAATAATAATAATAATAATAATAATAAAATTCCAACAAGGGCATATAAAAGACGAGTTCTGGGAGAAAGGTTAGAAAACGTCAAATGTCGCATGTGTGACAAGATGGAGGAGAGCGTGGACCACATCCTTGCGGGCTGCTCAGTGCTGGCTCCGGGGCCCTACCTAGATCGACACAACAGAGTTGGGAGGATCATACACCAAAAGCTGCGGGAGAAATACATGGGCCTTACAAATACTGTTCCATATTACCATTATGATCCGCCAAACATCTGTGAAGATGAAGAAATCCGTCTTTATTGGAACAGAAAAATACAAACAGATCGACCAATCCCAAACAACAACCCTGATCTTGTTCTGACGTTCAAGAAAGACAAAAAGACGTTTTTAGTGGATTTTGCGATACCACTCCCTGGTAACATCCAAAAAACATACACGGAGAAAATTAATAAATATTTACCACTGTGTGATGAGATTCTCCAGATGTGGCATATGGATACGGTTGTGGTGGTCCCCATTGTTGTCGGCGCCACAGGCGAAATACCAAAAAGCCTGAAGAAGAGCCTTGAACAACTGGGCCTAGAATGGAAATTATACCTACCCATTCAGAAATCGGTTGTACTGGATGCTTGCAGTCTCTTCCGGAGGGTAATGGGGGACACGCATCAGTATTTTTAATACATTCATTCAAGCTGGCCATCTTGTCCTGGACCGATGTGTCATTGCTTTATGCCCACTTCTTTAAAGGAAGTGTGAACAATGAACAATAATAATAATAATAATAATAATAATAATAATAATAATAATAATAATAATAATAATAATAATAATAATAATAATAATAATAATAATAATAATAATAATAATAATAATAATAATAATAATAATAATAATAATAATAATAATAATAATAATAATAATAATAATAATAATAATAATAATAATAATAATAACATACAGTAAACATTACAGCAATAAACGTGCAAATAACTAACCTACGTAAAACTTATTGGTGATAAACATTGAAATGAATATTACAAACATTGATAAAAAATGATAAATAAAAAATAAAAATAAAAATAAAAAATGAAAAAAGTAATCGTAAAGACACCATGATTTTTCCAAACTCTTGTTTTTTGTACATTACTCAATTGACTTTAATAACAAAGCTAAAGAAAATGTTGAAAGTGACCACCATTAGCGTCGTTACAATTATTTTACCTTCTGCGCAAAGATCTTCTTACTCTTCTGCAAATATTTTGATCTTCTCTAATGCTGTCAAATGCATATTCTATTCTTTCCAACAATTCTTCTCGTGTATTTACTGGTGTTTTATACACTATTTCTTTTAAATGACCCCACAAATAAAAATCGAGAGGATTCAGGTCCGGAGATCGAGGTGGCCATGACACCGGACCTCCACGACCAATCCATCGGTGACCGTACGTGTTGGCTAAATATGTTCTTACAACTGCTGCAAAATGTGCGGGCGCGCCATCATGCTGGAACCACATTGTACCATTTCTCATAAAAAGCGGTAGTAACAACGGCAAATCATTTTGTAAAAAGTTTAAATATGATTCATGGTCAAGACGATTCGGTAGAACAACAGGACCAATTATGTGATTTTCAATAATAGCAGCCCAAATATTGATGGAAAATTGATACTGCGAATTTGCAACTCTTAGAGAGTGTGGGTTTTCATCGGCCCATGTATGTGAATTGTGAAAATTTACGATACCTTTTCGCGTAAATGACGCCTCACCAGTAAATAGTACACGTTAAGAAAAATGTTGGTCGTGCCTAAGTTTGTTTAAGAACCACTGACAAAACATTACCCTTGGTTGAAAGTCTCTAGGTAGAAGTTCCTGGACACGTGTAAAATGATAGGGATATAAACTTTGATCCTTCAGAGTTCTGTGAACTGATGATGCCGAAATATTACCCAGTTCGGTGGCAATAATTCTCGTACTTGTACTAGGATCACGTTCAACTCTATTTAATATTGCCTCTTCAACTCGTACAGTTCGGCGGTATCTTCTGCGTCCAGAGTCAGTTTTTAAAGGTTTTAAAGAACCAGTTTCTCTCAAATGTCTTACAAAGGTGGGAAAATATTTTTGTCAGGAATTCTTCTTTGCGGATAAGTTTCCTGATAAACTCGCACAGCTTGTCTAGCATTTTGATTTGTTTGTCCATAAATTAACAACATATCAGTCAAATCCGCTGAAGTGTACTTAATGAAAACCATCTTGAGAGGAGGAAATAATATTAATCAGCAGCTCAGTATCAACAAATAACTAAAAACGAAAATACTGCACCGTATCAAAATTTAAAGAATAGCACGAAAACTCTTTTGACGCCCACAAAGCACTTCAAAATTGTAGAATTTAGAGAACTGTAAAAAATTATAGTTTCATGGCACTTTACGATTACTGTTTTCATTACTCCAACGAATCGGTATTTTGTCCCTTTTTATAAAATTAATCATATCTCCTAGGGGATACCCTGAACGAAAAAATACCAAGAGGCAGCTTTTGTGGCTTATGTAATAAGCTTCATAACTGATGTATCAAAATTGGAAAAAGACAGTGGCGCACATAGTTTTTCCCCAAATGAATTTTTACAGTTACCCCGTACGCACGCCACTGACGCAGTTGTAAGCAGATTTTCACTTGAAAATATGCACTTTCATAATACACTTTCAAGTTCCAAGTTTCATTAAAATCAATCCAGTGGTTTTGAAATTATTTATAAAAAATTTAAAAAAAAAAAAATTCAACTCCCTGTATGTTGGAAACTATGCGTTTCCGGGCCCATGTGCACAGGAACTTTTTTCTTATTTTTTTAGTAAGGACTTGCCCCACGAGCGATGGTGCATGTTTTTTGAAACAGGTCGTATATAGATATAGATATAGATATATATATATATATATATATATATATATATATATATATATATATATATATATATATATATATATATATATATATATATATATATATATATATATTATACATACAAATATAAACAAACATATACAGTCTGAAACTTATACCCGCTATGGGTTCTAGGAATCCTAGTTGGCACACTTATGAAGAATTTTTTTCAAAATTCAAGCCGCCGTCTTCACCAGAGCTTAATTTTTACCAAAATTTACTCAAATATGAATAGATTTATATGTGAAACATTCAATAAAATTATTAACATGTAGGATACTTAAGGAGGTATAGAATGTGCTAATGTGAGGTTGTTACTATTTATAAACTACCCATTACCACTGTTGTATTAAAGAAATAAAAAGTTCAGGACGCAGCAAGTGCGTTATGGGAGTGAATTTTTATTAAATGCTTAAAATTTGAATAACACAATTTTCCATAAACCTGCGAAGTTGAATTTTGGTATGTAGTCTTGGTCTTTCCCAAGGCAACATATCCACCAAATTTTATTAAAATATAGTTGTAACTTTCGGAGATAAACTTTTTTAAAGAAACCTCAAAATTTTCCCGGAAAGCCTTGTCAGATTCCTGGCTAACGAACTCATCCAAGCTATTAATAAAAGAAAGGTACTTGCCGAGTTTCATCCAATCGGTTAATTATTTTTTGAGTTATCGGTTGAATATATATATATATATATATATATATATATATATATATATATATATATATATATATATATATATATATATATATATATATATATATATATATATATATAAGCATATAAAAATTAAAACTTATTCAGGATATGGGTTCTAGGGGTCCTAGTTCGCGCTAATATGAATTTTTTTGTTGCAAAGTGTCACCATCGATACCTCTCGATTAGTGACTGTCAGTGAATTGTTTTAATAAAAATTCACTAAAAAAAACCACGTGATATTCTTTAGAATACAGTTTGTAGGGTAGAGCCTCGGTGGTTCAGGGGTAAGAACGTGTGCCTCTGAACCCAAGGGTACTGGGTTCGATCCCAGGATTCTCCTTTCACTTTTAACATTTTAACATCAACCGAGGTTCTGGCATTTTATTTGAGCCAGTTGAATGTCTGCACGTTCTGCCCTTCGGAGGGGGGCGTAAAGCCGTCGGTCCCGTCTCCATGCGATGTTGAGCACGTTAAAGATCCCTACCCTCCTTACATAAAGACATGGGTTCGGCAAAATTTACAGGATAGTGGGGTGAAACTGCTCCATGGCGTCGGTGACTGGCCATAGTTGAGGAAATACGCCGACGTTAAAGAAACAAAACACACACATAGTTTGTAGGGTAGGTAGTAGGTATTGTATTTTAATACAATTTGCTATTTAATTCATAGAATCCAGCAGCCCGAGACATAAACATATATGTTCTATAAATAGAAATTATCGATCGTATTTTAGAGCCTTAGTGGGCTAGTAGTAAGACATATTTTATGCTGTATAATAATATATGAGGAATGAGAGTTAAAAATCCTCGAGTACTCTTTTCACGGCGAGATGAGACCGGTGACGTCAGCCACAATAGCCGAAACTGGTTAGGGCAGAGCTGAAGTCGAGGTATAGTAAGAAGTCTTATTAAGATTTAGAAGTTATTCAACGTTGATGTAAATTACAGGTACAATTTAGTAGTGATATTTAATATTAGTCATTACTCTACAATTTACGTTTCAGATGCGTAGAAGTAGGAACTAATAGCATAGCTAATAAGTGATCAATTGTATAGTGCTCAAGTAAGGCACTTGTTTTAACAGGTAATTATAAATACATACGAGATCGTTAAATTTAAGGATAATAAGAGAGTACCTACTTTAAACTTTTCAAAATTATCTTGTTTATATCCTGGATAAAATAATTTTTGCTTAAGGTTTAATAAGTTTATTTATCTTCAACCTTATAAAATAAATCAACAAATAGAAATTATATAGTAACAGCAATATTGTTAATTACTTTGGCTGAAATTTGAAACGTCTCAGAAAGTTGGTTATGGTAGCGGATTTCAAATAGGTACCTACCTATAACTAAATTCTCTTAACCTAAAACATTCAATTTTTGTACATAGTAAAGTTAAGATCAACACAACTGCCAGTTTTACTAAAATAGCTATAGTTTTCAGGGATATAATATTTTACGTGAATATTTTTTGGAAAAACTGATTAAATTGACCTGGTCAACGAACTCTTATACAAGTTATAATATATTATTGACCGTTCTCTCTGGTTTGATGAAACTTGGTACACATATTCCCTTTATAAAGACTGTTACATAATTTTGATTCGATGTTTGTTGAATGTTTTCTATGAAAATTGGCCAAAACGAACAACAATTCAAATTTCTCACATTTACTCGTTGGATATTAATTACCTCAAATGTCCACTTAGGTAGGAATAATCCACTTTATTATTTCTCAATATGATATTTAAAAAAGGGGTAATGCAACAGTGACACTTGATGCTGATAATTTAATTTTTGTTTTAGGCTCTGGTTGTTTTCTAGGTTAACGTAAAATGTCGAGTAGATAGGCAAAAATACTAGGATTGGTACGGCAGCAGAACCTTGAAAGATTAGAATTTCTAAGTTTGCCGAAATATGAATCGACTAAAGGAATAGAACCATACGAATGAGATTTGTTTTTTAAACGTACGTATATCCATACCGATTACTTCTAGCTTTATAAGATTTCTTTTATATTTATTCTCAATTAAACTGAAATAAGTGAGTTAATTTTCGATCCCAGGTTACTCCTTTCACGTTTTCAGTACAAACTGTAACATTAACATCAACCGAGGTTCTGGCATTGTATTTGAACAAGTTGAATGTCTGCACGTTCCGCCCTTCGGAAGAGACGTAAAGCCTTCGGTCCCAGTACCATGCGATGTTGGGCACGTTAAAGATCCCTACCCTCCTTACAGAAAGACAGGGGTTCGGCAAAATTTCAAGGATAGCGAGGTGAAACTGCTCCCTGGCGTCGGTGATTGGCCATAGTCGCGGAAATAGGCCGACGTTAAAGAAACAAAACACACACACACAAGTAATTTAGAAACTCATGAAAAGGCATTAAAAGTTTGATTGTAATTCGATTATATCTGACTAGGTGATTTTTGTGTTCAAAGTGCTCTAATGGAAGACCTTAAATCTTATGTGTGCTACTTTATATCTGGCAATCTGTCTAATTAAAATTATAAAAGTACATAAATAGCTAAGATTATAGTCATCCGTCATCCTAAAAAATTAGTCCAACCTATTTAAGATAGAGGTCTCAAAAGCGACATAACTTAAAACTGAAACTTTGCTTATGCTTACGTAATTCTCAACAATTATCATTAAAGTTGTTTCCGCTGTTATAATTAGATAACTATTATATAAAAAAGTCGCTAAAGCGAGAACACGGCTTTCGAACTTAATTGTTTTTCTTCAAATGAGCGCATAAAGCAGAACCACTAAAACCCATAGTTAGGGCACCTTACTTTTAGTATATATATATATATATATATATATATATATATATATATATATATATATATATATATATATATATATATATATATATATATATATATATACATTCATCTACATTAATTAATTATACAATAATTATACATTTTAATGTACACACTTTATACAAATGTTCGCACTATTGTTTTTAGTTTTTATTTACTCCATATAGTACAGGCAATAGAGGAGCCCGTTACTCTTGTCCATAATGCATTAAACGACAGGAGTTTTTTTTTCAGAATTATGTACTGAATGTAAAAACACAAAATCCTTACAAATTAGGAGGGCGGAAGTGCCGCCATTTTGAGAAAAACCGTTTCGGCCTATATCTCCATAACCGTGCACTTTAGGCCAAAAATGGTAATAACCTTTATTGTAGATAATTGCATTTCCAATATTTTTTTGTAAAATATTTTTTTGTATCACTCACCGTTTACAACTTATACGACTATTAGCATTCATTTATTGACTTTTTACCTATATCTTTGTTAATAATTGTTTAAAAAATAAAATGCTTATAACTTAAGTTTTTGATCGACAAATTTTCTACAATTTTTATTTAAAACTTTTTTTTCTAAAATCAATATTTTCAAAGTTATAACGCGTTAAAGCACTTTTCCTTCGACAAATTTTTCTGGAAATATTTTAGTAAAATGAAGGACAATGACGGTTGAAGCTTAAACTTCCGGCTTTGTAAAACATTCTTCTTGAGACATTTTCTTTCCATAGCTTATATTAGTTTCACGTTATTTGCGTAAATGTTGCCAATTTTGACGTTTTAATTCGCCAATTTATTTTTCTTTAAATGCCTATAACTTTTTTGTGTTTTAACCTACAGACCTAAATTGAAGAATTGGTAGGTAATTTACCTATAATGACATAAAACCGTGTACCAAATTTAGTTGCCCTTGCTTTGTTATTTCCAGAGATATGATTTTTTTTCGAAAGAAAATACAAAAATTTCCGGGAAAACCTGGTCCGATTTTCTTGGATAACGAACTTACCCAAGCCACGTACAAGAGAAAGGTATTAACCAAATTATCTTTGTGATATATATATATATATATATATATATATATATATATATATATATATATATATATATATATATATATATATATAAGTAAAATTAGATTAATTGGCGCACAACAGTGTGGCATTAAAAATTGAAATCATATAAATAATTAAAAATTAAGTATACATTAAACAGCCAATCAGATTTATATATATATATATATATATATATATATATATATATATATATATAAATCTGATTGGCTGTTTAATGTATACTTAATTTTTAATTATTTATATGATTTCAATTTTTAATGCCACACTGTTGTGCGCCAATTAATCTAATTTTACTTAACCGAGTTTTTGATTATTGTTAATTATATATTTATTTATATTAAAATGATATTTATGTTATAGATACTTATATGAATGATCACCCTTTAGATGTGTGTAAACCTTTTTGGTTGTTTTTGTATTCTTTGTTTAAATTGGTATAAATTTAGGTATTGCTTTTGTTGATTATAATTTTAAATGTAACTAGAAATCTTTTATATTAACAGTTTACACAATGTTTTATGGGTGACTCTGTATTTTATAATGTATTTTAACTGAATAAAATGTTTATGACTCTGGTGTTTGAATTTTAGTATATGTATATGTATTTGTCATTTCCAGCTAGCTTCAGTGTTATATGGGTTGCTTACTCCTCTACTATATAAATTGTATTTAAATTATCAATGTACTTACTTTGTCTCAGTGGTAGGTTCTTCTAAATAGGGGAAAAGAAATAGCCTGCAAATATGTAATTAACCTTATTTTTATCTTATTATGTTTTTTTGTTTCAAATAATTATGTTTTTAGAAAATTTTTAAAACAACTTTTATTGGACAGAATTTTATAAATTTTAAATCTAAACGGATCCGTTGTTATAATTCTCAAGCTTACTAGTAAAATTAAATGATTAATATTATTGACAGAATTTTCGACTGCTTTTCAAATGTTCGTGACAACTAATATGGCTCCCTGACCTGCACTCCTGACTCCCTCTACGTTCTTAATTTTGAACTTTGGTGAAATGTAAACTAAGATCTCTATGTATAAAATCTTATTTTTCCCATGAATACTTTTGCTTGACGTATGATCGACACAATAGACTGTCTTTTAAATAAAATAATTTTCTCCTTGCGCTGATTTAGACAAAATAAATTAAATTTCAAACCTTGGTTCCTCGCTAGTGGTGGTAGGTGTCCTTAAATGTAGGTATTCTTGATATATATATACTGTTTATCTTGTAATTTATTACGTTAAAAACTTCATGTAACCTCTTCTGTTTGTTTTAGTGACACTATGGATCTTCTTTACACAATATATACTTTAAAATATTTATATTCAAATAGGAAGCAAGAATTACGCTATTCTGGCGTCTGAATTTATTTAACCACCAACAACAATAAAATCATAACAAAAGCGGAAATGTTGCTCAAATTCATCTAATGTTTGACATCAAGGCATCCTTTCTTGAAATTAATTAATACATATTTTGACAGCTGTTCATCCGGTAAGTTTAAACATCATTATTCTTAAAAATGACATTTGGCCTAACCTTACTTCCTAGACATAACCATAGTCAACAATAAATTTATAAATTAATGAAGTTTATATGCTGCAATCTTGATTTAAAAGGTTCCACAACACAAACACTGTCTTTGGTAAACTTCAGTTCATTGTTCACATAAATAAAAAATAAACTTACATCTAAGTACATTATACAACGTGTTTGTTTATTACCTTTAGGTAATTGATTTAGAACATAATTCTTTGGTATGTATTTCATGCTTAAGAGTTTAATCTATTTGCATATAGATTTTTGGCTCTTTCAAATTCATTTAAACTGAGATGCTTTCCAAATTTGCTAGTTCTAAATTTAAAAAATTTAATTAATGATCATTTTAACAAATTATGGCATTATATATTTCATTGCTTATCCAAATAACACTGACTAACAATAATAGAGAATATGCTTGTATATTAATGTTATTATTTTGTTTTCTGTTTTAGTGTAAAGTAAAATATGTCGAACGATGTGGATATATATACAATCTACAGAGAACCCATATGCATTACGTGTAAACCGTAAGTATTGTACTTACTACCGACCAGTGGTCCTACTATAACCCCGCATTGCTAATCTGATCCCCCAATTTTGTAGATGACAATCTATATTATCAAAGTAATAATCGAAACTTAACGTTATCATACTAGTTTCCGTAAGAGTTTTCATTTTTGTTTTTATAGAAATTTATATGGCCTTTGCATTTCCCAGCACAACACCCCCCAATTTTGCATGCATTATTTCGATTCTCGAAAGTAATGGGAGCAAAATTTACATACGTGCGGTAATTTTGTGGAATTGACAATTTATTAACATTTCTAGCATCTAAACACAATCTTATTCCCCCATCTGCCCTTTTTTACTACGACTATTGGGTTTATATATGGAATATCACTTCTTTCTATCATTCCTTGCTCTAACATGTTATTTATTTCCTGGTGTACTTGTTTCTGATATTTATGTGGAATCGGATACGTTTTTGATTCAAAATTTTCTATCTCTTTTACTTTAAATTGATGCACATGACCAACAGCTACTCGACTAGTTTCATCGAACAAACTTACATACTAACATAATATATTCTTTATTTTTTCTATCATATTCTTCATTTTCATTTATTATTTCTCTTATATTCTTTTCTTTATATTCTTTCATATAATCTATACCATTTATATAATTCATATTTTCATTTTCAATACTATTTTCTTTACATTTATTCACAATTTCGTCAGTCGTATGCACTATTTCATTGTCGATAATTACAATATTCCTTTCGTAATCTATGATAGGATTATTTTCATTTAATATATCTGATCCCATTACTACATCAAATTCCAAACCTTCCATTATTAATAAATTAACGTTGATTTCCTTTATTTAAATTCATACAAGTCGTTTTGGTTATTTTATTATTTCGTCTGTTCCACTTACTATTTGTTTAAAATTTTGAATTTTGAATGGTTATTTATTTTCGAAATAATTTTGGTACAGTTTTAAGACTTATCCCAGGTCTAATTTTTGTTTTAATTTTGAATTTTGAATGGTTATTTATCCGAAAAACTTTTAGTTCAGTTTATAGACTTGATCTTGGTCTATTGTTGCCGTAATTTCCTTGATCATTTCTGTTTCTATCCCTGTTTTGATATTGATAATTTCTTGGGTTCACATTGTTGTTCGATACCCCAGGTCTTGCTTCATTCTGGTTGTATCGTGGCCTATTTTCATAAGTGTTACCTCCATATCTTTGATTCTCTTGATAATTTGGTCTTCTGTAGTCTGGTTTGTTTTCACCCTTATTTCTTATATTTCTTGTCCTTAGGGTTCTTTCAATTCTTGTCAAATAAGTTAACAGTTGCTCCATCGTTTTGATATTATTTATCGCAATTGTCTCCGTAATCTGGTTTTCGAAATGTCTGGAGATATACATGACTATTTCTTCTTCCTCCATTCTCGGGTGTAGGTACTGTGCTGTATTGTACAAATGCAGACAATAGTTGCTAAAATCTTGATTTCGATGGTAATCGAACTGTCCAAAGTAAAGTTTCTCTCTGAATATTCCTTGATGGAACTCTCCCCAGTAAAATTTCATAAAAAGAAGTTCAAATTCTTCTACATTGTGGATTTCATTTTCTCTACTGGAAAACCATAGTAGAGGATTTCCTACCAGCTGCATCCTTATCACGTCTTTTACATCGTTGATATAAGTTATATATCTTACTTTGTTCTTTATGGTGTTGATAAACACTCTGGGGTGTAATTTGTTTATATTTCCATCAAATTTTGTTCCTGTATCCATATTTATTGGCATACTGTAGCTTCTGGTGTTTTGACTGTTTATTTTGTTGAAGATTTCTTCTCTCGTCTTGCCAATTTGCTCCCCTGTTTTCTTTTTTATGTGTGTTATTTCCGAGTCAACCATTTGTATTTGCATTTGGACTTTTGTAAACTCTTCTCTGGTCTTCTCGGCTTGATTATATAAGTGGTCGTGGATTTCTTGCAGTCCTGTATTCATTTCAGTTTCTATCTTCCTGCAATCTCGTTGACATTTCCGTTTTGCCTCGCCCACGTCACTTCTTATTTGTATAATAACCACCTCATTTTCCTTTTCCAAGGCGCTTTGTTTCCTATTCAGTTCTTCCATGAGATATTTCTCACTCTCTTCTATCTTTCCTGCCATCCTGTTTTCCATATCTTGCTTGAGTTTTTCTACATTTTCTTTCGTTTCTTCTCTGAGATCTTGAATGTTTCTGTACAACATAGCATCATTTTCTTTTAATTTATTCATATCCTGTTTGATTTCTGTTATTTCATTTTGTATAAATACTTCTAAATGTTCGTCTTGCTTCGCCATTTTATCACTCAGGTTTTCTTCTTGCTTTGCCATTTTATCACTCAGGTTTTCTTCTTGCTTCGCCATTTTATCACTCAGGTTTTCTTCTTGCATCGCCATTTTATTACTTAGACTTTCTTCTTGTTTCTGCAATGTTTCATTCATACTTTCATTTATACTTTCCATATTTTGTCGAAACATACTTGCCATTTGTTGCAATAAAGTTTATTCCGTACTTGGCGTTTCTTCTTGTGCGTTCAGTTCTACTGTTTCAGTTTCTTCACTCTCCTCCGGTTTATCTGGTATTTCCTCCTGCGATACGGTTTCTTTTACTAACATTTCTTCTGTTTTCTCTTCTCCTGTGTCTCCTTCATCAAATTGTTCCGCCTGTTGTATTTCTTCAGTCTTCTTTGTTTTTCTAGCTCTTGTTTGCTTTTGATGCGACATTTTTTTGCTTAAATTTCTTTATTTAGGATGGTCAGTAATTAAATTTTTGTTTTTCAGGTCTGGCTCTACCAATGTTAAAAATTCCTGTGCCCAGATGTTGCAGTTTGATCCCCTGTTTTGCTGTGCCTGGACGTTGTGGCTGATTTCCCCTATTTTTGCTGTGCCCGAACGTTGCGGCGCCAATTATTCTGGATAATTGTTTTTATTTTAATTATTTTAATATTATATTTTATTGCCCCACGTTGGGTGCCAATTAATCTGATTGGCTGTTTAATGTATACTTAATTTTTAATTATTTATGTGATTTCAATTTTTAATGCCACACTGTTGTGCGCCAATTAATCTGTTTTACTTAATCGAGTTTTTGATTATTGTTAATTATATATTTATTTATATTAAAATGATATTTATGTTATAGATACTTATATGAATGATCACCCTTTAGATGTGTGTAAACCTTTTTGGTTGTTTTTGTATTCTTTGTTTAAATTGGTATAAATTTAGGTATTGCTTTTGTTGATTATAATTTTAAATGTAACTAGAAATCTTTTATATTAACAGTTTACACAATGTTTTATGGGTGACTCTGTATTTTATAATGTATTTTAACTGAATAAAATGTTTATGACTCTGGTGTTTGAATTTTAGTATATGTATATGTATTTGTCATTTCCAGCTAGCTTCAGTGTTATATGGGTTGCCTACCCTTCTACTATATAAATTGTATTTAAATTATCAATGTACTTACTTTGTCTCAGTGGTAGGTTCTTCTAAATAGGGGAAAAGAAATAGCCTGCAAATATGTAATTAACCTTATTTTTATCTTATTATGTTTTTTTTTTGTTTCAAAGAATTATGTTTTTAGAAAATTTTTATAACTTTTATTGGACAGAATTTTATAAATTTTAAATCTAAACGGATCCGTTGTTATAATTCTCAAGCTTACTAGTAAAATTAAATGATTAATATTATTGACAGAATTTTCGACTGCTTTTCAAATGTTCGTGACAACTAATATGGCTCCCTGACCTGCACTTCTGACTCCCTCTACGTTCTTAATTTTGAACTTTGGTGAAATGTAAACTAAGATCTCTATTTATGTATAAAATCTTATTTTTCCCATGAATACTTTTGCTTGACGTATGATCGACAGAATAGACTGTCTTTTAAATAAAATAATTTTCTCCTTGCGCTGATTTAGACAAAATAAATTAAATTTCAAAACTTTGGTTCCTCGCTAGTGGTGGTAGGTGTCCTTAAATGTAGGTATTCTTGATATATATACTGTTTATCTTGTAATTTATTACGTTAAAAACTTCATGTAACCTCTTCTGTTTGTTTTAGTGACACTATGGATCTTCTTTACACAATATATACTTTAAAATATTTATATTCAAATGGGAAGCAAGAATGACGCTATTCTGGCGTCTGAATTTATTTAACCACCAACAACAATAAAATCATAACAAAAGCGGAAATGTTGCTCAAATTCATCTAATGTTTGACATCAAGGCATCCTTTCTTGAAATTAATTAATACATATTTTGACAGCTGTTCATCCGGTAAGTTTAAACATCATTATTCTTAAAAATGACATTTGGCCTAACCTTACTTCCTAGACATAACCATAGTCAACAATAAATTTATATATTAATGAAGTTTATATGCTGCAATCTTGATTTAAAAGGTTCCACAACACACTGTCTTTGGTAAACTTCAGTTCATTGTTCACATAAATAAAAAATAAACTTACATCTAAGTACATTATACAACGTGTTTGTTTATTACCTTTAGGTAATTGATTTAGAACATAATTCTTTGGAATGTATTTCATGCTTAAGAGTTTAATCTATTTGCATATAGATTTTTGGCTCTTTCAAATTCATTTAAACTGAGATGCTTTCCAAATTTGCTAGTTCTAAATTTAAAAAATTTAATTAATGATCATTTTAACAAATTATGGCATTATATTTTTCATTGCTTATCCAAATAACACTGACTAACAATAATAGAGAATATGCTTGTATATTAATGTTATTATTTTGTTTTCTGTTTTAGTGTAAAGTAAAATATGTCGAACGATGTGGATATATATACAATCTACAGAGAACCCATATGCATTACGTGTAAACCGTAAGTATTGTACTTACTACTGACCAGTGGTCCTACTATAACCCCCCACTGCTAATCTGACCCCCCAATTTTGTAGATCTGACAATCTATATTATCAAAATAATAATCAAAACTTAACGTTATCATACTAGTTTCCGTAAGGGTTTTCATTTTTGTTTTTATAGAAATTTATATGGCCTTTGCATTTCCCAGCACAACATATATATATATATATATATATATATATATATATATATATATATATATATATATATATATATATATATATATATATATATATATATATATTGAAACTGACCCCGGATATGTGTTCTAGGGGACATAATTAGTGCCTATTTCAAAATTTTTTTTCAAAATTCAAAAGTCGGGGTCTCCTGATTAGCGAATTTTTTAAAATAAAATGCACAAATAATAATTTTAGAAAAAAAAGTTTTAAGTACAAGTTCTAGAAAATTTGTCGATTGAAAAGTTAAGTTATAAGCATTTTATTTTTTAAACAATTATTAACAGAGATATAGGTAAAAAAGTCAATAAATGAATGCTAATAGTCGTATAGTTGTAAACGGTGATACAAAAAAAATTATTTAACAGAAAAGATGAAAAATGCAATTATCTACAATAAAGGTCATTACCATTTTTGGCCTAAAGTGCACGGTTACGGAGATATAGGTCGAAACGGTTTTTCTCAAAATGGCAGCACTTCCGCCCTCCCAATTTGTAAGGATTTTGTGTTTTTACATTCACTACGTAATTCTGAACCTATCTATCAAAAAAAAACTCCTGTAGTTTAATGCAGAAAAAAATTCTCTATTGCCTGTACTAATAAGAGACGAAAACTGAAGAATATCTTGATGAAGAAAGCATAGAATACCATCAACACACCATTTATTTTCGAAATTGGCGAAAAAAAATTGGTTAAAATTCTTGCTTTGATTCTTGCTACAAAAACCATTTTTTATGACGGTAGGCTGTTTTGTTGTTTTAGGTAGTTTAACAAGAGTCTATATATGGTACTGATAGTGAGATTTAACAAGAAGTTGGCAAGTACACTTTCTCTACAGCGTGTATGAAAACCACAAATAATGTCTTTAACTTCTATACGATGCCTATTCAAGAGTCTGCATAGCATAAGCTCCAGCAGGCCCCATATTTCTTGTACCTTAATACAGTCTACGATCATGTGCCATGCCGTCCCTTTTGTTGCCGTGCAAAACGGACAGTTGTCTGATGCTAAAAAACCTGCTATTTTTAGGAAAACATGATCTGCGAGGCGGTTTTTACAAAATCTCCATCTAACATCTGCTATGAAGCCCGGGGTGAGTGAATTAAAACATGAATTACAATTGATTTCTTCATCAATCCAGGCTCCTGGAAGTGCGTTACTAAGGTTAAGTTTCAGGTTGTTCATGGTCAGTACTGTTTGAAATCTTCTCCTGGTATGTTTGTTGAGCTGTGTCTCAGTTAGGTCATCTTCAGAGAATTTAATTGTTTTGGAGTGTGTGTGATTTGTGTTGTCTTTTGCCGGTAAAGGAAAATGTTCTTTTATAAGATGATATTTTTCCATCATATTTTCCTGTATAATAAGTGAACTACCTGAAAGAAATTTGATCTGTATAGCTTCCTCTGACATCCATCGGCCGTTTTGGATAAGATCTCCCAATAGTTTAGCTCGCAACTGTACCCATCTAGCGATAAAAATAGGAGGTTTAATGCCCACATTGTTTAGTTTTGACATCACTAATAGCATATTTTTGATATCTTCTATGGAATTTCCATAGTTCGTAATTTTCCAAACGTCAATTTCACAAGCTTCAACCAGCGACTGTACAAATGGACTTGTTTCTCTGGAATGTTGTCTCATGTTGTTTACAATCAAATATTGCCATGATAATCCAAGGGTATTGCTTGATTCTATTAGATGGTTCAAAATGTTTGACCACGGGTTTATTGTCTGCTTCGATCAATCGATTAAGTAATCAGCATCGGAACATTCTCACTTTTGAAGGTATATGTACCAAACCTAACCCACCATTTTTTATCGGAACACATAGATCCTTTTTTGAGACCCAATGTTTTCCGTTCCATATAAAGTCAGTTACCATGTTTTGGAGACTGTCTAGCTGTTTACTCGTAAACGGGATAATCTGCAATGTATGCCACAGAATAGGTGCTACATACTGATTAATTACTACTTTTCGTCCGATTATAGACAGTGTATATTTTTTTTAGCGACCACTTTTGTAACTTTTGTAAGAGTTTTTGCGTCACAAGTTCGTAATTATAATCAACGTCTTGCTTTAAATCATGTGACAAGGTGATACCAAGAACTCTGATTCTATTAGTTGACCAGTCAAATCCCAGTGGTCTGTCAATTCTCCCCTTCCAAGAGCCTGTCCAATATCCTCGTGATTTCTCCTTGTTAAGGATTGCGCCTGACTGATTTGAATATATATTAAATATTTTGTTAAAGCGGGGGAAATCACCTTCATTAGAAATGAAAATAGAGATGTCATCAGCATAAGCGGTGGTGGTAAGATTTCTATAAGACGATGGAATTCGTAGGCCACTTAGGTTATTTCCGCATAATGCCAAGAAGGGTTCAATTGATATTATGTACAGTAATCCTGACAGAGGACATCCCTGGCGAATACCTTTAGAAAATTTAAATTCTCGTGTTAATATGTTACCTATTCTTACATGACTCATACTGTCAGTGTATAGGATTTTAATTAGGTTGGTAAAAGTTTCTCCAAAGTTCATTAAGCTAAGAATATGGAATAGGTACTGATGCTTAACCTGGTCAAAAGCGGACTTCTGGTCAAGATTAAGCAGTGCTAAGGGCAACTGTTGATCATTAGGGTAGTGGAGAATATCTCTGTGCAGATGCAGTGAGTCGTAGATTGTTCTCTTAGGAACGCCGTAGCTTTGGTCATCTCCAATCACGGAAGCTATAACAGAAGATAGTCTTGTTGATAAAACTTTTGCAATAACTTTGTAATCCGTTGTCATGAGGGAGATTGACCTCCAGTTTTCCAATTCAAATGGATTATTTTTCTTGTACATTAGTGAGATAACTGCCTTTCTTGCAGATTTGGGTAGTTCATATCGTTGGTGTATTTCATGTATTAGCTTGGAGAAGCATTTTTTTAGCAAATGCCAAAATTTGAGGTAAAATTCCGGTGTTATTCCATCTATACTTGGGGTTTTATTTTTATTAAGCGATTTCAAGGCTGTAAGTATCTCCACTTCGTCAAACGGTTTATCTAAAATTCGTTTGTCACTATCTGATATTTTTAGTATGTTGGTGTACAGAATATTGCCTTCACTAAGTCTGGAAGAAGGACTTTCTTGGTGTTTCTGCTCGAAGTGTCGAACAACTTCAGTTGATATTTGGCGGATATCGGTCACAATGCCATGAGGGGTTCGAAGATGTGTCATTGATTTATATGAATCGAATGTTAGAAAATTGTCTGTTGTAGGGATATCCTGACTTACGAGCCTCTCAAATTTTGACCTTCTCTGTATTTCGTTTGTACACATCTTTGGTATTCTGTTTGTAACTTGTATAAATCTTCAAGTTTTGGATCAACCTCTGCATATCGATAATCTAAATCCGAAACAAGTTTTTGCAAATATTTAAGCTCATATGTCTCATTCTGTTTTCTTTGCCTAGTGTATAATACTGTTATATCTCTAACTCTTATTTTTAATTTTTCCCACTCATCCACCAAATGAGTGGTTGTTAAATTTTCAGTATAGTCTAAATCATCTAGTAAAGTGTTGTCAATTTCCAGTACGGACATTTTTTTTTGTGTACTGGATGTTTTCTGAAACTCGACTGTGACTGCCAAATGATCTGAGAATGACAACTGAGTATAGCAGGTTTTTAAGGTTTGCAGTAGGTTTCGGCTACAGTATATTCTGTCTAAACAAGAGGCTGATCTAGGTGAGGTTTGTGAAATAAAGGTGAAGCCGCCCTTCTTTCTGTGAAAAAATCTCCAGCGATCTTCTAGTTCAGATTCGTTGATAAAATTGGTCAGGTCTTGTGACAATTTTGAGTCTCTTTTAAGATATGCCTGTCTAATGCAGGATTTGTTGTACAATTAAAGTCACCAGCTAATATAATATAGTGATCGGGGTGGTCCCTTATTTGTTGCAAGCAGTGTAATTTTAGGTTTTGAAGTACATCGCGCGCTAAAGTTTGATTTCTTGGAATATATGTGTAGAAAATCTGCCAGGTGTTTTTAGAATCTTTGACCACAATTTTTTGTGCATAAGATCTATGTCTGAACAATTTTAAAATTTGAATTCTTGCGAATAGCTATTAGTGTTCCTGAGTATTCAGATGTGCATGCGTCAATACGATATTGATATTGTGTGGCGTGCGTGCGTGGGTGCGTGCGCGCGCGCGTGTGTGTCTGTGTATAATATGACATAAATTTAAAAATATAATTATATATATAATTAAGAAATTTTAATGAAACTTGACACGAGTATTTTTTTTTGGTTAATAGCTTGGATGAGTTAGTTAGCCAGCCAGTCTAGGTAATGTAGAATTCGATACCTTAAAACTTCTAGATGCTTCCCTTGACAACCGCTGATTGTCGTCTCGTTACCAGGCAGCCATATATATATATATATATATATATATATATATATATATATATATATATATATATATATATATATATATATATATATATATATATATATATATATATATATATATATGTGTGTATCCATCCAATAACTCAAAAAAATAATTAACCGATTTCGATGAAACTCGGCAAGTGCCTTTTCTTTATTAATGGCTTGAACGGTTCGTTAGCTAGGAAAATGTTTTACCAAAAATAATATTTTTTCAGGAAGAAAATGGACAGATCTTAAGTTTTTTTATAAAAAATGTTATTACGAAAACCAGAAGGCTAAATTTTAAAACATAAACACGTCTACCTACTTATACTAGTATCGGTATTTCAGTTTTACTTATTGTCAAACGTTTAGTTGAGTTTTTATTGAAGAATTAAAGTTTTTTCCTTCATATGTTTTTTTATTTATCGTTCGTTTCAACTGTTGTATACATCTTAACCCAAAAAAAGTGATAAAAAAGCTTAAATAAGTAATAAATTAGTTACAAACCCCTTTAAAAAGCCACCTATTGCTTCTGATTTTTAGAAGAAAAATGATGGTTTTATTCAAGGCAAGTGATATAAACATAGGGGCTTGTCTATGTTTATCTATCATTTGCTGTTTAATAGTAATTTTCAGTTTTTATGCAATTAGTTTCACCATTACTGCATCTACAGACAGAATTATTGAGCTCATCTAAATCTTAAATCACTTATAAATTGTCGTAGATATTTACAGGAATTACCTAGTGTCAGTATTTTAGAGCTTATTTTATTGTGCATTCTAAAACACATATAAGTATGGTTATCTAAATTTATCTCATTAATCCAGCGTATGCTACTAAAAGAAAAATTACAGAACCATATCTCTTGAATGGCGATACATAAAACCTACCTGCATTTAAATAAAATTTTGCAACGCGTAATTAAAGGTGGACATTACTAGACTAGTTTGTTTTTTATAGACGCATATATGAATAAATTTTTATTACACTGTCGGCATTATTCAACATATGTCTTCGTTAGAAGTTGCATACAAAAGGACTGCAATTAAACCTCAAAATACATAAATAAGATACAATTTTATAAACCTATTAATAGAAGTCTGGACCCAGTAAGTGCGTTATGTTAGTGAATGTTCATAAAAATGTTTTTAATAGCAATATGTCTTTTTTAATGTAAGCACACGTCAAATTTCGTTATTACCAGAATAACCAATATAGTAGAAACAATGTAGCATATTTCATCAAAGTAACTTAACTGTTTGAAAATGTACAACAAACTTTCGGTAAATAAGCTTAAAATGTTGCGTTTATTCGAAAGAAAACTCAAAATTTTCCCGAAAACCTGATCTGATATTCCTGGCTAACGAACTTATCCAAGCCACATACAAAAGAAAGGTACCTGCCAAATTTTGTCAAAATCGGCCCATTAGTTTTTTAGTTATCGGTGTGATGCATTGAATATATATATATATATATATATATATATATATATATATATATATATATATATATAAACACATAAAACTGAAACTGGCCCTGGATATGGGTTCTAGGTGTCCTAGTTCACGCTCATTTGAAGAAATCTTTTCAAAATTAAAAAGCCGCGGTATCCTCAACTTTTTCTACGAAAATCCGCATACATTATAGACTATTAAACCCTAAACTATATAACTAAAACTACTGCCAAAGCATCAGAGAAAGGGTCTGTTTGAAATTAGCTCCCTGCAAATGTTTCAGTATAATAATAAACAATGACGATTGAAGCTCAAACTAAATGACTTGAAAAACACATTTCTTGCGACATTTCCTCTACATAACCCGTATTAGTTTCAGGTTTTTTCCTAAAAGATGCCAATTTTTTTAAAATCGTGATTGTGACGTCTTAAGCCAAAAAAAATAGACAAAGTAACTTTTCTGGCTTTTTTGTTGTTTTTTTTTTGCTGCAAAAAACCTAATCTTTGTCTGTAACATACAATAGATTTTGTTATCTACACAAAATTTGTTTTTGTGCGTTTATCTGGTCATCAGTGACACCCAAATTTTTTTCTTTATATGCTTATTACTTTTTTTTTCATTTAACCTAGAGATATAAATTTTGGTACCGACTCCAGGTTAGGTCACCACTTACCACAGATCCCAATAGAAGCACAGAGCACGGAAGACTAAATTCATTGCTACTCAAACTATGTACGAAGCCGTTGGTGGCATTTCTTCTTCTAATGAAGTGAACCACAGAAGTCTCAACATTTGGAACCAACAAATTCTCACGCCACCATGCCACAAAACCCTCAACCACTTCCAGTGCTCGAATTTGGAGACCCTCAAAATATGATTCAAAAATCACCACAGACACATCGTCTGCATATAAGATTACGTTACAATTGTTTTAAGTATTCAGGCAAATCATTTATGTGTGCAAGAAAAAGTAAACGTGACAAAATCGATCCATAAGGGATACCAAGCTTAATTGGATGCTCACCAAAGCGCATTACCGATGCGGAGCCTCATTATGCTTCGCGGAAGATAGGAGTCCAACCAATCCAGAATCGCTCCACTGATGTCCTCTAGGTTTTTAAGCAAAAATCGTAATTAAGAAATTCAAAAACACGGCTTCATACCGTGGGTTCTAATGTGTGGTGGCAGGCGTAACTAAATTTGTACAAAATCATTGTTCGCTGATTGGACTTGGAGAATGCAAGGCAGGTTAACGTGGCTGTTTAAACTAGACATACCAGAGATAACTAAGAAATTTGTTGTTGGCATTTCTAGTGATTGGTATACCTAGTTGCTACATTTTGATAGGCAGTAATGACATTGACATGCTTAGGATTTAGGCTTAAGATTTGCAGGGACTTGTCACTGGTATTGGCAGAAACACCACAGTATCTCATCCTGATGCATGAAGGTGATCGCGAAGTAGTAATTGTATAACAAGGGAAAGGTTTGTTGTTTATAAATAGAGAGGTGTCTACCTATAACCGAAAGGGGGGTACAGTCTATTATGACACATATGAGCTTTGGATTCTGGGTGTTTGATGTACTGTATTATTATATATTATCTACTGGAGGTCAGGTCAGGTCATTACGTGACAGCCATTTGCAGGTAATAGTGTTCGACTGGAGACTACATGTATTTATTTTCGAGTGTAGAAAATATTTCAAACTGTACTGAAACAACTTACGGCCAGGCAACCCAATTTGGTGTTATGCAATTACAGTAATTTCTGTGTTAATTGCTTACTTATCATGTCAGGCAATGGCATCAAATCAGACAATTGAATGTGGTGGATAATATACAGTATCCTCTGAGTATAGGTTTTATATGTATGGTGGCAGCTCATACACACGTTTTATTAATTTGTCTACCTTTGATGTCGGGCAATATCAAATATGTGTGATTTTACTCACAGAAAGTGTTCCGATAACAGTCTTACAAGTTCTTGGTATATTGCTTAACATGCCCAACATTCATAAACATATTTCACGACACTTTAAAGATTGGTTTTAGACTGTCTACGAGGCAACAGGTCTGCGGTATTAGATAAAAATTGGACTGCGGCATATTACACAACACTTTAATGATTGGTTTCAGACTGTCTCCGAGGCAACAGGTCTGCGGTATTAGGTCGAAACTGGACTGATGTTTAGCTTTCCTACTTCAAAGGAGTTGCGCTGTAGATTTTTGGAAATTTGGAATTTAGAATTCACCAACTTAAGATAAGGGTTATAATTTTCTGGGTTAATTAGGTAACTACTTTCTCCTTGCACGCATAGCTTGTGATACGAGGTGGTAGGCACATTTAAAATGTGTCGGAAATAGGGTAATCTAAGGCAGGTTGACATAACTCTTTTGGACTGGAGAGGTGACTGTTGAAAAATAACATTTTTGTTGGCATCTAGATATCGTTTTTGTGTGCTAGATATTTTACGCCAGTGGCTTTCTAGAATTAATGCAGGCGCTTCACCTTTTTATCAGCAGTCATTAAAAATTAGGATCGCCTGAAAAGTACATGTACCTATTAATTTTTTGCATTAAAAATATTTTTCCACATTTGACAAATAAATTCAAACAGATTTTCTAGGTTGCGAACAAATACTTCCATAATTAATTTCCATACAGCATATAGCTTATTAAGCTCAGACCGTTTTAGTTTAGCTCAGTTTCGGTCTCACGACTATTTTCGATGAGCACTAGATATAGGCAGATTAAAAATAAGCAGGTGTATATTGTATATACTGAACTTATATATACTTTAACCGCTACTTAGAAAAATGTAGGACCTACATACATTCTACTATTTGTTTTTAATTGTACTAAACATTTATCTGGGGTTTGAAGTATATATGAATAATCATACACTTGTTTATCCTTAGTTTGTATCTAGTGCTCATCGAGAATAGTCGTAAAACCGATTTCTGAGCCTAACAAACTTTCCTGTGAAGTTTTTATTTTTTTTAACCAAACGATATGCTTCACCTAGAGCCAAGCGGAAATTTACTTTCTTTTATACAGTTTCAGACTTACACTGTCGTCTGACTGAGATGTTACATTTGTAAACAATCTACAGGTCTTAACGGTGTAATTTAATAACTCAATTTAGGTAGTGTGAAAATACTGACAATGTTATCTGTGTATCACGTCTTGTTTTCTTAGTATACTAACCTCTTTTTATTACACATTTTTAAAGTGACATCAAATGACACAGTTACATGTGCTGCATGTATAGTAGCCTCTGTGTTTATTACACCGTTTGCAAGTGACATCAATTAACACAATTACATATGCTACATGTATAGTAACCTCTGTGTGTTTAATATTCAGGTTTTATGCTTATTGTGGCAGCTCATAGACACATTTTGTTGGTTTTCCTAGCAAAGTAACCTCGGTTGTCAGAACACACCAAAAATGCATGATCTCTGCTTCCACGGAGTGCATTGATAAATCGATCAAACCTACATAATCCACAACACCCACCCACAAATTTATGCCATAAGACGTCCATATGGCCACTCAAACCTACATAATCCACAACACCCACCCACAAATTTAGGCCATAAGACGTCCATATGGCCACTTTTGATGCTAAAGCTTGTGAGGTTACAAGAGCAGTACGGCCTGTCCTGGTCTCTCTCTATCTCTCTCTCTCTCTCTCTCTCTGTGTGTGTGTGTGGGGGGGGGGGGGGTAATGGCGCCACTTTGGCCAGGCAGTGACGTCACATGTCGGTATGTAACATGTGAACATTCCAAGGTGTCTGACCTATTATTTCTAGGGAAATTATTCTAGGGAAATTTTGATGTTTTTTTTAAACCAATTCAGATCAGGTGAGTTTCAAACCCGGGGCATTCAAATGACAAGTAGGGGACCCTAGCCACTGCGCTATGTGAGCAGTTATTATTTCACCGTTTGAGGTTTGTATATATATATATATATATAGATATATATATATATATATATATATATATATATATATATATATATATATATATATATATATATATATATATATATATATATATATATATATACACGACTTTATATAAATCAAATGCAATTAATTAAATTGTTTGAGCCATAAACATGTAATATGTTTAAATTAAAAAGCTTTTGTTATTATTAGACATTGGACGATTTACAAATAGGAATTAATATGTTTTAATATTATATGACTGGAGCATAGTGTTGTATATATAAATGATAAACATAAAGCAATTGACAGGACGTAATAATTAACTCCGTCGCTTGTCACCGTCTCTCACAGTTGCTGAGAGAACGAGGAGAGTGATACTTTTAGTGAATTTTCTTAGAAAAAATTCACTAATGGGGAGATCCCGACTTTTGAATTTTGAAAAAATGTTTGCAAATGAGCGCGATCTAGGACCCCAAGAACCCATATCCGGGGTCAGTTTCAATTATATATATATATATATATATATATATATATATATATATATATATATATATATATATATATATATATATATATATATATATATATATATATATATGTGTATCACACCGATAACTCAAAAAATAATAGGCCGATTTTGATAAAATTTGGCATGTACCTTTCTTTTGTAAATGGCTTGGATAAGTTCGTTAGTCAGAAAAATCCGATGAGGTTTTCCGGGAAAATTTTGAGTTTTCATTCGAAAAAAATTCTTATCTCAAAAAGTAATAAGCCGATTTTAATAAAATTTGGCATGTACCTTCCTTTTGTAAATGGATTTGACAAGTTCGTTAGTCAAGAAAATCGGATGAGGTTTTCCGGGAAAATTTTGAGTTTTCATTCAAAAAAATTCTTATCTCAAAAAGTAATAAGCCGATTTTAATAAAATTTGGCATGTACCTTCCTTTTGTAAATGGCTTTGACAAGTTTGTTAGTCAGGAAAATCGGACGAGGTTTTCCGGAAAAGTTTTGAGTTTTCATTCGAAAAAAATTTTTATCTCAAAGAATAATGGGCAGATTTTGATATAATTTGGCATGTACATTCCTTTTGTAAATGGCTTTGATAAGTTCGTTAATCAGAAAAATCGGACGAGGTTTTCCGGAAAAATTTTGAGTTTTCATTTGAAAAAAATTTTTATCTTAAAAAATATAAAATCTATGATAACCAAATTTGGTAGATAGGTTTACGATATAAAAAGGAAACTATACACCAAAATTTAGATTTCTATGTTACAAGAAAAAAAGTTATAATAAAATATTTTGTGCCAAATCATTTCTATGAAAATTCACTACCCTAACGCACTTGCTGCGTCCAGGCTTTTTCAAACTAATGATATCAGAACAGACGCGAAACTTGCGAGTATATATGTAACTAAATGTATATAAATCAGGTGCTATTAATATAATATAATAAATAGTTTGAGTCAATAACATTTAACATAAAATAACACATAGGCAATAATAGAGGTCGCTTGTTAACTTATTATTGCCGAACAAACAAATACGGGGGTCAAACATATACGAGGGGATACTGAATAGGCGTAAACAGTAGGCCCAGGTTTTTAAGTAAAACTAAGAAGATATGCAATCAACACAGACGGCCTTTTTAAAAGTAATAGAGTTTAACATTTTTATTTTATTTGAAAGAGATACAGGTTCGATTCCTGATATATGTTCCTTAATATGGTAGCGTCAAACAAATACGAGAGGGTACTGAATAACTAAACAGTAAGCTTAGAAACAATGGTACGCATGTGTGGTTACAGGTTCAAATCCTGATGTTTACAACTTTTTTAGTTTTTAATTTAGACCGTATGTGTGAGGTATCATTTTACTCAGCTCGATGAGTAGAATACAAAAATAGCATATGCGCATGCACAAACCAACTTGTATATTTTTTGCTTTAGACTCTATGTGTGAGGTATCATTTTACTTGGCTCGATGCGTAGAATACAAAAATAGCATATGCGCATGCGCAAACCAACTTTTAGAGTTTTTGTTTTAGACCTTTTGTGGGGTATCATTTTACTTGCTTCGGTGAGTAGAATTCAAAAAAATAGCATATGCGCATGCGCAAACCAACTTTTTTAATTTGGGGTTAGAGGTTACATGTGGGGTATCATTTTAAACGTGTTGATGTGCAGAGTTCAAATTTTGTATATGCGCATGCGCAAACCAACTTTTTTAGTTTTTGATTTAGAGGGCAAGTGTGAGGTACCATTTCACTCGGCTCAGTAAGCAGAATTCAAAAATAATATATGCGCATGTGCAAACCAACTAGAAATCATTTCGAAGTAACTAACAACTCAAACTGAATGTCTTGAAGTGTAGAGTTCAAATTTTTGTAAACCAGCTCACTCTCCATCATTTCAGAGTAAACTTAATCATGTGACCAGTCCAAGCAATTGGTTTGAGGTGTAGATTTCAAGTTTGTAAGCCATCACATGTCATTCGTTTTTAGAGCAGCAACGCATCCATGTAACTCCTTAAACTTAATTTGTATACTTACAGTTCATTCTGCTAACATTATGTCTTAAGTCTGATTAGGTAACATTAATTTAAAAAAAAACAAATTAAAATAATACCAAGTTATAAAGTACAACACTAAGAAAAAGAACAATTGTTTGTTTTGAAACATTCATGCTAGTTTACCTAATAAGTCAAACTGAATGCCTGGAAGTTAATTTACTTTAAAAAAAATGAAAATATTACCAACTTATAAACTACAACACTAAGAAAAAGAACAATTGTTTGTTTTGAAACATTCATGCTAGTTTACCTAACAAATCAAACTGAATGTCTGGAAGTGTAGAATACATTTTTGGAAACCAACACGAGTACCATTTTAGAGTAATCTTAGCCATGTGACCACTCAAACTAATTGTCTTGAGGTGTAACTTTGAAGTTTTATTTCTTTTCAAACATTCATATTCTGAGCCAGTTTACCTAATAAAGCAAACTAAATTGTCTGAGGAGCAACCTCCAATTTTCATAAACCAACACGACTAGCATTTCCGAGTAATCTTAGTCATGTGACCAGTCAAACTATTGGTCTTGAAGTATAGCTTTTCAAGTTTTATTTGTTTTCAAACATTTATATAGTGAACTAGTTCACCTAGCTACACAAACTAAATATCTTGAAGAGTAGTCTTCAACTTTCATAGAACAACAGGTCTATCATTTAAGAGTAATCTTAGCCATGTGACCACTCAAACCAATTGTCTTGAAGTGTAACTTTCAAGTTTTATTTGTTTTCAAACATTTATATTCTGAACTAGTTCACCTAACTACACAAACTAAATATCTTGAAGAGTAGTCTTCAATTTTCATAAAACAACAGGTCTAACAGCTGTCTAACAACTGTCTAACAGCTGTCTAACAGCTACGGTATAACAACTGTCTTGCAGGACAGCTGTCTAGCAGGACAGCTGTCGTTGCTGTCTGTTGAATATTAAGACAAGAAGCACCCGCTAAGGTTCAGTCGTTAACCAGCAGTGAAGGTGGAAACAATAAGTTGTGTTGTCTGTGCTGTTGGTGCTGTCTGTCGAATATTAAGACAAGAAGCATCCGCTAAGGTTCAGTCGGTAACCAACAGTGAAGGTGAAAACAATAAATATCTGTTTACTTTAACAAACACGAAGCTTAACTTCGGTCATTAACCAACAGTCGGTTGTGTAGCACGAAACAATGGCCATCCAAATACTTGAAGACATAGTGAACTCCAATAAGAAGTTTAAACTCGATCGACGAAGCGTATGCTTTAGGCTCCAAGATATGCCTGATGATGTACACGATCCAGAGAAGTGGATCAAAGATCGTATTAAAGATGTTGTGAGCCAGTCCATGATGTAGATCTCGAAGACAGGGTGGGGTTTACCTTTAACTCTGAAGGATTCGACAAGGGGGCTGCTCACTTGCCATTCAGAAAAGCAAAGAATGTTGCTTTCGAAGGCGTTTGGCACCTACCGAGCAAGATATACCAGAGTAAACGACCCGGTTTTCATTCTGATACTTTTAAAATGACGATGACTCAAGTGAAAACCACTAAGCCTTCAATACATGTCAATTCAATCTCTTAACCCATCATCATCATCATCATACATTCAGAGGGGCCACTTGTACGTAGCTTGCAAGCCTTTAATAATACAAACACATGTCAATTTAATCTCTTAACACATCACTAAGATCATAGATTCAGAGGGGCCACTTGTAGGTAGCTTGCTACCTCTACGCCCCTAAACGCTGGTTGGTTGGTTGGGTGGCTGGATAGTTGGTTGGTTGGAAAAATGATTGGATATCCAACAGGCTAAATTTAGACTCAAATCTTTGCAAACATATGTACCACATATCAAGTCGTTTACAGTCTGAGCTCCACCCATTTTTACCAAGTATGTAGCAGTTGTAGGTAGTAAGTTAACTCCCGCTTGAACGTATACCGGCTACCCAAATGTTCCGCTAGCTTGTTGTAATAGACAATCGACTCTTTAGTTTTCTTTAAATTCGCTTACGAAAAATAAAAAATTTTTGTTGCACTTTTTATAGAAATGTTTGGATATCTAGCAAGCCAAATTTAATATCAAATCTTTGCAAACATATGCACCACATATCAAGTCGTTTACAGTCTGAGCTCCACCCATTTTTACCAAGTATGTAGCAGTTGTAGGTACTAATTCAACTCTTTTTGCTGGAACATTTGGACCAACGGAATTTCGTTGGTCCAAATGGCCCGCCTGCTTGTTATTGTAATACGCAATTAACTCTTTGGTTTTCTTATTTTTCTAATCAAACTTTTTAATTTTTTACACTATCAAAATTTAAATTATATAGACACATAAAAGCTACATCTCAAGACTAGTTTGACTGGTCACATGACTAAGATTACCCTGAAATAACAGAGATGAGTTGGTTTACGAAAATTGAAGGTTTCACTTCAAGACATCAATTTGATTTGTTAGGTAAACTAGCTCAGAATATGAATGTTTGAAAACAAATAAAACCTGAAGGCTACACCTCAAGATAATTAGTTTGAGTGGTCACATGGCTAAGACTACTCTGAATTTATAGTCGTGTTGGTTTATGAAAATTGGAGGTTGCTCTACAAGATATTTAGCTTGTGTAGTTAGGTAAACTAGTGCAGAATATGAATGTTTGAAAACAAATAAAACTTGAAAGCTACACAATTGGTTTGAGTGATCACATAACTGATTGCTCTGAAATGATAAATCTGTTATTTTATTAAAATTGAAGACTACTCTTCAAGATATTTAGTTTGTGTAGTTAGGTGAACTAGTTCAGAATATAAATGTTTGAAAACAAATAAAACTTGAAAGATACACCTCAAGACAATTGGTTTGAGTGGTCACATGGCTAAGACTACTCTGAAATGATAGAGACCTGTTGTTTTATAAAAGTTGACTATTCAAGATATTTAGTTTGTGTAGTTAGGTGAACTAGTACAGAATATAAATGTTTGAAAACAAATAAAACTTGAAAAGCTATACCCCAAGACCAATAGTTTGACTGGTCACATGACTAAGATTACTCTGAAATGCTAATCGTTTTGGTTTATGAAAATTGGAGGTTGCTCCTGAAACAATTTAGTTTGCTTTGTTAGGTAAACTGGCTCAGAATATGAATGTTTAAAAACAAATAGTTTGAGTGGTCACATGGCCAAGATTACTCTAAAATGGTAGACACATGTTGGTTTACAAAAATTGTATTCTACACTACCAGACATTCAGTTCGATTGGTTAGGTAAACTAGCATGAATGTTTCAAAATAAACAATTGTTCTTTTTCTTAGTGTTGAACTTTATAACTTGATATTATTTTCATTTTTTTTAAAATTAAATTAACTTCCAGACATTCAGTTTGACTTATTAGGCAACCTAGCATGAATGTTTCAAAACAAACAATTGTTCTTTTTCTTAGTGTTGTACTTTATAACTTGGTATTATTTTCATTTGTTTTTTTTAAATTAATGTTATCTAAACAGACTTAAGATATAATGAAATAATGGTAGCAGACGAACTGTAAGTATACAAATTAAGTTTGTTACTGTAAGGTTACATGAATGTGTTGCTGCTCTTAAAACGAATGACATGTAATGGCTTACATACTTGAAAGCTACACCTCAAATCAATTGGTTGTTCACATGATTAAGTTTACTCTGAAATGATGGAAAGTGAGCTGGTTTACAAAAATTTGAACTCTACACTTCAAGACATTCAGCTTCAGTTGTTAGTTACTTCGAAATGATTTCTACTTGGTTTTCACATGCGCATATGTTATTTTTGAATTCTGCTTACTGAGCCGAGTAAAATGATACCTCACACTTGCCCTCTAAATAAAAAAATAAAAAAGTGGTTTGCGCATGCGCATATGCTATTTTTGTATTCTACTCATCGAGCCAAGTAAAATGATACCTCACACATAGTCTAACGCAAAAACTCTAAGTTGGTTTGCGCATGCGCATATGCTATTTTTGTATTCTACTCATCGAGCTGAGTAAAATGATACCTCACACATAAGGCCTAAAGTAAAAACTAAAAAAGTTGTAAACATCAGGATTTAAACCTATAACCAACCATTGTTTCTGAGCTTACCGTTTAGTTATTCAGTATTTGTTTGATGCTACCATATTAACGGGCATATATCAGGAATCGAACCTGTATCTCTTTCAAATAAAATCAAAATGTTAGACCATTATTTTTAGCAAGTCAGGTCGTCTGTGTTGATTGCATATCTTCTTAGTTTCACTTAAAAACCTGAGCTTGATGTTTACACCTATTCAGTACCCCCTCGTATATGTTTGACCCCCATATTTGTTTGTTCGGCAATAATAAATTAAGGAGCGACCTTCATTGCCTATGTGTTATTTTATTTTAAATGTTATTGACTCAAACTATTTAACATATTATATTAATAGCATCGATTTATATACATTTAGTTACATATGTACTAACAAGTTTCACGTCTGTTCTGATCCCATTAGTTTTTAAAAGTATCATGTAGTGTGGCGGTCGGAGAGCGGGGCTCACTCTCCTTGTTCTCTCAGCAACTGGGGAGAGACTGTGACAAGCGACAGAGCTAATTATTACGTCCTATGTCAATTGCTTTATGTTTAGCATTTATATATACAACACTATGCTCCAGTCATATAATATTAACACATATTAATTCCTATTTGTGAATCGTCCAATGTCTAATAATAACAAAAGCTTTTTAATTTAAACATATTACATGTTCTTGGCTCAAACAATTTAATTAATTGTATTTGATTTATATAAAGTCGTGTATATATACAAACCTCAAACAGTAAAATAATAAGTGCTTCTATAGCTCAGAGGTTGTTGTGTAATAGGCTGTGCACGGTTGAGCGTTGCAATGATCCACTTGTGGGGAAGGACGCCTTTCATCCTTCTTTGAAAATTTCGCTGGACCTGATTGATGAGTTCTCCCGTAATAAATGTATTCCGTCCAGGGTTGTACCGTCTTACAACTTTCGCAAAGCGGATCTGAGACTTCTTTATGACGCACTCCTGGGTGTGGACTGGTCTTTCCTGGTAAATAGTCTTGACGACCCCGATGTGCTTTGTGAACTATTCTGCAGCAAAGTATACAATGTCTTAGATATGCACATCCCGAGAACAGTGTCTAGACGCAGTTCTTATCCAGCATGGTTTACCAATTAAATTATCAGTAAGATTTTGCTTAAATATCGTTTCTGGAGGCAGTTTAAGCGTCATGGCGATCAAAATATCTATGTGGAATTCAGTAGGGTGTGAGCTTCTGTCAAGACTGATATCGGAAGACAGTTCAGAGAGTATGTTTCCCAGTGTGAGTCTGGTATTTCAACTGAACCTCGGAAGTTTTGGAATTATATTAATTCTAAGAAAGGCTCTAACAATATTCCAAACGTTATGTATAACGGCACAAGTCAATTTAGAGGTGCAAAAGCCATTGCTGAAGCATTTGCCAGAGTTTTCAAGGAGACCTATTTGCCCCGCTCCTCAGCTGACAACATGCCTTATTCCCCAGTCATTTCAAATAATACTTTGAATATTACCTCTGTTTCAGAGGATGATGTACTTACTGCTCTGAGAGGATTAAAACCTGCCTTGACTGCGGGCGCAGGTGAGATCCCCTCCTTTATTTTGCGAGACTGTGCTTCTGTTTTTGCCTACCCTCTTACTTTAATCTTTAATAGCTGCATTCAACAAACCAAATACCCATCTTTGGAAGAGATCTAAATCGTGTCCTATTGGTAAGGGTGGTAGTAGGACAAGTGTTCTTGAATACAGGCAGGTCATTATTTCGAATAACTTTGGTAAGCTTTTTGAATCGGTACTGCATCCCTTAATGTATAATCCTGCCCAACACGATTTCATACCCGATCGATCTACTGTAACAAATTTATTATCTTTCACCCAATACGTTTCGACATCGTTTCAGCATAGATCTCAGGTGGATGTCATATACATGGATATTTCCAAAGCTTTTGACCTGCTTGACCATGGCATCCTATTGCATAAGCTTAAATCTTTTGGTTTCTCTGATCATTTGTTAGAACTGTTCAGATCATACCTGAGTAATAGGAGTCAGTATGTTGCGGTGGAAGGTGTTACATCGTCAGAGTTCATGGCTACATCTGGAGTCCCTCAAGGATCTATTTTGGGGCCTTTATTATTTAATATCTTTATAAATGATGTGGTGGTGGACAATGATGTCAATTATTTGTTATATGCTGACGAGATTAAGATTTTTTTGGAAGTAAATAACTTGTCTGATTGTCATAGAATTCAAGCTGTGGTAAAGTGGAGTTACGAACACCGGCTCTCACTGAATGTACACAAGTGCTGTGTCATGACGTTCACTCTGAGAAAGCTTCCAGTGCGGTTTGGTTATAGCATGCATAGTTCGTATCTACCGAGAAATGAGCTGATTACTGATCTGGGGATTACTTTTGATACCAAATTGTCATTTGCTCCACATAGTTTGAATATTGGTTGCTTATAGGATGTTAGGATTTGTTATAAGAACTTCAAAAGACTTTGTGTCAATCAAAACCATGGTAATTATATTTAATGCATTTGTCCGGTCATATGGTGCCCAAACTATTCTGTGTACATTGATTGTTTGGAGCGAGTACAGAGGCGATTCCTAAAATTTCTTGTATTTAAGGAGGATGGCATCTACCCTGCACAACATGTTTCTCACTCATGCCTACTCTCAAGATTTTCTGCCAATAGCTTGCCACAGAGATGTAATTGCACTTTCATTGTGTTTTTATATAAAATAATTTCGAATGAGATTGAGTGCTCTGATATCGTGGGTGGGTTAAACTTTCCAGTGCCGACGTATAATGCTAGAAACACTTTGACTTTCTACCTACCCACTGCAAAGCTCAATGTGGTACAGTCGTCACCACTGTATACAATGTGTAGTTTATATAATCAGCTGAGTGGCAGTATTGACATTTTTCACTGCACAGCTGCTGAGGTCAAGCAACTGATGTTACGCTAAATTGTTCTGTCATTCTTAGTTCTGCTGACTACCTTTAGAATTATTAATTTTGTTTCAGAATATTATGTGTATTCCAGCATCCAATAATTGGATTTTCTCTGTAGGATGCTGTTGTAATTTAGATAAATAAATAAATAAATATATATATATATATATATATATATATATATATATATATATATATATATATATATATATATATATATATATATCTATATATATATATATATATATATATATATATATATATATATATATATATATATATATATCTAGTATGTATGTAGGTATGTAGGTAATTATAATATTTATGGGAAATAAATGTGGCAGCAAAGTGACAATAAGCTTATATTAAGTGCAAAGGACAATCTTAAAGTGACAAAGACCTGGTCCTTGTGTAACCATACCATATGCTTAAGTGAAATGAAGGGAAACCATATATGTCAATGCAGCATTAAAATTCATGGTACACAGGACTGGCAGCTTACCGATCCCTCCAAAGGGTGCAACGTGTAAATATAAAAGAAAAATAATTTAATGTTCCTAGTGAGATTTGAACCCGGGATACTTAGGTGCAGAGACACACATTCTTACCACTGACGCTGCGTGACAGTAATGTAAAACAATGTAGCAATCTAAGCAAGTGTCTCATACCAGGCTATCTCACCTTGACATATGTCGCAAACACAATTAATATTAATGAACAGCACACTTAAACACGTTCTTATTAATTAGCACATTAACATATTAACGATAATTTAGTAAGGCTGTGGTGCATTATTTATAATAGGAGCAAAATATATTTTTTCCTTTTCTTGTCATTAAAATTCAATCCACCTGTGTGTTTTTTTGTTTGTTTCTTTAATGTTGACCTATTTTTGTGTCTATGGCCTGATATCATTTACAATTATTCTAAATACCTGTTGGACTGCATTGTGTTTTCTTTTTAATTCAATAAGGGCGATATCCCTTTGATATTTTGTGGGTTTCTGGTTAGTCCCGGGCTTTCTCAGTCCGTGAATGGGTACCGTGTTTGGAATTTTTCATTCTTCTTGGAAGTGCTGTAGCCATAAAATTGCACTTTAAAGAGAATCTAGTCTCCAAAACTTTTTGAGGGTTTCCACAGATATACTGGTTTAATTGTTATCTAGGTTACCTTTTCCAAAATACAGGATGGTCCAAATACCATGTGTGACTATTGCTATCACCAAAACGGTAAGAGTTTCAAGGTCGGTTAAATTAGGAAAAGTTGTCATTTTTAAACCTTTTAATATGATGTTTACAGTGTTTCAAATTGTTTTTACTTTTTGAGATATTAAGGAAAATGTAAAATTGTTTCAAATTTTCAATCAATAATATTTCAAAAACAATCAATCTGATGAAAAAAGTTCAGTACATAATTTCTTCAGCTTTTTATTCTCTACAACATAGGCTTATCGCTTTCTCTGAGTGTGACGTTTGAATTATCGAAGCCAATGCCCTTTTTTTAAATACCGACCTGGATTTTTATATCACCATATTAAAGGAAATTTTAATTATAAATTCAACCATGTATCACAAATCTACGCTTCCCGACGTTTTGGTACCGAAAAAATCAACAATATTTTTTTGAATTGGGCACTGTATATGATATTTTATCATGAGTTTCGTAATGCAGGAAGACTTTTAATTTACATTTTACCATGTCTACAAATAAAAATAAGTGAATTTTATATTTTATTGAATTACAGTTATTGGTATAAACAATAACTAAATAATACATGCAGTTTACTTAGCAGAACATGAGGAAGCCTATTAAAAGTCATCTTAAATTGATTACAGTCTGTGTGTGAGCTCATGTCTTGGCTGTAGCTACTCTGGCCATCCGCTCCTTTTCTAATATTTTAGCCTACATCTGTGTTCAACTGATGATTTTATTTGTTAATTCGTCAAATCACTACACTTTCCATAAGGTTTTCTAAAATCTAAAATATGTAAACTATATATAATACTCAATTTATTTATACACATATATATATATATATATATATATATATATATATATATATATATATATATATATATATATATATATATATATATATCTATATCTATATCTATATCTATATCTATATCTATATCTATATTATATATATATATATATATATATATATATATATATATATATATATATATATATATATATATGTGTATAAATAAATTGAGTATTATATATAGTTTACATATTTTAGATTTTAGAAAACCTTATGGAAAGTGTAGTGATTTGACGAATTAACAAATAAAATCATCAGTTGAACACAGATGTAGGCTAAAATATTAGAAAAGGAGCGGATGGCCAGAGTAGCTACAGCCAAGACATGAGCTCACACACAGACTGTAATCAATTTAAGATGACTTTTAATAGGCTTCCTCATGTTCTGCTAAGTAAACTGCATGTATTATTTAGTTATTGTTTATACCAATAACTGTAATTCAATAAAATATAAAATTCACTTATTTTTATTTGTAGACATGGTAAAATGTAAATTAAAAGTCTTCCTGCATTACGAAACTCATGATAAAATATCATATACAGTGCCCAATTCAAAAAAATATTGTTGATTTTTTCGGTACCAAAACGTCGGGAAGCGTAGATTTGTGATACATGGTTGAATTTATAATTAAAATTTCCTTTAATATGGTGATATAAAAATCCAGGTCGGTATTTAAAAAAAGGGCATTGGCTTCGATAATTCAAACGTCACACTCAGAGAAAGCGATAAGCCTATGTTGTAGAGAATAAAAAGCTGAAGAAATTATGTACTGAACTTTTTTCATCAGATTGATTGTTTTTGAAATATTATTGATTGAAAATTTGAAACAATTTTACATTTTCCTTAATATCTCAAAAAGTAAAAACAATTTGAAACACTGTAAACATCATATTAAAAGGTTTAAAAATGACAACTTTTCCTAATTTAACCGACCTTGAAACTCTTACCGTTTTGGTGATAGCAATAGTCACACATGGTATTTGGACCATCCTGTATTTTGGAAAAGGTAACCTAGATAACAATTAAACCAGTATATCTGTGGAAACCCTCAAAAAGTTTTGGAGACTAGATTCTCTTTAAAGTGCAATTTTATGGCTACAGCACTTCCAAGAAGAATGAAAAATTCCAAACACGGTACCCATTCACGGACTGAGAAAGCCCGGGACTAACCAGAAACCCACAAAATATCAAAGGGATATCGCCCTTATTGAATTAAAAAGAAAACACAATGCAGTCCAACAGGTATTTAGAATAATTGTAAATGATATCAGGCCATAGACACAAAAATAGGTCAACATTAAAGAAACAAACAAAAAAACACACAGGTGGATTGAATTTTAATGACAAGAAAAGGAAAAAATATATTTTGCTCCTATTATAAATAATGCACCACAGCCTTACTAAATTATCGTTAATATGTTAATGTGCTAATTAATAAGAACGTGTTTAAGTGTGCTGTTCATTAATATTAATTGTGTTTGCGACATATGTCAAGGTGAGATAGCCTGGTATGAGACACTTGCTTAGATTGCTACATTGTTTTACATTACTGTCACGCAGCGTCAGTGGTAAGAATGTGTGTCTCTGCACCTAAGTATCCCGGGTTCAAATCTCACTAGGAACATTAAATTATTTTTCTTTTATATTTACACGTTGCACCCTTTGGAGGGATCGGTAAGCTGCCAGTCCTGTGTACCATGAATTTTAATGCTGCATTGACATATATGGTTTCCCTTCATTTCACTTAAGCATATGGTATGGTTACACAAGGACCAGGTCTTTGTCACTTTAAGATTGTCCTTTGCACTTAATATAAGCTTATTGTCACTTTGCTGCCACATTTATTTCCCATAAATATTATAATTACCTACATACTTCACTTTTATATGATTAACCACTTATCCATTACAGAATCAACCCTTCCTGTCTGACATATATACCTACCTTACCTCCTCTCATTTGGGGGGTGTGGTCCCTTAGCCTGGTCGTGCGCTGATTGTTCTCTTGATCGATCAACGAGTGACTTAGCTACTGGACTCCTAGAGACTGGCTCCACGTGCCACCCCTGGCGCGACTGTCGGCAATGGGAATAACGCCCAGGGCCGATGGTCTACTAAAGTCTCAAACCTTCACACACACATCATACACACGCATACAAACACAGACACGAGACACATAGATCGGGTTGGGCTTCTCGGCCTTCGGCACGGACTCCGAGGAGGGGCTCCGAGCGGAGCCTGCTCTGGACTGGCAGCGCTGTGCAAACCAGGGCTGGCACACCTGGCGCCGTATGGACAGTACAGGGGCCCACCCTTGCCTTGGCCAGTGTAGGGGGCTGCCCTATCATCCATTCGAAAAATGCTCGATCGTGCCAGCAGCACCGGGTGGCTCCGGAACAGGGGGTTAGCTGCACGCTTCGGGTCGCCACGGCGTGGCCGCAGAGCCGCTCTTAACGGAATCAAGTCTCATCACGGATGAAGCGCCGGGGGGCGGTGGGGTGACCTCAAGATCTATAAAGTTATAGGTTACCTCATAACTTTGGTGGGGTATCGGCAAGGGGGGGGGGGGACTCTGACGTCATCTTTGTATTTGACAGGCTTTTGTGTATGTTGATTTCGGCTCCTCCTGTCTTTATTTAAGTGTTTTTGTGTGGTTTAGTTTATATATTTTCGTTCGAACATTGTTGTTAAAGTTTTGTGGACTATATTTTAAGAGTTTTGTTGATTTAGTATCTGGTTTGGTGTTCAGAAGACGTTAAAAAGGCTGTTCTACTTACCGTAAGTATTTTTGTGTTGTATGTGGTCTGACTGTGTTAAGCTTAGATATTATGTTATGTTCAATATAAACGTGTATTATTTGTTAGTTTTCTGCTTGCGCTATTATAGTATAATAATATTATAATAAAATTCAGAGGAATAATGTTGTTAATATTTCCGAAATTCCTTAATTATTCTGTTAGGTTATGTGTTCAGCTACTTCTCATTAATAATTGAAATATTATATTATCCCAGACATCTCAAAGAAAATTATAAGTGTAGATAAATAAATACATGTATATTTTTTAGATGCCTGGGCTTATTTGTGCTGTGACTGCTTGCAAAAGCAAGAGTGAAAAGGCAAAAAAGACTGGAGACAAAATATCTTTTCATTCTTTTCCAACAAATAAAGCTCAGCAAAAAGTGTGGATTGCACGATGTCATAGAAAGGACAAGTTTGACATAGGTCACAAGAAGATATGTAGCAAACATTTTAATACTGATGATTATGAAGATGCTATACAGGCAAAAGTATTGGGTGTTCCACCAAAAAGGCTAAAGAAGAATGGTAATATCATTTTATTAGTGATTTTTTATTATTTTGTTTTAAATATTCTTTATTTACGAACTCAAAACAGTATATTTGCACTGGTAACAAGTTCTACAATTAATGATGTAAAATTACATATGATTTTGAAGTTAACTTAAATTATATTGCTTATGTCAAGTACTTTAGAAACTATATAGGTATGCACTGTATGTATACCTGGAAACTGTTTTGTCCATTTAATAAATGCCTTTTAGGTGCACTGTAATAGGCCTCCCACTCGTCTGAAAAAACGGGAAAAGTCAGGGAATTTGTAGAAGAAAAAATGTTGCCAGGAAAATCAGGGAAAAATTTGGAATAACTGGGCAAATTGACTAAAAGTCAGGGAATTTTCGTCGCTGTCAGGGAATAATAATTTGTTTCCGTTTTATGATATATAAATGAAACAATATGTTTACTTTTTGTGCACTTATGGACCTTTCATTTAATGATTCCTTTTTCCATAAAACAACCACAATAATTGTTTTTTTAATCTGGGTTCATTGGTCGCATTGTTTTTAAAATGGGGAAATGTGTTTTCCGCCATGACACGAAGAAGTACTGTAATATGTAGTAGTGTGTTACACATGTTGGGGGTGAATTGTAGAAGATTAAAGTCAGGGAAATAGATTTTGGCATGTCAGGGAAATCAGGGACATTAATATGCTGTTTTTAGTGGGAACCCTGTCTAAATCTTTGCATCCGATGTTAGATTATTGAAGCTATTCTTAATTTTTTTTAAATCCGCCTGATATATGCTCTTTTGGATTATTATTTTTTTATTTAACATAACTTATCTTTTTCTTTCATTAATAAGATAATTTTACTACCTATTGATTCAATATTTTTTTTATTCACAACTATTAGTTCTGATTATTCCTTTTAGTGAATTTTCTTTAAATCCACTAATGGGGAGCTTGTGACTTGAATTTTGGAAAATTGCTTCAACAAGTTCAAACTAATATATATATATATATATATATATATATATATATATATATATATATATATATATATATATATATATATATATATATATATATATATATATATATATATATATATATATATATATATATATAACAAACTTATCCAAGCTACTTGCAAAAGGAAGGTACTCACCTAATTTGCTCAAAATCGACCCATTATTTTTTGAGTTATCCATGTGTTACATACATACATGTATATAGTATATATGTACCACACCAATACCTCAAAAATAATTTGCCGATTTTGATCAAATTTGGTGATTAACTTCTTTTTGCAAGTAGCTTGGATAAGTTTGTTAGCTAGAAAAATCAGCCCATTTTTTCCCGGAAAATTTTGTATTTTCTTTTGGAAATGTTTAAATACCCGGAAGTAGCAAAGTTATGGCAACCAAATTTGGTACGTGGGTTTATATCAAAAAAGTAAACTATGTACCAAAATTTATATCTGACTTAAAAGACAAAAAATTGAATATAGGCACTAAAAAAGGGGGGATTTCTCTCTTAAAACGTCTAAGTGGCGATTTGAAGCCACAAAATTGGTAACTTTTAGGCAATGAACTCAAAACGGATATAGGTTACGTAGAAAAGATGTAGTAAGAAGAGTGTTTCACAAACACTTATGTTCCACCATCAACCGTCATTGTCTTTCATTTTACTAAAATGTTTCATTTCACATAGCCCCTTCTCTGATGCTTTGGCAGTAGTTTTAGCTATAGAGTTTATCATTTAAAGGTCTCTAATTCGAATAGCGAATGTTCGTAAAAAATCAATAAAGCTCAATATATCCGCCGAGATACGAGAAAAAATTGTATACTTGGGTGTCTTCAGCTGCATCTTATAAAATTATTTCTATAATCACAGGCTGGCCCATAAGTCGTTGGTGATACATTTTTTTTTTTTTATCGAACATGCCTTGTATTATTGCTTTTTGCATTTTCCATATACAGTGTATGTTTGTAAGAAAAGAAGTTAGGCATGCAGCAAGTGCATTATGGTAACGCTTTTTTCATTAAATGCATCAAATTTGAATAGTTCAATTTGCTATTGACCTATAAGATGTGTTGGCCAGGAAACCAATTTTTTCGGGAACATTTAAAGTTCATTTTCGGAAAATGTTTGTACAGTTTCAAACAATAAAGTATAAAATATAGTAAGCTGTTTCTACTACCTATATAGGTTATACTGATAACCAAATTTGATGCCTGCTTTCTTAAAAAAGACATCTTTGCTATTAAAAACATTTAAATGAAAATTCACTACCATAATCCACTTGTTGCGTCCAGGTTTTTTACAGTATTTTAACTTGCGATAAGTCGTGCTTAAAAAAATATCCTTGCATGATTGGCAATTTAAAATTTGCAATGAACTTTAGCTACCTAGTTCTTCTACATCTCTTAACAGAAAAAATCTGTTTCCTCTAACACCATCTCCTTTTTTTTAATATTTTCCATTCATACAATATGCATACTTTTAGCTGTGATTCTTCTAAAACACCCTACTTTTGTTGAAAATATCTTGATTAAATTTGATGAGTTCATCATTTATATAAATAAATCTATTTTCCCCGATAAAATTTACAATCGTTAGTATGGATGCTTGTAGTTTTCTTTGTCTGAACTTAATTTTTTGGTATTATTTAATGGGATACACTTTAACGACAATTGGTTCACTTATATTACCTGCTTTTATTCTATAGCAGCTTGTTATTTCATTTTATTTCATGTCCAAATTTATTGCAGTAAAGAACTGCCCAACTGTTTCCCTTATAGTTCCTATTTGCGGTGGTATCGCCGAAATCACAATATTTTTGCCTTCTCACACTGCTCTAGGTGATTGATTCTGGTCTCCAATTTTCCCCTCTTATTTGCAGTTATTACTCATCTTCACTAGTTCTTTATTTGTTTTTACTAGTTCGGCATGATGTTGACGTTGCTCTTCAAAATGATGGGACATGCCTGAGTTGAGGGTCTTGCATTTGTTTCGTATAGTTTTGCGTTCAACAATCTTGGAGCACCTCAAGTTCCTTTCTGATTATCTGCTGTATGTCATTTCCACTTAGTTTGCTCATCTTTGCAACTGTATTACCTCTCTTTTACATCAAGGCAACAAACTTTTATTTTCTTTGCTTAAAACTTTAGTTTGCAAACCACAACTTCTGTGAAAAGGTGAATCAGAAATATTTCACTTGTAATTGTCTACTACTTTTTTTACAGTATTTACAGATATGTTTTATGTATTTGTAATAGTTAACCTAATTTTTCTGAGGATGAGTTTGCTTAGCACATCAGTTTCCTAAAATTTAAATTAATTTTCAGCTGTTCCACATTTGAACTTATTGTCACAAGAACATTCTAAGGCAAGTGAAAGAGAAAAAAGAACCCAAAAGAAAGAGAGAAATGAACTTGTTCAAAATATTTAAAAAAACACGTAATGTTACTGGTTTTGAATTCACATCAGCACAAAACATTGATGACCTGCCTGGCACCAGTGTAGAAAGTGATTATGAGAAACTAAAACGATCCTATGATGTCCTTCTAGCTGAAAATAATCAAGCAAAAGACCAAATTCAAAAATATAAGGAAGAACTTGCAGATATTAACTTAAGGAATGCAAATCTACAAAAAGAAAATGACTATTTACAAAAGAATGTAGGCACACATGTTAAAGAAGTTCTTTCTCATTTTTTAAGTGAAAACCAAATTGATGTCCTATTAAAGAGAAAAACAAAAGCAAGATGGAATGAGGAAGAAATTGCCAAAGCTTTTACATTGAGATATTTTGGAAAACGGGCATACATATATGTAAGGCAAACACTGAAATATCCATTACCAGGTATTTCTACCTTACAAAGATGGGCCAGCACTATTGACTTAAGAAATGGTTTACTAAGTGACATTTTAAGAATTATGGATATTTGTGGACAAACAAAAACAAACATGCAAAGAATGACAGTCCTCTCATATGACGAGATTAAAATATCTTCCATGTATGAATATGATCAACAAAGAGATGACATCATTGGGGAACATAAATACATGCAAGTAATCATGGCAAGGGGGTTAATTGATCCATGGAAACAACCAATTTATGTTGATTTCGATAAGAAAATGACAAAGGCCCTATTGGATGAAATTCTAAATGAATTGAACAGAATCAAATATAATGTTGTTGCTTGTGTATCTGACTGTGGTGGAGGAAACATGGGTTTGTGGAAGGAATTGGACATCAGTATCCATAAAACGTTTTATATACACCCTACGTCGGGAGAAAGAAATTATTTTTTTGCTGATGTCCCACATCTTTTAAAGTTGATAAGGAATTGGCTTGTTGACAGTGGATTTCGATTGAAAGATGGAACTATCATATCAAAAGATCCCATCGAAGCTTTAATACAATCCTCTAATTCTGAGATTAGTTCTTGTCATAAGCTTTCAATGCAACACCTGACTTGTGAAAAAGCACAACGACAGAATGTGTCAAAGGCTGCCCAAATATTTTCAAACACCACAGCTACTGCATTAAAACGATATCTTCCTGGAGATGATAAAAAAAGTGCAGAAAATGTAGCAGATTTTGTGGAACTTATTGCTATTTGGTTTGATATTTTTAATTCATATGTTCCAAATGCATCTCTCCCTACACGAAGTTCATATGGATCAACACGACTTGAAGAACAAAACAACATTCTGAATAAAGTAAAAAGCACTTTTATCACAATGCGTTGCTGCAACAAAAATGTTTTGCAAATTTTTCAAAAGGGTGTATATATCTCTACCTCATCTCTGCAAAGCCTTTATCAAGACTTAATAACAAAATATGGAATTTCATATATATTGACACATAGATTAAACCAGGACTGCTTAGAAAACTTCTTTTGCCAGGTAAGTTTTGAAATTAAAGTAAATATTAGATTGTTATTTTATAATGGTTATTTTGTTTCAGGTACGAACCAAAGGTGGATTGCATGATCATCCTTCTCCTTTAAATGCCTTATACAGGATTAGAATGATTCTTTTGGGAAAGAATCCTGGGTTAGTCCAAAAGCATGTAAATGTAGCAGCTGTAGAGGATAATGAATTTTTATTAACTACAGTCATAAAAAAAAGCTCAGATTAGTTGTACAAACATTCCTCAGCCATTTGTAGATTATGGTACAGTTGGTGATGAAATTATTAGTGAAAGTAGTGTCTCTTCTTCTGCATCCTCTCCTGCAGCAACCAATAATATGGCAGAAAAAGATGGTTTAGTTTACATCGCCGGGTACTTAGCCAGAAAATATAGAGATAGGTATCCCACACTTGGCATGTATACCTATGACACAGACCAAGCAAGAACACAGCACTCATACAGTATGCCTTCTTGGGTGCAACAACTGTCTTTTGGTGGTTTAACAGAACCATCTGATATTTGGACTGAGCAAGTTTTAAGAATGGAACATCATTTTAAAAAATATCATCAGTCAACATTTTCGGACAAATATTGTAACAAATATTGTTACAAAAACAGCTTCGTATATAACAAGAAAAGAAAGCGATATTCCTACGGATTTGGTAACAGCTTTCACACGCCAGAGAATATTTATGCGAATTAAATATTTAAATGGCATCAAAAAGGAATTATCTTTTAACAGACGGCATGATGACGAAACAGATGAGCAAAGAAAAACTGCAAAAAAAATGAAGAAACTCCAAAATAGAAATTAAATATCTAAGTGAAGTTTACAACCTACCATAAGCCAGTATAAGTACACTTTGGCAACATATAATATAAATACAATTTTAGTCGTTAAGCGTTTAGATTATACATCCTCTGATGATAATAATCTAACCATGTAAGTGTGACAATCGTCAGCTCTTTAGAGACATGTTGTGGTGATCCCAAATTGTACTAATCAGTGCTCATTACAGGTTACAACCTTGACTTAGTTTATTATGGCTCCAAGGTCTGCGGAACTGAATCTTTACTAAAGTGTAGATGTAAAATTGTATTAATAGGAGCAGATATCGCTTTTCTAAAATCTTGCAAACAGAAATCAGTTATTATACTAATTTGAATAATTTGGAGATAAAATTTCCAATAACCCGAAAATTAGGTCAAAAAGTAGAATTCTGCTGAGCAATGTGGCTAGATTTAGAAATGCAATATTTATACTCAAAACATAGTATGTTTGAAATGCAAGCATATAATTTGTTTAATAAGTTAACCTTTAAGTTTGATAAATTAGAATAATGTAGAATTGTCCAATTTTTAAAGGAACATGTTTGCAGTCATTGACATGAAAATAATTTAAAAAAATGAATATACAACATAATACATTAAAGCAGCTTGTTAAATGTCAAGTGGAAAACAAAAAACCAAATCCTCAGAAAATTGACCTCCTAAAAATCTTTCTTCGCAGTTGTTTAATAAAAATGAGATCAATCTCGTAAACAAAGGACTTAAATTTGATTTGCAGTCACAAAAGAACGATCTAGTGGATCTAGTATGTTATCCGAGGAACATTTAAAGATGAAATTTCAAAAAAACAAAAAGAGAAAATTCTGTTAAAAACAAATTTAATCAAATGAAAATAGTTAAATGACTCTGAAATAAAGATTGTTGTTATGTTAAAATAAATAATAGTAATATGGTTGCTATTATGGACAAGAACGATGATAGTAGATATTGCAATAAAGTCTGGTCGCAGCACGCCCATTATGGTAGCGAATTTTCAATTTCCATATAAATGTTTTTAATGTTAAATATGTTGTTTTTTTTTAATGAAAGACATCAGATTTAGTAGAAAGTATAACTTTTATAGCAGAAACCATGTACCATATTTCATCAAAATAACTTAATTGTTTGAGAAAGTACAAACATTTTCTGAAAATCAACTTAAAATTTTCCCCAAAAACTGAGACTGACCTCGGATATAGGTTCTAGGGGACGTAGTTCACACAAGAAGAAACCTTAACAAAATTCAAAAGTTACAGTGTCAGTAACGGATTCTAAATAAAAGTTCCCTCCCAAAAACCTTTTCAAAACTTAAAAACAATTTAAGGACTTATCCGAACCTTATTACAAAAGACTTAGGAAGAAGGTTATAATTTACAAATCCAAAATACCCAAAAAATATTGTCGCCCAAAAATTCATAACCTGGGAAAATTGATTGGACCTATTGTTTCGGCTATAGATTTCCCAAAAAGAAGTCTAGCAGAGTGGTTAACAAATAAATTTAAAAGCTTGTCTGTCAAAGAAAAAAAATCTATATTAAATTCACTCAAATTTATCAAAGTTAAAAATGTTACATTGGTTAAAGGAAAGCTTTTAGCTATGTCTCTTGAACCTTCTTTGTTTCCTAGCGTGCTCATGAAACAAACGCTAACATATTTGGAACAGTTATTCAAAATAAATAACATAAATGAAGAGAGCAATAAATTATATATGACAACTTCGCATAAATCAAAATATTTTGAGTGCATATTGTTCGACGACAGCTCCTACATGTATGTAACCCCTGTATACACCAATTAATTTAGGCGTATGCACAACAATATACTGCCCGACTATGTTTCACCTCTGTGAGTGTTTAAATTTATACAATAGGCAATTTGCTTAACGCCTTTGCATGTTGATATAGTATACGTATGATTAAGTTACAGAAACCCTTGTTTTGGATTTATAAGACCATTTTAAAGCAAACCTAAATCGCCAAACTAACAGATTTTTTTCTGATATTTAAAAAAAAAGGCACCTTATAAGAGATCCATTTGCAATAACAAAAAAGTGTTGACACAGCAAGTGGTGATTTTAATGTAGGTACAGGTTAAAAATAATATTACAAACATTCACTGTTAGTTGTATATTATATTTAAATCATAATATATATATATATATATATATATATATATATATATATATATATATATATATATATATATATCAATTTTTAGTCTTGGGTATTTCCCCATACGGACATTTTGTAGATGTATCGCAGTGCTCTACAGATGCAGGGGAATTTTGTTCTATGGTCAGCGGAAATTTACGATAAGTGTTTTAAGCTTATTTTGTAATACACACTGTAAGATTAATATAAATAAATGTACTAAACATAAATGGGTTAATTTATTTTTCTTATCAATTAAATCGTATGCAAATATTTTTTCGTTGTAAAAATATTGAATACTATTATATTATAAATAGTTATTACCCTATCAGCGTCTCCGTGGCCGTGCTGGAAAGTCGATTCAGACTTTCCAATACGGACTCGGGGGACGACGTTTCGAGCCTCACCGGCGGCGGATGATTTTTCAAATCACTGTCGTCGTTGAGATCGAGCTCAAGGTGGAGGGTAGGTTAGTTTAGATGAGCAAAAAGGGTCAGCAATGGCCTAATTGCCAGTAAGCATCTTACCTTTACCTTTTTTTTATTACCCTATCTGTTAATAATAAAAATACAGTTATAATTGTTTTTCCTATATGGCTAAATGGGTTTATAAATATAAAATTTTAATTTATGCTCTCCAATTATACAATAAAGACTTGTTTTTTTTTTCTTACTCCTTACTTCAGTGTCCTTACAAGAAAATAAAATTTATTGAAAAAAAAACTTTTAAAAACAAGTCTTTTTTTATAAATGCACTAAAAAGAAAATAACTTTCTTGTGATATTATAATAATTTTTTAAATTTACATAGATTAGTAAAACTAATAGCGTTGAGCCTGAAATATTGTAATTCCAAAGAAATAAATCAATGTATTTTGGTTATGGAGGTTTAATTGAAAGTCTTGATAATTAATTATTAAATATTGGTCTTTTCACTCTTGTAATTCATATTAATAATAGGTACTGGGTACCTACATTAATATATACAAAATAGTAGTAATAATTGGTACTTAACTTATAATAAATTTATACCATATAATAACAATGTTAATGTTACCCAGTAACTATTGAAACAACTTTTTCGTTTTTTTTTTTTTTTTGATAAGATATATATATATATATATATATATATATATATATATATATATATATATATATATATATATATATATATATGTATGTATGTATGAGTCCAGCACAAAAAAAAGTATATGTTACGCATATAGATACAAAATACGAATTACTATGGAAGAGCAGTGTAATTCGCCATCTTGGGGGGTCTGCCATACTGGATTTTGAACAATATTGGATAATACAGGGTCGCTGATAAGTCTGGAAACGGTCGATTATCCGGGAAAATATACAAGGTGTCGAAAAAAGTTTTATACAAAAGTTTTTGGGTTCTTCAATGTCTACTAGGCGGTGATAATTTTATTTATACAGGGTTGGTCATACAGGCGTGGCACACCAATATTAATTTTTTTTAATGGAACACCATATATATTATTCGATATTTCAATCCTTCTCTTAATTTTGAGCAACATTTATGAGAAACATAATGTACCTAAACTCAATCGTTTCCGGGTAAAAAAATAAATAAAAATAAACGCTACTGTTTTTAAAATCTATTGGATGAAGAACAAAAATAAATGAAAAGTAGAATATCTCTTGAAAACAATCTGTGAGTGTGAAAAGAACCGGTTGCGATGTTTTTAACATTGTTTGGAATCCCAAGATAAGATAAGATGCCCATAAGAAACACAGTATTATTCTTTTGTTTTAAAATGTTTCCAGGACAACGAATGTCAAACATTCATTCAGTGTCAACAGTTTTGAAACATTAGTAATTTAGTGTCAACAGTTTTTGTGCAAAATGGCAAGTTTAAGTGAAACCGAACGTATCGAAATTTTAATGATGATAGGGTACGGTGATAGAACACGAAGTTTTGCTCAAGTGGTGATTATGTTCAATGAGTTGCATCCTGAGCGGGAATCGATCTCCAAATCCACAGTTTCGAAAACTTTGCATCGTTTTCACGAAACTGGCGGTATCAAGGATAAACCTAGAACTGGAAGGCCAGTAACCGTTACAAATGAAGAAAATTCTTTGAATGTAATATTGGATGTGGTGGAAAATCCGAAAACTTCGGCACAGCAATTGGCTTTAAATCACAATATGAGTCAATATTCAATTCAAAAGATTACGAAGCGGGAAAAGTTCCGTCCATATAAAATTCATTTATTGCAAGAACTGAGTGAAGACGATTTTGATCGCAGAATCGAGTTCTGTGAACTTATTATGGAGAAGTTACGCCAAAATTTTAACTTTGCCAACCACATTTTGTTTTCCGACGAATCTACATTTTGTTTGAATGGACAAGTCAACCGACACAACTGTAGGTACTGGTCAGACGAAAACCCACATTGGATGGAACAAATTCACACCGAAAGACCGCAAAAAGTAAATGTTTGGTGTGCTATTATTGGTGGACATATCATAGGACCTTATTTTATACACGGTAATTTGAACTCTGCTCGATATTTGACACTTTTGCAAGAATCAATTGTTCCAGACGTAAGTCGATTATTTCCGAACAATAACGACCCAAATCTACCAGCGGAAGAAATATGGTTTCTGCAGGATGGGGCACCCCCTCATTTTGGAATTGAGGTACGGGAATATCTGAATCAAACCTTTCCTGGCAGATGGATAGGGCGCAGGGGAACTATTGAATGGCCAGCTAGGTCTCCCGACATGACGCCGCTTGACTTTTTTTTGTGGGGTCATGTAAAAAATTTAATTTACCAAAATAGACCGCAGAATATTGAAGAGTTGCAAGCAAGGATTGTGCATGAAATTAATAACATTCCTCAAAACGCTCTTGTAAATGCAGTGCAATGTTTTGTTAAGCGAATTCATTATTGTCAGGAGGTCAATGGAGAACACTTTGAACATCTTATAAAATAGGATTCCAAACAATGTTAAAAACATCGCAACCGGTTCTTTTCACACTCACAGATTGTTTTCAAGAGATATTCTACTTTTCATTTATTTTTGTTCTTCATCCAATAGATTTTAAAAACAATAGCGTTTATTTTTATTTATTTTTTTACCCGGAAACGATTGAGTTTATGTACATCATGCTTCTGATAAATGTTGCTCAAAATTAAGAGAAGGATTGAAATATCGAATAATATATAGGGTGTTCCATTAAAAAAAAATTAATATTGGTGTGCCACGCCTGTATGACCAACCCTGTATAAATGAAATTATCACCGCCTAGTAGACATTGAAGAACCCAAAAACTTTTGTATAAAACTTTTTTCGACACCTTGTATATTTTCCCGGATAATCGACCGTTTCCAGACTTATCAGCGACCCTGTATATAGGTAATATATACTATATATAATTTCTCAGGTTCATAGTATTTCTGGTAGCACTAAAAAATAAAAAACGCCAAACGTAAACTACCCTTAAATAGAAAGATTTTTCTTTGAAACTTTGGCAGCAAGAAGAGATTATCATTAGGTTGCAGAATTTTAAATATCAAAGAAATCCTTAAAGGTTAAAGTGTCGGTCAGCAATATTCAATTTGGTTGACAAATTTAATCGTGCTCAGTAACAGTGATTAACTGAAATATGCAAGAGTAAACTACCCATAAAAGGGGGTATTTTGCAATCAACTTCTGGTAGCGAGTTTGTTCTTCATAGTTGTGATTCTATACTTATTTTAACATTAATCGGTTGCATAATTCTCTCTGTAGCAGCGATTAATCCAAATATGCCAATAAGTAAACTACCCCTAAATGGGGATATTTTTCAGCCAACTTCTGACAGTAGGTTAATTGTTCCTAGAAATGGTTATACACGTATTTTGAGCTCAGTCACTTAAATAGTTTAGGCGATTGCATCAATAAACTGAAATATGTCAAGAGTAAACTACCCCTAAATAGGGGTATTTTTCAGTCAACTTCTGGTAGCGAGCTGGTAAACACTAGTAATGATTATATGTAAATGTATAGTTTTGTCAGATTCATAGTTTTTCTGGTAGCACTAAAAAATAAAAAACGCCAAACGTAAACTACCCTTAAATAGAAAGCTTTTTCTTTGACACTTTGGCAGCAAGAAGAGATTATCATTAGGTTGCAGAATTTTAAATATCAAAGAAATCCTTAAAGGTTAAAGTGTCGGTCAGCAATATTCAATTTGGTTGACAAATTTAATCGTGCTCAGTAACAGTGAAAACTGAAATATGCAAGAGTCAACTACCCATAAAAGGGTGTATTTTGCAGTCAACTTCTGGTAGCGAGTTTATTCTTCATAGTTATGTGATTCTATACGTATTTTAACATTAATCGGTTGCATAATTCTCTCTGTAGCAGCGATTAATCCAAATATGCCAATAAGTAAACTACCCCTAAATGGGGATATTTTTCAGCCAACTTCTGACAGTAAGTTAATTGTTCCTAGAAATGGTTATACACGTATTTTGAGCTCAGTCACTTAAATAGTTTAGGCGATTGCATCAATAAACTGAAATATGTCAAGAGTAAACTACCCCTAAATAGGGGTATTTTTCAGTCAACTTCTGGTAGCGAGTTGGTAAACACTAGTAATGATTATATGTAAATGTATAGTTTTGTCAGATTCACAATTTTTCTGGTAGCACCAAAAAATGAAAAAACGCCAAGAGTAAACTACCCTTAAATAGAAAGATTTTTCTTCGAAACTTTGGCGGCATGAAGAGATTATCATTAGGCTGCAGAATTTTAAATATCAAAGAAATCCTTAAAGATTAAAGCCTCGGTCAGCAAGATTCAATTTGGTCAGCAAATTACACCCCCCCTTTAAAAATTAAGTTTTTTTCATTATGGGCTACAATAAACACTTTATGTAAAACAATTACGTTAATATATTTAATAAGCAACACATTTGTCTAATAAAGTAGGTAAATAAATAACAATTCGTGATTTTCTGCACCTAAACTATTTACTACAACGTGCACAGAAATACGCCTTTCGCAAAAGATGACGTCACGCGATTTGGGATTGGAGTTACGAGGTAACCTATATGTTTTATAAATCTTGGGGTGACCTCCCGTATCTATACGCTCACCAAACCATAAGCACACCATCACACAAAACTTTTCTAGCAACCATGAACGAGGACAAAGAAGATAAAGGTAACGTGCCAAAAATAAGCGAGGAGGTAGAAGGTAGAGAGATCCCTGTCTCTCCAAGCAGTTCCAGCAGGGAACTGGAAGAAACGCTCCTCCGCTCTCCTGGCGGGGTGTCCGGGGTGGAGCCGTACGGGTCCGTCGGGGACGTTGCTGCCGGGGGGAGCGACGGGGGGCGAACTTCGTCGGCTGCGAGTCGGGCCGGGCCCATGGACGTGTCCATGGGAGGGGCCGAGGACGAGGAGTCACGAAGGAAGCGGAAGAGAGGAAGGAAAAGGAAGTGGAGAGCCCAGAAAAGGAGGCGAGAGAGGGAGGAGCTGAGGCAGCAGCGTCATCAGGGGGGTGTTGGTCCTCCAGAGGCGCAGGCTGCTTATGCAGCGGCGACCCCGTAAGGCGGGCGGCCGCCGCAAAACCCACTCGCCTCTGCGGCCGGTCGGGCTGCTTCTGAGCCGGGTGAACCCTCAGGGATCGTCAGGGCTGGGAAGCTGCCAGATCGGACGGCCTGGCGGCAGGTGCGACGACGGCACCGTGAGGCGAGAGAAAAGGAAGTGAAGGCGATTGTCCTGCCGACGGGACCGGGCGAGGGCCTAGGCATGGGGGAGGGGCCTAAAGGCTCTACCCCTGTGTCGCCCCCCGGGCGGTCGGCAGAGAAGCAGGAAAAAAAGAGATCTGGGGCGCAGCCGAGCCCACAGGAACGGAAGCTGGACAGGCGGCCACCGACTCAGGGGGGACCATCAGGCTCTCCACGGTCGAGGCCGCCAGGCTGGCCCAAGTCAATTGGGGGCGCGTACGCGAAGCGCCCAAGACCGGAAAAAGAAACACCGCCGGAGAGGCGGGCTAAGAGGGTTAGCCGCGGGTGTGCGCCGGCGGCCGGGGGGGAAGCGGCTAATGTGTCCCCACTCCTTCGGGGGCGGGGCGCGGTCGCGACCCCGGCTGCTGGGGCGGCCCCTGGCCCCTCGGGAACGTCAGGTCCGGCGGGTAGGAGGGAAATGCAGGTAGTCATCACCTCCAACAGGGGGGATGGCGTAGTCCTGACGGAAGAGGCGGAGCCAATAAGGAGGAGTTTGCTGGCGGGGATGTTGGACGCCATGACGGTATCCGACAGGGCGTTGCAGCTCCGCTTCCGCAACTCTGGGATAGTCGATCCGGGGTGGTTCTTGGTGACCGCCGAGGATGACGAGTCCCTGAGTTGGCTTCTCAAGGCTGGTCCGGGACGACGGTGGGGGAGATCGCCTTCAGCTCCGTAAGGGCAGGGGGCGCCCCATGGCCGGTCCGGATCGGCTTTTGGCTCAGAAGTCAAGAGGTGGACCTAGAGGATGTTGTCAGGATGCTTGCGCTCCAGAACCACTCGCTCAATGTTGGGCAGTGGCGGCACTTGGAGACGGCAGGAGGACCTGGGGCATGGCGTCTGGTCTTTTCGGTGGGGCCTGAGAGTAGGTATAGATGGGGGGTTCTGGAACCGCCACCCGCCACCCGCCGCCCAGGGGGCGGAGTGGCGGAACTGACCGGACCCGACGGCCCCCGAGCTAACCCGAGCACAAGGTGGCGGAGCCACAGACCAAACCCGGGCTAACCCGAATATCTCCGCCACCTGACTTCGTATTTAACCCGAACAAGTAGCGAACTAACCTGAGATGACGTAATCAAATTCAAAAGCCAACTAACCTGTATTAGGCAAACGAGGAACCGCTATTTAAAATAAGGAACCGCTATTTAAAATAACATGCGTAATAAGAAGTTAATTATTAGCAATAAAATATAAACCACTTATCTAACCTGAGAAGTATATGAAAATTCGCTAACAGAACGCACTTGCTGCGTTTAGCTTATTTCTACAAAAAATTAGTAGACCAACTCACCAAACATAGTCATCGCCTTCAGACATAGATTTTTTCGTAAAACGTTTTAGTTCTGATTTTTCACAAAAACTAGACACATATTGATACAAAGTCACCAACAAACCATAGCTCTATATACATAGAAATTTCTACAAATAAACACAACTTCTAGCGTCACTAAACCTATACACCTGTAATGAAAACACACCTATGGCATATTAGGTAAGATTCAAAAAATTATTAAACACATAATTATCATGACCACACTCAGCTGATGATTTAAACTGAGGTTATTAGCTGGTCGCTCAACAAAACCGGAAACACTCTTGATAACGGTTAATCAGCTGGTGTAACATTTAAGCATTTGCACTAAAATCATAACGTTTTATTTCGCTTCCCAGATCATATGACGGCTTTAGTTTAAATAGAGAATCGGTAGCGAATTTTTATATAAGTTATTTGGTGTAAATTATTTTATTATAAAATTGAAATATATGTTTTTTATATCGTAAACCCACCAAATTTGTTTCTTAGACAACGGTTTAAGGTTAGAAATAAAACACTCGATTGTAATACAATTAATTTATTATAAGTAATAAGATTTACATACAAAATATTACATAATGGCTCTTACAATACCAGTTAGAGGTTTATATTCAAATACACAATCATGAATAATTAAACAGTAAGCTCTCGTTCTCGGAGCAAAATTGTCTTTACTCATAAACTCCAATTTGATGTCGACTGTTGAAGACTTGATTGATTCATTCTGGTGTTGACAATCGATTACAAATAGAGCCCGATCTTTAAACTCATCATAATTTAAAAGAGGCTCCGACATGTTTTTATAGTAAAAACTTTTTTGAAAATCTGTATACATCTGGTAGGCTTCAACATATTTTGATTTTTCGAAATCCATATTCATAGCTTCATAAGGGTAGCATTCTGAATTTAGGAACACTCGTAGATCTACCATACCGATGTTATCGAAGAAGTCACCTTTTTTGCCTATGTTATCTTTCCGATCTGTTTGAAACGCTATAATCACATATCTAGGTCTTTCCAAGTTGGTTGCAGTTTTAACAGCCCACACATCTCTGTTTACATCTCTGAGTGATGGTAGCTCATATATATCCCATTTCCGATATGCGAGAAATATAGATGTGTCTTTTGCTATTTTATCCATCAGTTCCAGCTCCATTTGATCGTTTGGAAATACATGTTTTACTTTTAAAAACATGTTGGTTACTGTAATTTTTGCTCGTGCCGTACCTGTGCTGTAATAGCAGTTGGAATCATTTCGAGCTCTTGTAAATCGGAAAGTATGTTTACCACAGAGCACTCCTTTAAAGTGATGAAAGAAACTGAAGAGGAACCAAAGAGGTAGGAGCAAGTGAAACTTGTTATCGTTTAAGGTGATGTGATCTGATGATACATTCAACCCAGCATTGCTAAGAGATTTTGCTTCATTCTTACTAAACGAAAGCAGAGTTTTGATGTTTTTTGTGGTGTATGGATCTCGTACTCGCTCCACTTCCTTGTTATTTAATTCATAGATCATTGATTCAAACAGAGCTACTCCTCCGTTATTTGACATGTGGCAGACACCAGTAGCATTTTGTACTGCTAGAGGTTCCAGAGCACCTTCGATTATTAGAGCTGACTCTGCTAGACATACGAATGCATCTTGCTGATTGATGTTTATTTCAACTTCATCGCTGTTACCAAACGATTTAGTTGATGAATAGTAAGACCTAAGTTCTTCTCGATCAATGGAGTCGTCAAACTTGGGGTCTTTGAATATTTCTAGTTTTGATGACATGATAACCAAGACTTTTAAGGAATTCAATATTATCGGAACGAAGTGTATGCTTCAAAGGAGCTGACTGTACTAAATTTGTTTTGGTAGATTCGCTTGCTTTTATATCTTTAAAGACTAGCATTCTAGGCAATCTTTTTAAGCTCTAAGCGAACAGACACCTCTTCACCTTGAAAGTTTACAGGAACTGAATCTTGATCCACGATGTCGATGCTTATATTTGAAATCTCTCGTTTGTTTACTGGTAAATAAATTAGATTCTTAGGTTCTATATCGATTGCATAACCAGGATCGACCATCGGTGCAAACTCATATAACGTATGTGAAGGTTTTCCATTATAGTAAGAACCAGACACAATATTAGTTTCTATACGAATCTGTTTAACATCCACTATTTCAACAGGTAAATCAGATTCATGGAAGACACCTGGTTGAAGAACTTGCTTTGAAAATCCCAGCATTCGCCCAATCGAATCATCAGATTCAAAACTGATACTTGTGAAACACTTTATTTCACATCTAATGGTGTTGGGATTAGGTCTTAGAATCAAAGCTAGCTGCTTTTGTTCACGTGTTGCTGTAGCACCAACAAGTTCATTTTGAAGCAAGTTTTCCAAATGTGTTATTTCATATGCACCAGTAGGTATCGTGATGATTCTCCAAGCAGCTCCTTCTTTTACATAAAATTTATTTTTACCTTTATATATGTTAGGTATGTTGTTGTATGTGTGAAAACCTATCAAAGCAACTGCATAACTACCACCTGGATCCAATTCAATTGGAGGATCGTAGTCTGTTGACAGATGACAACTGCGATCTTTCAACGTGAAGGTTTGCGACATGACTGAAACACAGATACTACTGTTTAAGGCTTTTATTTAAAAATTTTAAACATAAGTGACCACAATTATAAGTATTATATTTCTGATACACATCATGATTGTACATTAGAGTAGAGTCTTTAAGGTAACGCTGCAGCTCAACTGGTGGCTTCAAGTTTCCATATAAGTCAAAGTACACGGCTGTGCCACCACGTTTCTTAACTGCAACCCAATGACTGCCAGGTTCCTTGTTTGTTTGCAAATTCATGATAAGTGATTCATTCTTGCGTGGCCCATTCGATGGCAAAGTATCTCGCATGTATACACCTCTAAAATATGGAATTTTCATTTTACCAGCAAATTTCATAAGATCTTCATTTGTTAGAGGTCTTGCTGGTAAACATCTTACTCGTTTTTTGGTTTCTGCAAATACAACCCATAACCGCTACGCTGCTTCTTCAGATATAATCCTTTACCGAATCTCTTATACTTTGGTTTTAATTTCAAACCATTACCTCTCTTACCCATAGCAATAGCCTCCATCGTTTTGTTATGACGTTCTTCTTCTTCTAGTTTTTGTTTGGCTGATTTGGCATCGTTAACTGCTTTAGCAATGCCTGCAGCACCGCCACCTAGAGCACCTAGCGCTGACAGGCCACCAAAAATTAAAGGTAGTAGTGGAAGGAAGCCTCCGCTTTTAGGTATTGGAATAACTCGCGGTTTCAGCACATTCTTACGCCCACCAATCTGTTTAACAATTGCGTGAGCGATATCAAACACAGCATTCTCTGATGGAATAAGATTTCTGTCTTTTAGAACTTCTCCAATCAGACTAAGAATGTTTTTAAAGGGAACTTTTTTCCTCGGTTTTGAGTTGATTACATCAAGACCCATACCGAGCTTTCTTTTAACTTTCATGGTGTTTGTAACACTCCAAGCGGCTAACTTTTCACCAAAACTCGCGTCCTTTGACTTGACTCTCTCCCAAGCTCGATTCTCCAACACTTCGTCGGCTCGATGCCTATCACTTAACTCTTTTGATTGAGAGTAAGCGATGTCGTGGTCTCGACAAGCACGATCTAAAAGATTACCTTGATCACCTCTAGCAAGACGTTCTTTAAGTTTAGTACCCGGGCCACAAAATTGATAACCAGGAACGTGCAGCTCAACAGGTAGCTTGTTAATAGCTGTGTTTACAAGACCTTCACCCTGTGACACCAACATTGATACTAACTGTGTGATCCGCTTACATGTCTATATTTATATACATACTCGAAAAATATAGTTTAGTTCCAGTCAAGATGCACACCATCAAACACGCTTCTGTCTTACCTATTACAAATATAGATGATGTTGATACAGCAGAACAACAACTAAGGCATGGTCCTCTCTTCCCAAACACAGTTAGAGGTATCATATGTGGTCCTAGTGGGTGTGGTAAAACAAATGTTATGTTAAGTTTATTGTTTGAACCGAACGGCTTAAAGTTTTATAACGTGTATGTGTATTCAAAGTCTCTGTATCAACGTAAATATAAGATGTTACAAAGGGTGTTGGATGCTACAAAAAGTGTTGGTTATTATCCATATAGTGAAAACGATGAAATATTAGATCCAGCAGAAGCCCAGGACAACTCGGTGTTTATATTCGATGATGTGGCTTGTGACAAACAAGATAAAATGAGAGCATACTTTAGTATGGGGAGACATAAGAATATTGATTCATTCTATCTCTGTCAAACATATACTCGAATACCCAAACATCTGATACGTGATAACGCTAACGTTTTGATTCTCTTTAAACAAGATGAGACGAACTTAAAACACATCTATGACGATCATGTGACCACTGATATGGACTTTAAACAATTTAAAAATATATGTTGTCAATGCTGGAATGGTAATAAGTATGGTGTGTTGGTGATTGTAAAAGAAAATGATGTAGACAAAGGTAGATATAGAAAAGGATTCGATAGCTATATAGTAATCTAATTGGCTAAAACTGTCTAAGAGGGCAGACAGCTGTTAGACAGGACAGCTGTTAGACAGCTGCCTAGCAGAACAGCTGTTTACCAGTTGTCGTGATAAGTATTTTACTGAACCACCGAGACTTGCTACCATTGATCAAGCGTATGGTGCTCGCTACGCTAAAGATACTGGTAGCTGGAGTCTTGGCAACAAACACTTAGACTTTACTGATACTGACATTCGACTAGGTCAAAGGAGATATCCTCAAACACAAGGTCTGCTGGAATTGATATTTATGAAAACACCTAGGGGGTATACTTATGACGATCTTCAACACTATAGAGATATTCTAGAAGCAACTAGTGTTCATAAAATGAACTACCATCCCAACGCGCGAACCAAGGGTTGCTCATCGGAAAAGTATCTTACTCTAATAAAACCAGTTATAAACCCACGAGGGCGAAGATCCTCAACTCCTCAAGGTTTTGGTTACGACATGCGTCTTAACGAAGAACCTAGAGCTCAGAATGTTAGTGATAGAAAAATCAGCACTAACAACTATATGATGCAAAATAACAGAGTATGTGTATTGGGATGACATAAATGAGTTGGTTGATAGACTTAGACTTTTAGTAGCTTCCCAAGCTGCTGGTAATAATGCTCATAACAATGAAATTCAGTCAATCATTGAAGAACTGAAGGAGGTTGGTGTTATCGCCTAGTATACCTACATATATCACAGACATACCTACCTTAGTGCTTAGTATAAAAATGTCTATCGATAAGTTCGGACGTTCCCAATCCAATAAAGGTTCTAAGTTTAAAATTATTGAAAGAGAGATTTTCCCAAGAACTGCTAGTGGTGATTTTGATTTGCAAAGCCATAGATTGTGTAACATCACTGATCCAGTCGATGCAACAGATGGTGTAAATAAAAAATTTGTTGATGTATGGATAGACGACTATCAGAAGAACAAAGATGAGGTAAAACAAAGAATCATTGCCATACTACTTGAAGCTGTACACAAACCTGAGTTGGAAGATTTAAAAAACGAATTTGAAAATAAATTGAAAATTTTAGCTAAGAACATAACTACTCAAGTTTTAAAAGATATTGATGTGTTAAAGAATAAGAAGCTAAAGAATAAGCTGGGAGAAATAGACAGCAAACTAAAAGATTTACATGATAAGTGGATACTTTTAAATCCAACATCACCATGAGACGCAAAACTGTTGAACCATCTAATACCAAAAAACAAATTATTGATGAGTTATATAAACCAGCAAGAATCAATTTTAAACGTAGACGTACAATAATCAAAGGTTTAAATGATTTGTGGCAGATTGATTTAGCAGAATTTACAGACTACTACAAAGCAAACTCTGGTTACAAGTATATTTTAGTGGTTATTAATTGTTTTTCAAAGTATGTGTGGACTCGCCCTCTTAAATCTAAAACTGCTGAAGAGGTGACTAAAGCTATGGCTGATATTTTATCTACTAGTACAGCGCCCTCTAACATCCAGTCTGATCTTGGCCGCGAGTTCTATAACTCAAAATTTAACGCCTTAATGAAAAAATATAACATCAATCACTACAGCACTTATAGTGTGAAGAAGGCTGCAATGGTGGAAAGAGTCATACGTACCTTGAAAGAGAAGATCTATAAAAATTTCAACTTGATTGGTTCCTACAAGTGGATTAATACACTACCTGACGTCACTGCTGCTTACAACGCTACTGTTCATCGAACAACTGGTGTAAAACCTCAAGATGTTAACAAGAAAAATGAAAAAGCTATTCTGAAACAAGTTTACTCAAATCTGAAAGTGTTTAACAAAAATAAATTTAAAGTGGGTGATGTTGTACGTATAAGTAAAGCAAAAGCTCAATTTGAAAAGGGGTATACACCTCGCTGGTCAACAGAATTATTCAAGATTGTTAGTATTCATTTCACAAATCCAGTAACATACTTTCTTGAAGATATGCAGGGGAAACCAATCAGTGGAGGGTTTTACGAGGAAGAACTACAAACGACTAAACAAACAGACATCTATCTGGTTGAACGCATCTTGAGGAAGAAAGGCAAGCAGCTCTATGTAAAATGGCTGGGTTTTGATAAATCTCATAATTCTTGGATAAATCCAGATGATGTTAAATAAGCTTATATATTTAATGTATTAATGTACTTAGAATAAAATAAAAGTCTTTATTAAAATAATGTTATTTTATTTTTTCATCTGGTTACATACAATTAAGCCAAGTGAACAATTACAATTTATGTCGTAAATCAATAATATCCTGAATAAACTTCTCCTGCGGTACATCTGCTATATGTAGATCATTTCTCTTCGCCTTGAGGTATTCGACTTCGGTCTTTATTCTGTTAAAGAGATTTACAGAATTTGGATCATACAACATGTTTAAAACTACTTCGGAATCAGGGTGTTTATTTTTAAAGTTCTTGACAGCTCTTTTAAAACTTTTCTTCTGGGTCCTTACAGCATGATATGGATAGGTAGCATCCTTCTCATTTCTTGATATATACTTTCAAAATTAGTTGACACTGTAACATTTTTATTTTTAGTATTAAATGCCTTCATTACTTTTTTATTTCGACTTTGGAGCACATACAAACCAAACAATTCTAAATTCATTTTAATTTCATTATGCTTAGCTAAAGCAGCTTCCATCAGATGAAACACTTTGTGACTTATTGTTTCCATAAACTGTTTAATATCAATACCTTTTTCGTATATACGATAAGTAGCCATTCTATTTTTAAAAGCTTGAGTTAACATCTGCACATGTTCAACTTGCCACGGTTCACATACTTTTGATTTATGAAATTCACTACGTAAATGTCCAGAGAAAGCACTCTTTTTCACTTGTAACAAGCACGATTCACAGTATCTCATCTTAACTATAGGTGCTTAACTAATGAATAAAAACACAAATCTTCAGCTTATATATCTTTATTAACAAAACTGTTTACGATAGATACCTTTAAGTATAGTGTTATATTTAAAACAAAAGTACATCAGCATAAATATAGCAAGACATATAAGAAAACTAGTTGATATAAACATAGAAATATAATTTGAAGTGAACAGATAAGAATCGGTTAATATGAGAGTTCTCCAATCAGATGTCTCATCACGGGTACCATTATCAAACAAGAACATAAGTTTATAGCGCACCATATCACTCTTAATTTTGGATATGTTATATGTTGAAACTTCAATCACCTCATCGTTGTGTAGATGTGTTCTTGGTAGTCCAGACCATTTGGTGCAGTCATCGAAACAGATTCGCACTTCTTTCACATTTGGTGGTTTGTAGACGTAAAACACATTTTGACATAGTGCTGTCAGGATGACGAAACTTGCTTTAAAATGACCCATTGTATATCAAGTGTATTTCTTTAAAACGATTAAGTATTTGTTTCTCTGCAAAGTGTAAACACTCTAACATGCAAACTCGGAATGATGGGTCCTGATCTTTCAACATAATATTTATAAGCTTTATTATTTTATCGTCACACGGTAGCTCCTTCTTATTAATACATTTGAGAACATCAGCGACACAATAGAGGAAATCGCTAAGCCGAATATCAAAGTTAAAATCAGTTAGAAACTTCACCTTCTCGTTGATGATTTCAACCAGATCTAGTAGTTGTTGAACTGCATCTTCGGTTAAATAAAAAGTAGTAGAATCATCTGAGATTGATATACCTTTACTGTCTAAAATTTTAATAGGTTTGACAGTACATACTCCAATATTTTCAGGTTCAATCGTATTACCTTTGGTAAAGTATTCTTTAGCTGCTTTTGTTAGTGTTGAAATAAAATAGTCCCACTCCCAGGAGCCAGATGAGATTGTTATATTTGGATTTGGTGGATACGGACTATTATTTCAATCTTAATTATTGGAATCAATCCAGCAGCGTTTGATATACCAATTGCAACACTTAGAGAGGGGTTAACAGTATACCTTGTTTCCAACAGCATTCTACTTTCTTGCTTAATCTCAATAATATTCTGGTGCATAGCTGCATCAACTTGGCCCCAATAACAATTTTCACAAACACTGTTATTAGCAGATCTGAAGGACTCAGGACCATCGTTAACATCGATACCATACATGTTGAACAGAACAAGTACACTACTATAACTACTAAGAATAACTACGACGAGCAAATTGCAGACTGATGTGTTTGCATGCCACTCGGCGGTTTTATAATTATATCCCCACCTTTGTTTAAAATTCTGGAGTTTTATCTATTTCATATGACTTTAAGGTCATTCAATGGAAATAAAACCACAAACAGGAAATATGAACTGCTCACAAGGTTATTTCAAGAGCTGCGAGGGAAATATGTTGGCTAACAAGGTTAATTTCGGGAAATGCTAAATATAGCCATAGTTGGAAGCGATATCGCGGCTATCACTAGATGTATTGTTGTCGGCTCTACTTTTAACAGATTCTTTAAATCAAACCGATTTCAATAAGACTTAAGAATATAAATATTTTATTGTACGCATGTACATATGTTAAATTTGGATTCTGCTTACCTAGACGAGTGATATGACACCAAACACGTAGGACTTTAACCAACAAATAAAAAATTGCTTGTACGCATGCGCTAGCCGCCATGTTTAAATGGCGGTTCCTCGTTTGCCTAATACAGGTTAGTTGGCTTTTGAATTTGATTACGTCATCTCAGGTTAGTTCGCTACTTGTTCGGGTTAAATACGAAGTCAGGTGGCGGAGATATTCGGGTTAGCTCGGCTTTGGTCTGTGGCTCCGCCACCTTGTGCTCGGGTTAGCTCGGGGGCCGTCGGGTCCGGTCAGTTCCGCCACTCCGCCCCCTGGGCGGCGGGTGGCGGTTCCAGAACCCCCCATCTATACCTACTCCTGAGGTAGCTCGCGAGCTGGACGGGCAAGGCTGGCGGCTGTACTTCGAGTTGGTGACTCTGAGTGTAACCAGAGTTCCGACATGGAGGCGGGGCAACTGCGGGTGGGCCAGATCAACCTTCAGCATAGCCGGGATGCCACTGGGGAGCTAGCAAAGCTCCTCGCAGGCGGTCCAGGCGGCGTAGTATTGATTCAAGAGCCCTATGTGTTTAGGAAGCAAGTTAGAGGGCTTGGAGGAATTGGCTTCAACATCCTCATCGATGGTGAAGCACAGGAAGAACAACCATGGACATGCATACTGGCGTCGAGGGATCTGGACGTGATGTTGCTGCCGCAGCTCGGGTCCAGGGACGTCACAGCAGCTGTCCTGGAGTATAAGGTGAGTAATATTAGGCTTAAGGTTCTGATGTGCAGCCTTTATGTTCCCTACGATCGGCGGGGGCTGCCTCCGTCGGAGGAATTGGTGCGTATCGTCGATTACGCGAGGGAGCATGGGCTACAACTGATAATAGGCTGCGATGCCAATTCTCACCACAGATTGTGGGGCAGCACGGATACCAACCCACGCGGTGAGGCTCTATTAGAGTACTTGGCTACAACGAACCTAGAGGTATTAAATAGAGGTACAGCTCCAACGGAGGATATATCTAACTGGAGGGTGACGGAACACATATCAATGTCTGATCATCGTATGATCAGCTTTGAATTGGATGTGGACCGTGAGAGTCCTCCCCCAAGGAGAAATCCAAGGAAGACCGACTGGGATGCCTATCTAATAGGCCTCGGTGGGTCGCCAAGGAGCCCAGAGGGGAGTAGACTCTCTATAGAGGCATTAGATAGCGAGGTCGAGGCCCTAGAAGGGAAAATAATGGCAGCCTACGAGGCCGCGTCACCACTTAGGGGGGAACCGTCCATCAAAGTTAGATGGTGGAACAAGGATCTCGCCGTACTACGCGGGCGGACTCGGAGGGCCTTAAACCGAGCCGTCCGAGAATCGGGTGAAGCGGCCTGGGACGAGTTTAGGACTGCCAGAAGGGAGTTTAAGAAGGAATTACGCCGGAGTAAGCGAGCTGGTTGGCGCGCGTACTTCGGGGAAGTCAATTCCCTGCCTGACGCAGCCAGGCTGGTAAGAGTACTCAAACAAGAGTTAGGTAGTAATGTAGGATCTTTAAGGAAACAGGACGGGAGCTGGACAAGCACCGGTGAGGAGACCCTGCGTCATCTCGCCGAAGTTCACCTTGAGGGCGGTGGAGCCGTCACGGAGGCTGCCGAACCGGGCCGGTGGACAATCCCGAATGCGGACTGGCAGCTGGCGGAGGAGGTGGTCACAGATGGCTCTATAACCTGGGCGGTGAGCGAGTTCGCTCCATTCAAATCCGCAGGCTGCGATGGGATTTTTCCAGCCCTGCTCCAGAGGGGCCTGGATATACTGCTTCCCAACATAAGGGAGGTTTTTCGGGCCAGCCTGGCGTGGGGCTACGTCCCAAAGGCCTGGCGCCGGGTTAGGGGGGTCTTCATTCCCAAACCGGGAAGGGAGGACTACACGCTGGCCAAGGCGTACAGGCTAATCAGCCTAACATCCTTCCTACTTAAGGCATTGGAAAAGTTAGTAGATAGGTTTATGTTGGGAGGGATCCTCAAGGATCATCCCTTCCACAAAGGTCAGCACGCGTACCAGCGGGGGAAATCGACGGAGACGGCGCTCCACGCTGTGACGCGGAAGGTGGAAAGGGCTCTACACTACGGGGAGAGCACATTAGCTGTGTTCTTCGATGTGAAGGGGGCCTTTGATAAGGCAAGGACGGATACGGTCTGTAACGCCCTACAGGAGAGGGGAACGCCGTAGTCCCTAATAAGCTGGGTGGCGAGCATGCTGGAGGACAGGAGAGTGTCGCTGACCTTGGGGGGCCGAGGGCTGGACGTTGGGGTGACGGGCGGCTGTCCCCAGGGGAGCTGCCTTTCACCTCATCTATGGTGTCTGGTCATGGACGGCCTCTTGGAGCGGCTCTCTGAGAATGGCTTCTACGCCCAGGCGTACGCTGATGATGGGCTGGTCTTAGTCACCGGCAAATTCCTCGGCGTCGTCTGTGAGTGCATGCAAGCTGCCTGTAGCATAATCGAAAGGTGGTGTGGTGAGCAGGGACTCTCCGTAAACCCAGAGAAGACGGAGATGATCCTATTTACCAAGAAGAGGAAGGTAGAGGGGTTCAGGGCGCCCGTGATGTTTGGAAAACCTTTAGCTTTAGTGCGGGAGGTCAAATATCTGGGGGTGATCCTGGACCCGAAACTAACATGGGGGTCGCAAATAGAACGAGTTGTGAGGAAGGGAGTAGCGACCCTCTGGCAGCTGCGTCGTGTGATAGGGAGGACCTGGGGAGTTAATCCCCGGATCCTTCATTGGATCTACACTGCGATCGTCAGGCCGAGAATCCTCTTTGGGGCGTTGGTCTGGTGGTGTGGTGTGAACCAAACAACCAGCAGGAAGCTGGCCAAACTCCAAAGGTTGGCTATCCTGGGTATCACAGGCGCTATGAGGACGACACCCTCAGCCGCGCTAGAGGTCCTGTTGATGCTGCCGCCGCTTCCCATCTGTATCAGAAGGGAGGCTATGGCGTCGCATCTTAGAATCCGGGACTCAGGTAACTGGAGTGGAGAGGGAGCAGTAATAGGGCATGCAAGAGTCGCCAAGGAGGTGGAAAAGGAAATTCCGATTTCCGCCATAAAGGCGAGGGATGCCGAGGACGATATTAGGTTGACTAGGCCATACACCCTCAGGATCCCCAGTAGGGATCAGTGGAGGGAAAATGAGATTGCATTCCAGCCCGCAAGCCTGGTCTGTTTCACCGACGGATCGCGGCTGGAGGACCAGCAATCCTCCGGGGCAGGAATATACATCGAGGGCCTGGGGGTGCGCGAGAGCTATGCTCTTGGCGCATACACCACGGCATTCGAAACAGAGGCATATGCTATCCTGTCTGTGGCCAATAGACAGGATGTGAAGATGAGTCCCGAGAAATGTGTGTGCATTTGCTCGGATAGCCAGGCGGTCCTCCGGGCAGTCTGCGCGGCCAGAATCAGGTCACCCCTGGTTCAGGAGTGCGCTGACACCCTCAGAGGGCTAGCCAGGACGAAGTAGGTGCAACTGGTGTGGGTTCCGGGACACTGTGCCGTGGCGGGGAATGAGGTGGCGAATAATCTCGCAAAACTCGGTTCCCGGCGGCCGTTCTGTGGCCCGGAGCCTGCGATAGGCATAAGTAGGAAGACAGTCTCTGTCGTCTTAGACAGGTGGACCGCGGAAGCAATGGAGAGGCACTGGGGGTCGGTTGGTGGCTGCAGGCAGGCGAGGGACTTCGTGGAGGGGCCGAACAGAGATAAAGCTGTCTAGCTACTCGGAAGGAGTCGACCTACGCTTCGCCGCATCCTCGGGGTGCTGACAGGCCACTGCGCCCTCAGAAGACACCTCACATTGATAGGCGTAGAGAGGGATCCCATTTGCCAGGAATGTGGCGAGGATGAAGAAACGTCCTACCACTACCTGTGTGAATGCGAGGCTTTTGGGAGTCTTCGAGCAGAATTGTTCGGATCAAGGGCTCTGCAGAAGAATCAGGTAAGTACCGTCCAATTGAAGACCGTCATGGCCTTCATCTCGAGGTCGAGGCGGTTTGGCGACGGAACCGAGGAAGAGTAGAGCATGGTTGCTGGGTTGCTGGGGTTGGCAAAAAGGGCCCATTGTGGCCTACTTGCTTGGCGTTGGCCTCCCCACCACTGCTACTACTACTACTACCTCCTCTCATTTAATATTGGTATAGATGATATCTTAGCGACTATTGTTTCATAAGGTAGCACAGTAGTGATGGGAAAAACGGTTATTTTCTGTTAACAGTTGAAGCCGTTAACGTTATTTAATAATAACCGTTGAAAATAACGGCGTCAGTTATTTTAAACTGGATAGTCGATCGATAGTATCCTACATTCCCAAAGCTGTGAGCGAGAGCGAGCACACTAGTATAAATGCATTGTATTTTTACCCCGTTATTTCACCTAGTGTATAAATCTCAAATTTTGTCGATATGAAAAGGAAACAAAGGGTTAAGAAATTATAATAAGCGTGTCGTAAATCTCTTGCCACTCTGAAGTGAAACTTTTAGAAATCAGAAAGGAGTCTTATATTAGTATTTACTTAGATGATTTAGGAATTATAAACTAGTCATTTCTAACAAATTTATTTTATAAGGGGTCTTTACGTAAATGTCAATGCCACAGCAAGAATCAATAAATATCATTATTAGTGAATTTTCGTAGAAAAAATTCACTAATGGGGAGATCCCGACTTTTGAATTTTGAAAAAAATTTTGCAAATGAGCGCGAACTTGGACTCCTAGAACCCATATCCGGAGTCAGTTTCAATTTTTTATATGTTTATATATATATATATATATATATATATATATATATATATATATATATATATATATATATATATATATATATATATATATATATATATATATATATATATATATATATATATATATATATGTATCACACCGATAACTCAAAAAATAATGGGCCGATTTTGACAAAATTTGGCATGTGCCTTTCTTTTGTAAATGGCTTGGATAAGTTCGTTAGTCAGGAAAATCGGACGAGGTTTTCCGGGAAAATTTTGAGTTTTCATTCGAAAAAAATTCTTATCTCAAAAAATAATGGGCCGATTTTAATAAAATTTGGCATGTACCTTCCTTTTGTAAATGACTTTGACAAGTTTGTTAGCCAGGAAAATCGGACGAGGTTTTCCAGGAAAATTTTGAGTCTTTATTCGAAAAAACTTTTATCTCATGAATAATGTGCAGATTTTAATAAAATTTGGCACGTACCTTCCGTTTATAAATGGCTTTGACAAGTTCGTTAATAGAAAAAATCGGACGAGGTTTTCCGGATAAATTTTGACTTTTCATTTGAAAAAAAATTTTATCTTAAAAAATAAAAAATCTATGATAACCAAATTTGGTAGGTAGGTTTACGATATAAAAAGTAAACTATACACCAAAATTTAGATTTCTATGTTACAAGAAAAAAAAGTTATAAAAAACTATTTTGTGCCAGATCATTTCTATGAAAATTCACTACCATAACGCACTTGCTGCGTCCAGGCTTTTTTATCACGTCTTGGGACGTTAGACGTTAGAACTTTTATTGCTACATAGGGATTATTCTAACAACTCCATAACATAACGCAGCTCATAAAATTTCGGTAAAGAAATTTGCCTTTATTCTGTACATATGGTTTGTTATTACATTATGCTTTTATTCTTTCTTAGAAAGATCTCTATCTCTAGTTACATTTTCGGTTCACTGGTCATCTTTATCAGTCGATCAGTCCACTTTTAAAAATTGTGCAAACAACAGCCAACAGTATAAAAAATTGAGTTTGAGTTTGAATTTTAAAAAAAATTGGAAGATATATAGTATGAATTGTTAGTAGATAGTCGGGCACCTGGGCTCATCCCCTCCACTTTTTACTGCGCATGCGCGATGACGTCATGCGCATGCGCTGACCTGCGCAGACCTGTGACAGTTGACAGCTGACCTGTCAGATTTGACAGGTGTCAAATGTCACTGACCTGACAGCTGTCAGCTGTCAGCTGTCAGCTAACCTGACAGCTGTCAACGTCAGCTGTCACCTGACCTGACATGTGTCAACGTCAAATGTCACCTGACCTGTCAGATGACGTCACAAGCATTCCAAGATGGCTGACCTGTCATAGACAGTCGCAAGCCGGGTTCTCTCTATGGAACTAACCTGAGATGACGTCACAAGCATTCCAAGATGGCTGACCTGTCATAGACAGTTGCAACCCGGGTTCTCTCTATGGAACTAACCTGAGATGACGTCACAAGCGTTCCAAGATGTCTGACCTGTGTGTCCATAGATATCTACAAGTCAGGTTAGCTCTCCATGTGTGTTTGTCTGATTGTTTATTAAGGTTATGTATTTGTTTATTAAGGTTATGTTCGCTCACGTGTCATCTGTTTGTTTATTAAGGTTATGTTTGTATTTGTTTATTAAGGTTATGTTCACACACGTGTTGATTACCAGTCATATGATTGTTTGTTAAGGTTATGTATTTGTTATTTGAATGCAAACAGAGATAATACAAGAGTGTACTTACATACAACAAGAGACGTCAGCCTTCTTTCACAGCTTAATACACACACTACTGAACAGGTGTCTTCTGTGTTGAGGATACAGACAGACAGACAACTGATTGCCATTGTTGAAGCTTATACATGCTGTTTAACAAACACGTCAAGACAGTTCAAAGTCTTTGCTTAAACTGACAGATGCATGTGTATTTGAAAGAAAAGCATTCGCCTGAACTTAGATTTGAACCCACGAACCTCGAATCAGCCGTTGTTTGCTTTACATATATACACTGTCCCTAAACCAATAGCTCCACAGACACACACGTTAAAAGTTTGTTCGCTGTTGTATATATAAAACAAAGCCAGTTGTTGTTGACATATGAGGTTAGGTGTTTGTATACATGTTGATTACCAATCATCTGATTGTTTAGTAAGGTTATGTTTGTATTTGTTATTTGAATGCAAACAGACATAATAAGAAGAGTGTACTTACATACAGCAAGAGACGTCATCCTTGTTTCACGACTTAACACATACTGAACAAGTGTCTCTGTCTCTTGTATTGAGGAAACAAACTGATGTAAGAGAGAGAGGCCTTACAAAGGATAAACAACGTTTTACAGTTGTTAACCTTGATCCTGTTTGAGCTTGTCTGTGTATCTGTTTAATATACACAAGAGAGAGGCTCGCTTAGGGGTAAACAACGTGTCGGTTGATGACCTTGGCGAATGTTATCTTGTGTTATATCTGTTCAATCACCCCATCATTCGTGTTTGAGCTTGTCTAGAATACAGACATGAAAAGGATGACATCATCACAGTATTTGTGTTTGCAGAAAAGGCCCCCGCTAACACCTTAAATCGTTCCTATTTCCCATAAGATTACATGTATTTTTGCCTAATATAGAGCTTTTGACACTTTTACCCATAAGAAACAACGTATTTGTAGACACACACACATTTAGTAAGGTTTATGTAAAAACAAATATGGTTTTAAAAACGGCTATTGTGGCAGCATATATAAAGTGGGTACACACACTCTAAAGCTCATTCACAATTCAGTTGTCGTTGAGAAAAGACGTGCTTCAGTTTACTCTACCCAAATCTGTTTCAAAATGGCTACATTAAGTGATGTGTGTTACCAGCAAATTAAAGACAACTTCTGGTATGGTCTATTTGGAGACTTTCAACTTATTATCGATAAAAACACTGGCTATTTTAATGCAACTAAACTGTGTAAAACTAGTAATAAAAAAATGTATCATTGGTTGGAAAATAAGAAAACTAAAGAGCTGATTGCCTATTACAACAGTCTGCTAAAGGAAGAGTCAGGGTATCTGAATACCGATACCCTCAATATTTCAACTGAGGGAGCCCACTTAGAGTTATCGCCAGGGAGCCGGACTACTAGCCCCCTTAAAACAGAAGCAACAACTCAAGTAATACCAACAACAGCTACATATCTGGTGGACTTTGGTGGGAGACAGGCTGAAAACAACTTGATATCTGGTACATATGTGTGTAAAGATTTAATATTAAATTTGGCTTGTTGGATATCCAATCAGTTCTATAAAAAATGCAACCAAATTATTTTTGATTTTTTCCTCAATGAATTTGATCAGAAATCAAAGGACAAGCCATAGGTTAGTAAAGTGAAATTACCGGCGTATAAATGATGAGGTACAGCTTGTGCGACAAACAAACGCTAAAGTCACAGAACATCTTGAAGATACAACCCCAAAGCCAAGTAAACGGAGAAAAATAAGTGTGTTTGGTTTACTTGCAAGAAACGAGACAGGCGCCCCCTATCCATATCATGTGGTAAGAACACAAAAGAAAAGTTTCCCAAGAGCTGTGAGGAACTTTAAAAATAAACACCCCAATGCAAAAGTGATTCTAAACATACTGTACGATCCAAATGTAGTAAATCTCTTTAACAGAATAAAGACTGAAGTGAAATACCTTACAGCACATAGAAACAACCTACATATAGCCGATGTACCACAAGATAAGTTTGTTCAGGATATTATTGCTTTAAGACATACTTTTTAATTGTATTACAAAATAAAAACACATTAATTTGAACAAAATACTTTTTATTTGATTCCAAGTATGTAAACACCTGCCGTTTGTTAGCCCCAATTATTCGTGTTTGAGCTTGTCTAGAATACAGACATCAGTACAGTATTTGTGTTTGACACGTTTCCCATAAGAAACAACGTATTTGCTGACACACAGAAACAGACCAAGGATTGATATATCGATATCAGTTGCTTATAACACGTACACGATATGTTTTTATATGTTATAGTTGATGAAATAAGACACATACCAAGTAAAAACAGAAGGCTACAGCTAAGTATTCAAAACAAATTTTGTTCAAAACTGTCTAAACGCTCCCTGTATATATATATATACGGAACGCCAAAGCAACTAGAAATATTTGTAAATATAAAAACGCTAGTAAAACGGTTTCATCGGTGACTAATATTCTATCTGTTTCCAGTTGCCTCAGGCATCCTAATGAGTTATTTTATAATCGTAAAAACATGTTCTCATTAATAATACCTACAACACTAGTATTGCATTAATACATATAACGTAGTATACCGTTCTAGATTACGTTTTTATGTTTGTTTTTGTAAAGATGTGTTTACCTTTAACATTTATAGGTTTTAAAAACACAAAGTTCAACTATGAAAGAGGTTTATTTAAAAACTATACTTTGATATATCGTTACAGTTTTCCACTATACTGTGGAGTTTATATTGGTTGTTACAATTATTTTTATACAAAAGTACAGTTTATACAAAAATACAATATAATTTAGTACAAACACTAGACTAAAATACAACAGCTTAATAAACACAACTAAAAATAATACTCTAGATTTGGTTAGCTAACGAACCCATACATAATGATTGCAAGGTTTGCGGTTTATAAGATCGCCAAAAATTTAAAACACTGACAGGGTTTTCAACAAGAAGAAGTTTTTTAGTCTTTTCTGCTTTATAAAAAACAAAACTACTATCTAAATCATATTTATAGTATTGAAATATTTTGAGTATAAAAAGTTCTTTATGAATAAGCAGCTCAGACAAAAACCTACAACTATACCACACTTTCTTCTCATCTGAAAAAATACGGTAAAACATAAAACCATTCTTAGTACTATGATAGCCCTGCATATTAGGTAAATTACAAGAGTCATACTTATCTCCAGATATTATTAAACGAATTATAAGATAATGTTGTTCTGTACCGTATAGTGTTGAGGCATAACCACCGAGTACACAACAAAATTTTTTCTCGGTTTCAAACCACTCCATATCAGCCAACACGCTGTCCAGGATTAGTTGATCAATTGGTGTTTGTAAGTTTGGTTTTAATTCCCTGCTGATAAAAGTGAGATGCTTTAACTGCTCCATTATAAAAAAACACTTCTCACAATGGTTCATACTTGTTACTGTTACTGCTGCTGTTGTTGTTCTTTTTCTAAAAGTACATATGGTTGGTAGTTTACGATGAAAACCCCTCTCATAAGTTGATGTTGATAGTTTATCTTCTTAACTGTATACGTTTGATTATTCTGGTATATTACAAGTCAGCGATGGTGTTGGTTCGTTTGTCTTGAATTGGAATGTACTGGTATACATACCATTTTTTAATTTTTTTTCTCCTTTATATATTGCTTGAGCATACCCAGACTCGAAAAAGACGACTCGAGCGTCAGTTGGCAGCATACGTCTCGGTAGAAACACCACACCGTTTTCCAATTTCATCAACATTCGGTAACCATAGCGGGTTTTCACTTTTTCACCCCCTAATATGTTATATGGGGTGTTTAACAACAAGTCTGCAGCTTTAATTACAGGTGACGCTTCACAAAGACCGTCACGATTTAAATCAGCTAGTACTGATGCTGATGATGAAGCCATGGTTGTTGTTGTTGTTTCTGATTTTATACTGTGGGGTAGAGTTTTGATAAGAACGTATATATATAAGGGTTCAACCAATCAGGTTTGAAAGCGTAGGTTGAAAGACCCCTGGTCTTAAAAAAACCGCTTTCCTGAGTTTACATCTACCTACATACATTCTGTTATCAGAAAAACACTACTGATAACTCAAGATTGATTTTAGGTAATGAATCATAAAAAACCCGACACCTATAAAATTCAGATACAATTTTAATTGGTGATAAAACAGCATCGTAGTCTTCAAATTCCTTAGCGTGTTTTTCAAACCAGGTAATAAACAATTATATATATAACATTTTTCTATCCCCTATAAATCCAGATACACTTTATATATTTTGTAATAAAACAGACTCGTCTCCAAAGTCCTTAGCGTGTTTTTTTTTGTTTTAAACCAGGCAATAAACAATTATATATAACATTTTTCGAGGGTCAACTTGTGTTTCTAGTCAAAGACCGGGGCATTTTTATCGGTTTGCAGTTTTTTTTGGATATACCATGAGTGAAGCTCTGCTTTAAAAGCTTGTCTGCAAGTTTCGACTTTCAGTTAGCAAACAACAAACATAATGGAAGGTATGTCCTGTCTCTCTGTGTTTAGAGTGAAATTATTAATAAAGTTTTTGTTTGTTCTAGCTGAAATATTTAATATAGTCAATGGGTTGTTTGTGGGAAACGCAGTAAGTAATTTTTAAAATGGTTCTTTTAGTTTATAAAAGATTTGTTTTTATTTTAGCCTATAATAGCGATTTATATTGCGGGTGAGGGGGAGCTACCCTCTCCCCAGCAGTACTCAACCCTGGTGTGGGTGGGGTATATAGCCCCATGGGGTGTGGGGCTGATATTTCAAGCCCCACCACAGCCTGTAGGGGGTGCAATTCTCGAGATCTACGTCTTGTAGATCTCGAGAAAAGAAAAGGTAATATCCATTGCCCCTCGTTTAGGATACAGGAATTTATGTTTCATTTCTTTTGTTTCAGTCTGTGACACCACCTAGGCCACCAAAAAAATAACAGAATAAAATATATATAATAATAAAACGTTTTAAAAATAATGTTGTTTGATTTTATTGTAATATTTTTTTCAGTTTAAACCCAAATATATAATCTGCTCAAACACACTTACAGATTAATACAGTATTGAAGGGTAATGAAGGTATCTTCACTGTAAGGTAATATTCTGTATTTGTTTTACTGCTTGGTGGTTATATTATTTTTAGCATGTATTTAATTCTAGTGTATGTTTTTATTGTTTGTATTAATAGAAAAATAGATTCTTGTTGTGAAACCTTTTTGTTATATAATTTGTAAAGGGGTTTGTTTTTTTTAACTGCATGTTTGTAACTTGTTTCAGCTCTACTTCAGTTTTAGATATAGAAATCTGCCTTTTTTGTATACTTGTTTTTCTTAGCATCAAATATTTTTGACAGGTCTCTTTTCTGTTACTGTTTTGCATTTTTTCTGGCTTACAGCATGAAAGGTCATATGATGGCATAATATCAAGTAGTATCATCTTTGTCTTTACACACAATTAACAGAATTTTTTTGTTCTCATTTCAATGAATATAGACTAAAACTTGTTTCATTTTTTAGACAATCAAACAGCTGTTTCCTCAACACAATCAAGGAGATCATTAAAGAAACCGTATTATTTTTTAATTTTCTATTGAACATGTATAGGACCGTTTCATGTAATAAATGTTTTTAAATTACTTTCGATTTCGTTTAATCATTCCAACCTATGTATATAACAGTGTGTCTGTGTTGTTTTGCTGTGTGTGACCTGTGAGATAACTCTAGCCTTGTACTCGGCTGATACAGTTTTGACTGGGGTCAGTAAAGTGTTTGTTTAAATGTTTTACAAACAACTACCATATATACAAGGAGTTATATTTAAATAAAGACAAAATTCAATATAAAAAGTATTTTTATTTGGTACTGATATTCTTGTGAAAAGCTTAATCAAACATTTTTAAAAATAGTAAAACTCTCTCTTTAAAACACTAACCCTAATAAACACTTACTCTTAAAGCTACTTTGAGAAAATTAATCTGTTATACAAAAATATGTCTTCTTACACTGAAATTAGGTTAAAAACAAACAACTTGATTAAACACCTAATAAGCTATTGAGATAATAACAATAATACTATATTATAAAAAAATATATCTTGTAGACAGACAGCTACAAAAATACACACTGTTTGCTAAACATAGCCAGAAAAGCTGAAATTCAGATAAAAAACACTAACCCTAATAAACACTTACTCTTAAAGCTACTTTGAGAAAATTAATCTGTTATACAAAAATATGTCTTCTTACACTGAAATTAGGTTAAAAACAAACAACTTGATTAAACACCTAATAAGCTATTGAGATAATAACAATAATACTATATTATAAAAAAATATATCTTGTAGACAGACAGCTACAAAAATACACACTGTTTGCTAAACATAGCCAGAAAAGCTGAAATTCAGATAAAAACACTAACCCTAATAAACACTTACTCTTAAAGCTACTTTGAGAAAATTAATCTGTTATACAAAAATATGTCTTCGTAAACACCTAATAAGCTATTTGAGATAATAACAATAATACTATATTATAAAAATATATCTTCTAGACAGACAGCTACAAAAAATACACACTGTTTGCTAAACATAGCCAGAAAAGCCGAAATTCAGATAAAAACACTAACCCTAATAAACACTTACTCTTAAAGCTACTCTGAGAAAATAGTAATACTTAGTTTTCAAGACAGTTTTAATCTAAACAAAAATATGTCTTTTGAACTGAAAATTCAGCTAACATGAATAACCCTAATAAGCTATTTTGAGCAAATTACAATATTTATTTTCAAGACAGTTTTTAATCTAAACAAAAGAAAAATACTCAAATATATATGTTGTAGACAGAAAGCTACAAAACAAAAAGTACACCCCTCTTACTAAAATTAGCCAGGAAAAACTTAAAACTAACATATTTTTTAGATACCCTATTCATTTTAACCTAAAACACAGTAACCTATGGAAATATTAAGAAACACTCTCAACGTGTATGTCTTGTATAAAACAGAGATAAAAGCTAAAAATAGTCACACACACACACACACACACACACACACACACACACACACACACACACACACCAATTCATTAACCTAAAGCTATAGATATACAAGAAAAATATATATACAAGATTTAACCTAAACTACACACACTTAGTCACTCTGTTTGAGTCTTTTAAAGCCAAAAGGAGTAGAGTCGAAACTGCCATCGTCGTTGAACTTACGCTTCGTCAAACACGGTTTGTACACTTTGGTTTCCGATCTGGTTACCAGTTCGTGTGTTTGTGTCCTCCGTATCTGATCAAAGTGAACAACGACCGGTTCCGCACTAGAGTTCTCAACCATCTGTTTCATAACTCCGGTATTAATGTGTTGTGATGCTTTATAGTTGAGAGCAAAGCCTTTTACTTTACACACTTTCTGTGTCTCTCCGGTTGTTGGAGAGTACACAGTAAAACTATAATTTTTAGGCCCCGCCGACACAAATTCCATAATATAGCTACCAGCTCCATAAGCAGCCAACTCATCAGTCATTTCACCCAAGCTGGAACCTGTTGGAATGTCCCATTCGCCCTCTCTGGACACGTAAATGACAGAGTCAGTGTCATAATACAGCACTCTGTCACCCAACTTTTCCAAATATGAATATAACTTCAAACGGGCTTGGGCTGTGACGTAGGCAGCAATGGCTACATTAACGGTAGCTGTGCTGTCGGCGGCTTCATCCTTGTACTCCCAACTAACTAGCAACACATCTTCATTAATGATTGTTACGTGTTTTACGTTAATGGCCGGGTTGTTTTCTAATTTATAAAATTCAGATGGTTGTCTCACTATATCCATTCTGGTCTGATTCTCTCGCTGTCCGAATTTGCCCCTGAAACAATAGAGAGAAAAACAATAAAACACATGCACACACACATGAAATAAAACATATAAACGTACCAAAAACTGTTCAGAATCAGTTTAGCTAGTGACCTCAAACCAGGGTTGTTGTTGATGGCTGCAAACTCCAACTGGACACCTTCATTTTCAAGAAAAGCTTCGACGTAGGTCTCTTTGGTCTCGTTGGTGGAACAGTCTGAAGGCCAACCTGATGCTTCCTGCTTTATTTTAATAAATTTATTCATCATTTCAGCAAAAAGACCAACAGTGTTTAAAGACCTATCATATTGGGTAATGGTATACTCCCAAACTTCTTGTATTTCCATCAACTTGTAACCCTTGTCGAGAGCTTTTCGAACCTCGTCAACCACCCAAGTACCAGTGAAGGCCCGTTCTTCTTCTGAATGACAACACTCACCCTTGTTCATATGTTTGGCACACGTTCTGCACAAGGCAAACATTAATTTATTGTGCATTTTTACCGGCAACACAGGGTGATATAAGTCTTGCGGTGGTAAGATGGTGCATTTAATGAGTCCATTCACGTCATCTATATTAGAACATGTTGTGTGTACTGTGGGGTGTCCCATGGGAAACTTCCCATATTTACAAACCCATGGGTAGAGACTGCAAACATCAACATAGCGTATTTTCTCTCCTGGTTTCACCTTGTAATAACTCTTTACACAACCTGTTCTACCACCGAAGAAGGCGTCCCGAGGATTAAGTGGCAGGTATGTTAACAGAGGATGGCTATTCAGTCTGTGTTCGAGCACTTGATCGTTTTCCAACAGCTGTCTAAACTCGTGTTCCCACATTTCATGGACTGTGTAACCTCGCTGGCGAAGCCGTTCTGTTTTCCTCACAGTACGTTCGTAGCGAGCGTTCAAGGTGTCTGTTGGATCTTCGTGTAGGGGGTCCTCTCTGTTGGTGGTGGTGAAACACTTGGGACAGCCGTGGAAATAGCAACCGTGAAACTCGAACACTTCTCCAGTTTGCTCGCAATAGCCATCAACTTTAACACCATCAATGACTGCTTCCCGTTGTTTGGCAGAGTGTCTGATGTCTACACCTCTTCTTTCTTCCTCGTGTATGAGCCATTGTGTGGCTATCTTTGATTGTCTGTCTCTGTTCCTATAGCCGTTCTTCGGAATAATGCCAATAGTTTGAGGTTTTAGGAAATTTCGACGGAACAGTTTGTTACAAGCCCCAGGTATGGTTATGGCTTCGGTAAACGGTGACACGTTACCCTGTTCCATAACCATCTTGTGAAATGTAAGGCAGGCCTGGGTTAATATTTCCACGTCACTAATACAATATTCAACCATTTCCTTCTGCATGTCGAACTCCTTATGTTTATTCTCCTCGTACCACTTGAGGAACGCTGTTCGGTCGGCTTCTTTCATAGCATCCGGATTGTAAAACCTCATGTGGGGCAACGGACCAACATAATTACGATTTGCAAGAGTGTTGAACAGATGTGGAAAATACCCTTTCTTCAACTCACTCAGGCCGAACGCTTTAGGAAGGGAGGCTAATTTCAAAGAAAAATAGCTTATGCTATCAATGAATTTCAACACCCCAAGGATGAGCATCAGTACCTTGCTTCCTCGCATAATAACCTCAGGCTTAAGACCGGTCATTTGTTCCAGTGCATGACGTAGAATAAACTGGTGATCATAAGCCTGGCCGTTGTGAGCTAAGACGATGACACTTTTAAATTTCTTGCTGCTAATGAATAGTTGTTGCAGAAACGGTTGAATAACGTCATCGGCTGATATAACCTGCCTTCTCACTCCACACTTCTGGCATGTAGGCACTTCACTACCCAACTCAAAACAGTCACTGCATCGTTGCTGGTAAACACACAGAACAGGCTTGTGTACGTGTTCACCACGGGCATTCTCTTCATCTTGCCTGGTCTCAAAATCGTAAAAGACAAACAAGGTGTTATCTAACTTTGGCTTACCAGTGTCCACTTGGATGTAGCATTGGTGTGTTGAAGGTTGGTGCTTTTTGCAGATATTACAAAAGATCTCCCCACATATGTGTGTTCTGTCTGCTTTAATTGTTTTTAAGCAATCACTGCATCTTCGGACACGCTCACACAAGGTCTTTCCCTGCGTCGAAGATGAGGCCTTGTGTTGGTCATGGCAGCTCTGACCCCTGAACTTACGATTGCAATCTGAGCACAAAATTTCATTAACAACCTTCTCACACGGCGGTTCTTGCCGGCAACATGGACACTGACCTAGACACCTATGTTCGTCTTTACTGTTGTATGGTACGTGGCAACGTTGACAAAAATATGAGCTACAGAAAGCTGATGTAAGGCTGGTGATGACATTAAAATGATTCCTATGGTGCAGCAAATTCAACTTGTACTTGGCATCGGGTCCTTCATACAGTACATCTCTTCCTCTAGACCCGTACTCATACACGGTAATTTTGCAGTCTTTGAGATGTTGTTGAAACTGCTGAATTTGCTCGACACCGGCACCATTAGCTGGAATATCAACACCAGCCTTCTGCATTAACTCCATCGCTTCCTGGTCCTGCCTTTTCCCTATATTTTGTCGTACTTGTTTTATATACGGGGCATTCATAACATATGCCAGGGCAACAACGAGAGCTCTAACAAGGCAGAGGTTGTCCTTGTTGTTGATCGTAACAACACCCCTTTTCTTTGCACACTCCTCTTGGAAGGTCATGTAAGGCGAGTGTTGTCGACCAGACCCTCTGTACGGTCGGAAGCTTGTGGTAATAATTTTAAATGTATCACCAGCTACAGCTTCCTTTTTGCTCTGGTACAGAGAGTCCAACAGCTTCCACAAGTCGTCAAATTTCAAACTTGGGACCGGTTTGAAGGGTATGTGGAAGTCTGTATCTAGCCCATCAGCCGTAAACGTCAACCCTACCTTGCTTTCGACATCCAAACTCTCGACTATATGCTCGTAAATGCCCCGCAAGCCCTGTTTAAGCCACTGTTCAGGCTCTTGAACAGCAGCATCAAGGGGGTTTAGCCTGAATTCGATGCAGTGCTGTTGCATTCTATACTTTTGGTTGGATTTGCTAAAGTCCCGTACAATGGTGAAAGCCATTATTATTCTTCAAACGCAAAGCCGGGAAATAGTTTTAAAAAGTTTTTGTTACACGTACACACCAGCACAAGCTCAAAAATGTTTACTAAACACACACACGCACACACAAGTTTTAACTAAATAAAATATTAAACCGATAACTATATATATACGCACCAAAAATGTTTACTAAGTCGACACACACAAGTTTTAACTATATAAAATATTAAGCCCGGCTAACTATATATAAGCACAAAAATATTTACTAAGTCGACACACACACACAAGTTTTAACTATATAAAATATTAAGCCCGCTAACTATATATAAGCACAAAAATATTTAAAAGCACACACACACACAAGTTTTAACTATACACTTAATTATACGAAAAATGTTTAATAATCTAAATAGGGTTTAATCTTTAACACAAAAAAACATAAATACCTGTATAAACAACTGCTTGACGTAAGTGGTGAAGATCGGTTTCGAGAGTTCTTTTATAGAGCTACAAGTATGTGTGTGTGAGTGTGTGTGGGCAGTACCTGTTGTATAACTGTGATCCTTTCTAATTTTCTATAAATATTCATGATAACACCCCTACGTTACTAAAAAGAGCGAAAAGCTGAACATGTTGGCCTTGCTTTCTCCATAAACTTTAATCATCTCTAAGCTGTAAGGTCTATTTCTATTTATATTTACTAGATAACACATATATGTCTGTTTGTTTTACAAGAGCATGTGAAAACAAAAATAAAGTCGCTGAATAATAATCACTAGTATCTCAACTTATCGTAAATAGTATTTTTGAGCTGGGGACAAAGCAAAGTTTGTTGTTATGAATGAACGAGGTTGGACAGTCTCGGGGCTTCAGTGAATCAACCGTTGTTTGCTTTACATAGATACAGGGAGTGTTTAGACAGTTTTTGAACAAAAATTTGTTTTGAACCCTTTTGCTATAGCTTCAGTTTTTCACTTGTTGTGTCTTTCTCTTATTTCATCAACTATAACATATAAAAACATATCGTGTACGTGTTATAAGCAACTGATATCGATATATTAATCCTTGGTCTGTTTCATGTGTGTCTGCAAATACGTTGTTTCTTATGGGTAAAAGTGTCAAAAGCTCTATATTAGGCAAAAATACATGTAATCTTATGGGAAATAGGAACGATTTAAGGTGTTAGCGGGGGCCTTTTCTGCAAACACAAATACTGTGATGATGTCATCCTTTTCATGTCTGTATTCTAGACAAGCTCAAACACGAATAATGGGGTGATTGAACAGATATAACACAAGATAACATTCGCCAAGGTCATCAACTGACAGGTTGTTTACCTCTAAGCGAGCCTCTCTCTTGCGTATATTAAACAGATACACAGACAAGCTCAAACACGAATAATGGGGTGATTGAACAGATATAACACAAGATAACATTCGGCAAGGTCATCAACTGACAGGTTGTTTACCCCTAAGCGAGCCTCTCTCTTGCGTATATTAAACAGAGTGTACAAGCTCAAACAGAATCAAGGTTAACAAACTGTAAAACGTTGCTTATCCTTTTGTAGGTCCCAATCTCTTACGTCTGTTTGTTAAACACCAGGTACAGACTCAACAAGATTATCTATGATACTTGTTGGACAATCAATTGTTTGTCTGTCTGTTTTCCTTTAACACAGGAGACACTTGGACCAAAGAACATGGCTATTTGCTACGTTTTACCTGTGTTACACACTCTAACTGTTGTTAACCAACTGTCTGTCTGTCTGTCTGTTATTACACAGCTCTGTCAGTCTAAGCAAAGACAACAACAAGTTGTCATGACACGCTTGTTACACGGCTGTATAAGCTCAAACAAGATTATCTAAGATACTTGTTGGCATTCGATTGTCTGTCTGTCTGTTGTTACACACATCCATTAGTCTAACCAAAGACATCGAGCTGTCATGACGTGTTTGTTAAACAGCTGTACAACAAGGTTCTATATGATGCTTGTTAGGGGCAATCAATTGTCTGTCTGTCTGTGTTATTACATACCTCTGTCTTCTCAGTCTAAGCAAAGACTTTGAACTGTCATGACGTGTTTGTTAAACAGCATGTATAAGCTTCAACAATGGCTATTAATTGTCTGTATGTCTGTTTCCTCAACACAGAAGACACTTGAACCAAAGAACATGACTGTTTGCTGTGTTTTACCAGTGTTACTGGCTCTAGTTGTTGTTAAACTGCTGTTTGTCTGTCTGTCAGTCTAAGTAAAGGCATCAAGCTGTTCTGTGTGTTATATCCTTTCAAACAGCTTGTACAAGCTTCAACAATGGCAATCAATTGTTTGTTTGTCTGTTTCCTCTACACAGGAGACACTTGGACCAAAGAATATGACTGTTTTGCTGTGTTTTACCTGTGTTACTCGCTCTAGTTGTTGTTAAACACCTGTTTGTCTGTCTGTCAGTCTAAGTAAAGGCATCAAGCTGTTCTGTGTGTTATATCCTTTCAAACAGCTTGTACAAGCTTCAACAATGGCAATCAATTGTTTGTTTGTCTGTTTCCTCTACACAGGAGACACTTGGACCAAAGAATATGACTGTTTTGCTGTGTTTTACCTGTGTTACTCGCTCTAGTTGTTGTTAAACACCTGTTTGTCTGTCTGTTTGTTATTACAAACGCATCAGTCTAAGTAAAGACATCAAGCTGTCATGACGTGTTTGTTAAACAGCATGTACAAGCTTCAACAATGGCTATCAGTTATTTGTTTGTCTGTCTGTTTCCTCAACACAAGAGACACTTGGCTATTTTGATACGTTTTACACTGTGTGTTACTCGCTCTAACTGTTGTTAAACACCTGTTTGTCTGTCTGTTTGTTATTACAAACACATCTGTCTGTCAGTCTAAGTAAAGACATCAAGCTGTTCTGTGTGTATATCCTTTCAAACAGCGTGTACAAGCTTCAACAATGGTAATCAATTGTCTGTCTGTCTGTCTCCTCAACACATGAGACACTTGAACCAAAGAATATGACTATTTGCTGTGTTTTACCTATGTTATTAGCTCTAACTGTCGTTAAACTGTTGTTTGTCTGTCTGTCAGTCTAAGTAAAGACATCAAGCTGTCCTGTGTGTATATCCTTTCAAACAGCGTGTACAAGCTTCAACAATGGTAATCAATTGTCTGTCTGTCTGTCTCCTCAACACATGAGACACTTGAACCAAAGAATATGACTATTTTGTTACGTTTTACCTATGTTATTAGCTCTAACTGTCGTTAAACGGCTGTTTGTCTGTCTGTCTGTTATTACACAGCTCTGTCACTCCAAGCAAAGACAACAAGTTGTTATGACGACGTTTGTTACACGACTGTACAAGCTCAAACAAGTTTATCTAAGATACTTGTTGACATTCGATTGTCTGTCTGTCTGTTGTTACACACATCCACTAGTCTAAGCAAAGCCTTCGTGCTGTCAGGACGTGTGTGTCACAACAACACGTAGAAGCTTCAGCAAGGTTCCATATGATACTCGTTGGGGCAATCTATTGTCTGTATGTCTGTTGTTACACACATCAATTAGTCTAAGCCAAGCCTTCGTGCTGTCATGACGTGTGTTATATATCCTTTCAAACAACATGTACAAGCTCCAACAATGACCATTAGTTGTCTCTGTTTCCTCTACACAGGAGACACTTGGCTATTTTTGATACGTTTTAGCTGTGTTACACGCTCTAACTGTTGTTAAACAGCTGTTTGTCTGTCTGTCTTTTATTACACAGCTCTGTCAGTCTAAGCAAAGACTTCGAGCTGTCAAGACGTGTGTGTGTGTGTGTGTTAACAATCAACAACGGCGTCTATATGTTTTGTTTGGTTCAAGTGGATGTCATTAAACAACTGTGTTATTTCTATAACGGGGCCCCATTCAAGACCTCAACATACGTTAGTGTGTGCTAAGCCGTGAAACAAGTATGACGTCTCTTGCTGTATGTAAGTATACTATTATATTATTTATGTTTACATACAAACAATACTTATCAAACAATCCTCGTATATCAAAGTTTAATTTAGTTGTTTTAAATTGAGTTTTGTTACTTGTGTGTTTTTGATCACTCCCTATATAAATTTAGATTCATTCATTCAAAATACAAACACACTAACATAAACAAACACGCCGGCAATAAAACCAAGTCCCCGAGTTTTATTAGGCTATTAAAATAAACTCATTAACATATCTAGATGTAAATACGTTTTTCTTATTGATATATAGTTTACTTCAAACGTTTTTGTTATTAAAATGATATTAGATAGGTAAATTGGAACGTCTTTTAAATTTCTTTTTACTATAAAATATAAACAATTGTTTTTAACATTACAGTTCCTATTATTCAAATTGGAATGTAATAGAGATACCACCTTTGCCCACACACACAAACTCAGCACCCTCATAAACTCGTTTTATGTAACAGGTTTTTGTTTTATATATACCCACTGATAACAAACTTTCATCGTATGTCTGAATAGCATAATCGGTTTAGGGACGTTTGCATATCTTAGTAAGCTGTATGGTTGGGGTTCGAATCTAATTCAATCTAATTTCAGGCGAACGCTTTTCTTTCAAAATTCATATTTCAAATTAAATTCAAAATTTCAAATTACCCGCTCAATATATCTTCCTCATATATGTATGTGTGTGTGACTAAACCGAATGACTGTGTCCAACAGATGTCTCCCATCGAGCTAGAGAATATTCTCTACACTCTACAACTTTACAAATAGAATATTCTCTAGCTCGATGAGTCATATCTCTGGACACAACAGACAAATTTTCAAACAAATTCAAATTTCCCGCCAAAAACGAAATACCCTAACAAACTTCAATACACCTTAACAACAACAACACAATAAACAAACCAAACAGCTGTGTTTACGAACACCTAACCTTAATAAACAAAATACATAACCTTAATAAACAAACAGATGCATGGTAATCAACACACATGACATAACCTTAATAAACAAATACAAACATAACCTTAATAAACAAACAGATGACACGTGAGCGAACATAACCTTAATAAACAAATACATAACCTTAATAAACAATCAGACAAACACACATGGAGAGCTAACCTGACTTGTAGATATCTATGGACACACAGGTCAGACATCTTGGAACGCTTGTGACGACATCTCAGGTTAGTTCCATAGAGAGAACCCGGCTTGCAACTGTCTATGACAGGTCAGCCATCTTGGAATGCTTGTGACGTCATCTCAGGTTAGTTCCATAGAGAGAACCCGGCTTGCGACTGTCTATGACAGGTCAGCCATCTTGGAATGCTTGTGACGTCATCTGACAGGTCAGGTGACATTTGACGTTGACACATGTCAGGTCAGGTGACAGCTGACGTTGACAGCTGTCAGGTTAGCTGACAGCTGACAGCTGTCAGGTCAGTGACATTTGACACCTGTCAAATCTGACAGGTCAGCTGTCAACTGTCACAGGTCTGCGCAGGTCAGCGCATGCGCATGACGTCATCGCGCATGCGCAGTAAAAAGTGGAGGGGATGAGCCCAGGTGCCCGACTATCTACTATTGTTTATTTACTTATTTTAATATTCGTTGTTTTAAAATTAATTTCAAAAATTTCAAAGGGCTGTAACTTGGAGGAGAAGGGGTTTCAAGAAAAACTTAATAAAAAGACACCCCTTATTTTTCTCCAAAGAATCACCCTGTAAAATTTTTCGCATCAATTTGGAAACACCCTATATATATATATATATATATATATATATATATATATATATATATATATATATATATATATATATATATATATATATATATATTAAATTTTTAATATTTAAATGTATATAGATATTAAAAAATGTTGTATCATTATATTTTTTAATCAATTTGATAACTATTATCAGACAAACAAAAATGACGTGTTAACTGTTTTCTTAGGTAATGTATATAAATTTAAATAAATAAGTACTTTAATTTCACGTGAAATAACCCTATTTTGTGTTGTCTATAGTGAAAGTAATAACACGTTTTTACAGAAATTCATCTTTTCACGCAACATTTTTTATTATTAAATATTTGGCTTTACATACTAGTGGGAAACTCAACTGTTTCAAAAATAACAGCTTCTCAGTTTAACAGAATAACTCTGTGTAGTAGTGTCCGTATGCCGTATCCCCATCAACAACCGGTTAAAGTTAAAATTAAAATTAAACCATTTTATTGTACCGAAGATCGTACGTCCCTAAAGCTGTGAGCGAGAGCAAGCACACTAGTATAAATAATAATGTTATGAAGTACAGTCCGCTCTATACTGTATAACCATACATATTTAGCATTCACAATCTCAAGGCTATTCATCCCGTTAAATGGTTAAATAACCGATGTTTATTCATCGAACCTAGTTGCAGTAGAACTGAAACAGACACGACTCCGAATTCTAGTTTAGTGTAAAAAACGTTACTTTTTAAGCTGTTATTTTTATAAATCCATAACTGGTGGTTACCGTTACGGCTCGGTAACCGTTTAAAAATAGCTTACGGCTAAATAACGACCCATCACTATAGCACAGTGATTTTTTTTAAACATTTAATCAAAAGATCTCCATCATAGACTTATAGTTCCTACAATTTTCTGTAAATTGTATAATGCCAGTATACCATCATACTAGTATTAAGATTATGGTCCTTATACCAGATCTACCCAAAACTGTTGATATGTGACTGTTATAAAATTTACCATATTCAACATTCTTAGACCAAAGGTGTTAACCAACAAATACTATCCAGCAGTGAATAAATAACATCAACATGGCACTAATCAATTATTTGAAGAGAGCAAAACAGATTAATACATTAATGAGAAAATAAGCATACCTTACAAGAAGAACACTTTGTTTAAAACTTCCAGGTACCAAAAATGCTGCAGTGAAAAAAAAATGGGCTGTCTGAAACAAAGTGTGTTGTGCTGGTGTCCACTCTTTACACTGTACCCACGAAATACCATTAAAGTCTTGGGTATCGTTAGACAACTGATAATGTTCTATATCCAGAGAATTTGTTATATTTTCAATATAAGTTTCCGAATTGTCACTAGCTTTATAAAAGCTATCATTACTCCAATAATTTTCAGTCTTCAAGATGCTTGTACTAGCTAGAGGAAATACTAATGAATTCGGACTACCCTTGAAAACACTAGTATTAGAAGGTAAAATCACAGAAGGCAAAACGCCTTGGGCTTTTAACTGAATCATGTTAACTTCCATGGCAAACACAAAAGTTTACTGAGATTGTTATACATCCAACGTTCTAGCCACACTTTTACTTAATATATATTATATATTTTTATATCTAACATTTAACCTCCAATTTTTATTTTTAAAATTACAATTTATATCAGGGTTGCCAACTGCTGCTAGATGTCATCATTATATCATGACTAGTACAGTGACTTGATAGAGACTGTGTGGCCATGGGCGATTCGGCCGCCATGTTTTCTCCACATTTAACATTGCGCTTATGGAAGAATAGTAAAAAATTGCAAATAATAATGAATTAGTGTATTTTAGAAGAAGACTGTATAGAACCTTTTCTGTAGATAATTATTTTTCCCTCATAATAGACTAGTCACAATGTTTCCTATTCGGATAGGAAACATTAAAATTGCTATAAAATAAATTTTTCAGTCAATGGATCTATAGAAACTGTTTATGTTATGACGCTGGCTGCATTGTCGATAGACCGATTTGAAGTGACGTTGACAGATTGTCATCGATTTTGAACATAAACATGTATGTACCCAGCTAATTTGAAAATAAAGTAATTAAATACAGACCCCCTGGGTGTATGTTAATTGTTATTAGTTATCAAGTACTATATAACATGGCACCGTGTCATAACGAATCTACGTGTTAAGGAGTAGAGAGATGCAACGTGAAAATCATTCAACCTTGGGAGGGAAGCCTGGCAACTGAAAACATCTTGAATAAAAATGCAATTCCTGCAGCAACCGAAGAATGTTAATGCAAGGGTAGTTGGGAGTGAGTTAGAAATTTAAGAATAGCTTTGAGCTGTATGTGGTGGCAACACGCTGCAAGTACCGTTCAGAGAAAGTACAGGTGGTAGTACTCCTCCACTGCATTGATGAAGAAAACAATGAGATAATTGAAACGGTGGACTTACCAGACATAAAAATGAAGTGGACAAGACATTTGCCGCATTAGATCAGTTGTTTTTTAATACCAAAAAGCAACCCTAGCACAGAAACATCAATCTCCAAAGGAAGGTTTTGATCTGTTTCTTACGGACATCGAGAAGTTGGCAACAAATTGTGACTTTGACAGTTTCAAAGATACACTAACGGAGGATTGTCAGCGGAATAAGGGACCAGAGATTGAATGAGATGGGTATCATTGAGAGAACCTGGCCGGAACCTTATGAGGGCTGTTGATATATGCAGAGCTGTTGAACAAAGGGAGAAACATCCAAGAAATGATGAAGAAAACGGAAGCAATAGAATTCAATGAATCTGACCTCTGTACGTTTCAGAATAATCAGTACCTCATTATAGTTGACCGTTATTCCAAGTTTCCTAAAATAATCAACTTAGAAACGAACACCACACAATGAGTTATAAAAATATGTAAATCTATATTTGCAGTACGTTTGCAAATTTGATAAAATCTGGTAGCCTGAAAAAATTATCAGAATTGATAATAAGCCCAGAGCATATGTAATTCAGCCTTTAGCTGAATTGTTGACCGAGATTGATTATCATGATCGATGAAGTGACAGACAGATTACTAGCAATAGTGTAAACATGTATTGACACAGCTAATTTTAAAATAAAGTAATTAAATATAGACCTCCAGATGTATATTGATTATTAGTTTTAAATTCCTACATAACATATAATAGTATAAGATCTTCTCTGTAGAGAATTCTTTCCCTATCGTAATGGAATAGTCCCAATGTTTCTTATTCAGATAGAAAACTGTTAATAACAATTAATCAGTGATTTTTAGAAAGAAACTGTATTGAACTTTTTCTAGAGAATCCCTTTTCCAACATTACTGACTAGTTGCAATGTTTCCTACCTAGACACAGGAAACTTTAAAATTACTTCAAACTGAATTCATTATTCACTTTGTTTTTTTGTATAATATGAGAATATTATGATTTAGCCCATGACACCTGAAATTCAGGTGAATTTAAAATATTGGGGCAAGCGCACAGCGAGAGTGAATATTGAAAGTATTTAATCTCACTGTATGTGTACTCGTACTAGGAATTTTTTGTTTTTCTTCAATTTTTCAATATTACAATAAATGTAAAAAGTAATGTCAAATCTACGGGACTTTCAATCACTGCTATTACTATACGTGAAGACTGGAACCTGTGATGAGCACTGGTAAGCACACTGTGAGAACCCCCTAATCACCACAATAAATTTCAAAAGACGTAACGATAATTTCACTAACCAAGTTAGCTTCATCAGAGGATGACATATTCTAGGATATTATACTATTAGTCTGTAATTTGTATTTAAATAACACTAGAACAATTTGGGAACGAATATTATATGAATCATTCAACATTCCAAAATCATAGTTTATGATCTTTATACAAATAATAATCATTACGAAATTCAAGGAAGAGTAAGAAAATGCAAAAATAATTATGAAACTTTATTCGATCTTCATAAAGAACTACTCATTGCAGTTTTGCTAGCATGCATTTTTGTTTGTTTTGAAATTAGCCTTTTACTTGCTATTTTCAGCCTGAACACAGCCAACCTGTTCACAATTATTTTTTTTCAAATTATGACCCTGTAAAATATGCATTACATCTGAACAGTCATTTAACATTTTGTTAACAAAGAACAATTTTAAATTTATATTTTGCGTTTGGACAAAAGAAAAGAACTGGCAGAAAATAATTTCCAGTCTTGAAAAAAAGTTGAATGTTTCTTCGTTGCTATAAAATAAAGAATTTATTTTGAAACATTTCGACTTAACAAGCTTGCTGTATGGAAGGTCGATATAGTTCCTGGATCCAACAGATTCAATACATCTTGCACAAGTCCCAGAATTTTTTACAATACTTGTGACTAAATATCCAGCTACTCTGTACAATGAATTTTGTTCTGATAGGTTTAGACTAATGGACTCTACTTCAAAGTTCTCTGGAAAAATGGCATCAGAGGGTTTTTCTATTGGGGTCTTGGGAATATACTCAAGGAAGTCTGCCAGAAACTCTATGTCATCTTTCTCGTAGCTACCTTTAGAGACATCCTTCAAAAACTGCAAAACAGTGACCAGTTTCAGGTGATTTTTAAATTGCAGTGCATTTGGTGCACTTTGTTTGGAATGCAGTATACCAAATAGGTTTTCCAAGGAGTCCTGAGTAAATCTGGATGTCAGAAGAAACATGTAACTTTTTTCTTCCAGTTGCAGGTGCTGTACATCCAACATTGACTTTGTGGAAATTAATAAGCCGGTCTGTGAGGGTTTCCAGGTATGTTTTGCACCTAAATTCATAGTCTGGAAGACAGTCATCACTGATTCCAAGAACTCCTTGGCTTCCTGATATACCTCCAGTTTCATCTTGCTCAAGGCCATAACAAGATGTCGAGATGCCATGAGCGAGAACCACTTCTCGACAGTTTCGAGAAACCATGCTGTGGTCAAATATTCAGGTCTTTTCAGTTCATGACTAATGAATTTCAGACCACTTGCAACATCGTGACTCACAACATTTGTTGGTGTTGAAATCGCATGTTTCTAAAATGTGTTGGGGTCAAATCTTCTTCAGATAGTTTTGGAGCTAACTTGAAGTCCAATTTGTTTTGGTAATTGATCAAATCCTTTATGTGATATATTTTGATTACATTTGTGGGTAGGTTGAATAGGGTTTGGATTTCACTGGAAATTATTATTATTTTGTTCTTCACCAACATATTCTTAATGTTCTTAAACAAATATGGCACGTCAGCAAATATATAAACTTTTCGTGACTCATCAAAAGGGTGAGTGATATAATTAGTTGTGGTCGAAAATCTACCAGCAGTGATCGACCAGCATTTCCATAATGCTTGGTTACTTGCTCCCATATCCGAGGTTATGCTTGACTTGTAATCCCAGACTTTCAGTTTTGCCTATCACATCAAATAGTATTTGTTGATATACTGTGCCATCAACAGAATCACTAGTGAAATAATAAGCCCCAGTCTGCTTCCATCTTGTGGTCACACCCCCAATCATGATCACAAGAGCATGTGTTGCCACATCTGATGATGAATGGCCAGGCAATGTCACATTTCCTAGGTACGACTTTGATCCTGTATCAAATGTAGTTCCAGGTGTTATTGCCATTTTGTCCAAAAGAATAAGTCTTTCTCATGTTCTTGTACAAAGGCACTTACTTTAATTTTTTTAAATAAAAATACCTGAGCAAGGATACCGCTATCGAAAGGGATATTCTCAAGTCTTCTTCGCAGAGTACGTAATGATGGTAGGGGCATTTTTTGTTTCAGAAGTTCATCATATCCTGTAACACCACAGGCAAATTTTAATTTCAATGCCTTCATTATAGTTGGATTTGACCACCTCATGAATCTCGTTGAGCGTCGTTCCAATGCAGCCAGTTGATCTTCATTGAATACTTTGCGGTGTAGACAAACATATGTAGATTCTTTGTTCTCTTGAGCATGCTTTTTTGCTAATCTTCTCACATTACGCAACTTACACCGGTAAACTTTGAACTTTCTGCTCAGCCTACTGTAAGATGTTTCATACTCTTTCATTTTCTGCATAATTTTTTTGGTGTTGCGATCTTCTGTAGCAAGAACAGGTATTTCACATTCTGAGTTGCTGCTGGAACTATTTCCTAATGATATAACCTTAGATGTGCTAGTAAAATCTTGTGCTTTTTTTTGGAGCTGGGTCTTCTTTTAGTGTGGGAGGTTTTCGCTTGCGCTAAATAAGGTGGGAACTGCTTTCCACTTCAGTTTCTTAGATCCATCTTCACGCACTGTTTTCCACATTTCCGCCTCAAAATGTACCTGCGAATGAGAAATGATTTATTAAGGTATTGTTTTTTCAACACACTAAGGAAAAATGGAAATGCGAAACATATCAAGAGTATAATGATATTACTTAAATTTTAAACATCACAAAAACTGCCTCCAGCTGGTCAGTGACAGTGATAAGCATACAGTTGCTCATTTATGGAGGATCATGTAACTGGTAAGTACTTTAGCACTACCCAGGTATAAAAAATGTATGTAGATACAATTCAAAAAATTAAGAAGTGGGAACAAATGTACTGTACCTGGTTCTGACTTGATAATTTGTTGAGTTTCTCAGGTGTGCTCCAAAATTTATTGAAAACATCTTTATCAAAATCATCAAAGACTTTAATTTGCTGTAATTTTCTTATTATTTAGTTTTTATAGGAAGTTTTACAAAGGAACCTACTTTATTTTGCCCCTCGTCTACATATGCTTATATTCTCGTTCACAAGTTACATTTTACTCTGGAGATATTATACATGTATGTACTTGTAATTTTGCTACATCTACTACATAATCTATTGGAGATATTAAACATGTACTTGTAATTTTGCTACATCTACTACATAATCTATTATACATGTACAAACTTGTTATTCTGCTACGTCTACTACCTAATCAATTTCATCCTAAATTGTAATAAATGTACATATGTTGCTTGGTACATTTGATATACAAACACAGTTTTAATTTAGAAAATGACCACCAATATCAAGGGTGTCCTGAGTATACTTCAAAAAGATTGGGGTGTGAGTTGGCCTTGGAAAAATAGAGGGGGTAGTTCGTATAACATTTTTCATTTTAAGGTCGTGATACTGAGATACAGGGTGTTAAAGTTGTTATGCTTAAAGCGATTTTCCTCAATTATCTTTAAAACGGCTAAAGATAAAGAGTTTCAAAATTTGTACATGAGTAAATATTAACAGCATATAAAGAAAAATGCAAAATCCGTTTTATTATGTGAAGCAGTGGTGTGTGTAGACACGCTCTGAGAGTTATATGAAAAATGTTATACGAACTACCCCCACTATTTTGTCAGGGCAACTCACACCCCAATTTTTTTGAAGTATAATTAGGACACTTGTATAAGATATGTGGGACAAACTTTGGGACACATTAATGAAACAAACATCAATTTATCATTGTGGAGGTGGATCCGACCACAGTGTTTCTGTCAACACTATATATATAGTCCAACACCTAGTGAAACTGAAAGTGACAGTGAAAGTCCAACACCTAGTGAAACTGAAAGTGACAGTGAAGTTCCCATTCCCGTTCAAACTACACGCCATGGACGTAGAGTTCGATTTACACGAAGATACTTGAACTAATAGCGTTGCCACTGAGAGGGGAGTATGTGGCGGTGGTTCCGACCGCAGTGTTTCTGTCAACACTACTCTATGTTTCTGCATAACTACTCTTGACAGTTAAACGTTGCGTTACGTTATGCGACAGCCAGCTGTTAAGAACTACAGCATATAAGAGACACCAGGCGATCTCTCTCTCCTCTCCTCTCCTCTCTACCAACCACGACAGTGAACACACGTCCTCAATGCTCGGTCAGTTATCTACTATGTACTCGTGTACTGTTGTAATTGTTATTATATCATAAAGTGTATTATAGTTAAATGTATCATATAGTTTATTCAGTTAGTGAAGTAATAAAGTTATATTAAATGTTTACGTATGGATTTAATATCAATAAGTGCAATTAACATCCATATTGGTGACCCTGTGCCGCAAGCCGAAGATGCCGAGCCTGATGTTCCAGCCGACGTCGCCTAACTTCCACGCACGTGCTCATGCCCACAGAAAACGAATATCTAAACAGGTCAGTCCTTTCTAATTTAGAAATTATCTGATTTTTTTTCGCAATGGCCGAAGATTCTTCAAGCAGCAATATCATGGCAAGGGTTGTAATAAAATTGCCTCCTATATGGAGACGTAACGTGAAAATCTGGCAGATGCAGGTTGACGCCCAGTTCGATATATCGCAGATCAGTTCTGAAAAGACAAAATTCAGTCATGTACTCGCTATACTCGATCCTGATGTCGCAGAGTCAATTTCAGATTTTTTAACCCAACCATTGTCATCAACCCCCTATTCAGATCTAATGAAACGTCTTTTATTAGAATTTGAAGAGTCCGAAAGTCGCAAAATAAATAAACTTTTAACAGAATTAGAATTAGGCGACAGAAAAGCATCGCAACTTTTACGCGAAATGAAGTTTTTAGCCGGTAGTCAGATTGGAGAGGATTTCCTTAAAATTTTATATCTACAACGTTTACCAGTCAACGTTCGTTCAATTTTGGCTTTGAGCAACGATTCTCTAGATAATTTGTCGGTTACAGCAGACAAAATCGTGGAATTTTCCGGAGATAAATACAACGTGGCTGAAATTCAGTCACGCAAGCCCGACAAGCTAGCCAAGTTAGAAGCGCAATTAGAGAAGCTAACAGCATCAGTCAACGAATTGCGAACGCGTTCCCGATCTACCTCCCGAGACAGACCCAAGCTTTCTCGAAATTCCATAAACACAAATTCCTCAACCTCCACGTGTTGGTATCATGAACGATTTGGCAACAAGACCAAACGTTGCATCCAACCTTGCAATTTTAAAGCAAAACATGTGTCGGCAACTAATAAGGCACTCCCTCCACGCGGCAGGAGACGAGAGCCACCTAACACGCCGCCTTTTTATTTTTGATAGACGCTCCAATATGAAATTTCTAATCGACTCTGAAGCGGATATTTCAGTTATTCCACCCACTCACGACCAACGGAAATTTCAATCGAAACGTACCTTGTATGCTGCAAACGGGACCCCTATTCATACCTATGGCGAACAACTATTAGATTTGGATCTAGGTTTACGCAGTAGGTTCTGCTGGCCCTTCACACTTGCCGATATCAAGCAACCAATTATAGGCGCTGATTTCCTAGCAGAGTTTGCTTTACTTGTGGATATGAAACATACACGTTTAATCGATACAAAGACAAACCTCTCTAAGACCGGTGCTAACCCACCACCAGGAATTAATTCTAAAATTCATATTGTAGACCCGACACACCAGTACTTCAAATTGCTACAACAATTTCCTGACCTTTTTAAGGAAGCTTCTTCTAGCAACCTTCCACAGGTTGAGTTCTTCCATACTATAAATAATAAAAGCTAGAAGGTTGCCCCCGGAAAAGCTAGCTCAAGCAAAGCTAGAATTCCAGCACATGATAAACTTGGGAATTTTTGACCCTCCAAAAGTCCATGGTCAAGCCCCCTCCACATGGTGCAAAAAAAAGGATGGCTCATGGAGACCATGTGGGGATTACCGAGCACCAAACGCTAAAACAATCCCAGACAATTATCCCATTCCAAATTTGCAGGATTTTAATGCCCAGTTAGAAGGCAAACGTATATTTTCAAAATTAGATATCATTCGCGCTTTCCATCACATCCCAGTAGCACCTCAAGATATTCCCAAAACAGCAGTCATAACTCCATTTGGGTTATTCGAATTTGTTAAAACCCCATTTGGCCTTCGTAATTCAGCACAAACATTTCAAAGATATTTACATTCAATTTTAAGACATCTTGTACTCCTATCTTGACGATATTCTCGTTGCATCAGCCTCTGAAAAAGAACATTAACAGCATCTAGCAAAACTTATTCAGACACTTCAAGACAACGGCATCCGTATCAATTCATCTAAATGTGAATTCGGAGTGGCCAAAATTTCATTTTTAGGTTTTCGTGTAAATAAATCTGGATTATTTCCACTTCCTGAACGCATCAAAGCTATTACCGACCTACCTCTTCCCGATACCATTGAAAAACCCAGAAGATTTCTAGGTCTCATAAATTTCTACCGTCGTTCTCTTCCACGTGCTGCAGAAATTTAGCAACCACTATTCGACCTCTGCCAGAATCCCAAAAAACGCGACAAACGTAAAATCGAGTGGACTCCTCAGACTCAAGAAGCATTTGAACGTTTGAAAGAGGCACTAAAAAACGCTACACTAATAGCTCATCCGTCTTCTTCGCTACCACTGATTCTCCATGTCGATGCTTCTGATTATGCCGTAGGCGCTTCCCTCCAACAACTACGTGATCAAACACTAGAACCCCTAGGTTTCTACTATAAAAAGCTTATTTCAGCCCAAAAATCTTACAGCACCTACGATCGTGAACTTCTAGCCGCTTATCAGGCAGTTAAATACTTTAGATATACCCTAGAAGGTCGCCACTTCACTATTTATACGGACCACAAACCTTTGACATACGCTTTTGAACAACGTGTCGATAAAGCATCTCCAAGGCAACTACGACATTTAGATTTCCTAGATCAATTTACCACAGACATTCGCTACATACCAGGTCCTACAAACATTCCCACAGACTATTATTGTTCTCGCATTGAAACAATTTTACTTTCTTCCACTGTGTCACTCCAAGAAATTGCGCAAGCTCAGTCATCTTGTAAGGAACTGAAACACCTTCTGCAGTCTAAATCTTTCTCATACAAATTTCAAAACATGCCTCTTGACAACGGATTGAATCTTATTTGTGATTCTTCTTCAAAGAAACTTCGCCCATTCATTCCGCTCAAATTTCGCCGAAAGATTTTCGATTCTATCCACAATTTATCTCACCCAGGCATATCAGCTTCAGTCGATCTGGTCCAGGATAGATTTTGTTGGCCCAAATTGAAACGCGATGTATCTCTTTGGTCTAAAACTTGCATTCCCTGCCAGAAAGTCAAGATATGGAGACACACTTCCAGTGCCATTGGACGATACACCCCAGCCATGAGAAGATTCTCGCATATAAATGTTGACATTGTGGAACCATTACCACCATCACAAGGTCAACGCTATCTGTTAACAATAATAGACAGATTTTCTCGATGGCCCGAAGCAATTCCATTGTCAGATATTACAGCAGAAAGAGTAGCGAACACTATTTTATCATGCTGGATCTCTCGTTTCGGTGTTCCGCAATACATCACCACAGACAGAGGTAAACAATTCGATTGCCACCTTTTCACATACCTCACTAAAACATTAGGTGCAGACCACATCAAGACCACAGCTTACCACCCAGCAGCAAATGGTGGAATCGAGAGATGACATAGAGTTCTGAAACAGGCCTTGAAAGCTCATATGGACGAAAACTGGGTCGCTAAATTGCCAATTGTGTTACTAGGACTCAGATCGTACATAATTCCAGAATATCGCTCAACACCCGCTGAAATAGTCTACGGAGAATCAATCAAACTTCCCACCGACTTTTTCAACAGCACACAAGCTCATGATGTTCCACCACTTATATCACAGCTGAAAGAAGACTATAAACAAACTTCGACCAGTACCTTTTAAACATCATACTGCAAAAAAGGTATTTGTCCATCCTAAGCTTATGGAAGCTCCTTTTGTTTTTGTTTGCATTGATATTCCACGAAAAACCCTCAAACCAGTTTATGACGGCCCCTTTGAAGTGTTATCCTGAACTGACAAAGTCTTCAAAATCAAGAAATCACACGGAGAAGCGACAATTTGTGTTGACCGTCTTAAACCCGCATTCATTCTTTTGATAACGAACAGACAACTTTCCAGCCTCAGAGACATCCTAGTGAAACTGAAAGTGACAGTGAAAGTCCAACACCTAGTGAAACTGAAAGTGACAGTGAAAGTCCAACACCTAGTGAAACTGAAAGTGACAGTGAAGTTCCCGTTCCCATTCAAACTACACGCCATGGACGTAGAGTTCGATTTCCACGAAGATACTTGAACTAATAGCGTTGCCACTGAGAGGGGAGTATGTGGCGGTGGTTCCGACCGCAGTGTTTCTGTCAACACTACTCTATGTTTCTGCATAAATACTCTTGACAGTTAAACGTTGCGTTACGTTATGCGACAGCCAGCTGTCAAAAACTACAGCATATAAGAGACACCAGGCGATCTCTCTCTCCTCTCCCCTCTACCAACCACGACAGTGAACACACGTCCTCAACGCTCGGTCAGTTATCTACTATGTACTCGTGTACTGTTGTAATTGTTATTATATCATAAAGTGTATTATAGTTAAATGTATCATATAGTTTATTCAGTTAGTGAAGTAATAAAGGTATAGTAAATGTTTACGTATGGATTTAATATCAACAAGTGCAATTAACATCCATAATCATGTTTGGGTTACTTATTTCTCGACATAAGTTGAGTTCCCAAGAAATTTTGGTCTGATTTTTATACATAAACTCAGTGAAATCTACTAGATATGCTTCGAATCTTTACTTTTCTGTTATGAAGAGTAGCAACATTTAAAGTTGATATACTACATACTGTTACTGATGCAATAACTCACCTCACATAGAAATGACCTGTCTGTTGGAGTCTAATTCTCACGTTTCACCTTGGCTGCCCATTCTCTCCTGCGATTAAGATTTTTCGGGAAAACTTTCATCGCAAAGCCTTGTTCTGATCTGTTTGAGCATCCTATTGGAGAACACCCAACCATTGTGTCTTTTTATCTGGAATGAATGTAAATAGTTTGTGTAATAAGGTTATGAAGACATGTGTGACTGATTGCCGTCACGAAAATGAGCGCAAAAGATAAAATGAGCTTCAAATGTATCGAGCATAATTAATGAAATCAAATCCTTGAATTTATACCCAACTTTCAATTCTCTCGATTAACAGCAAAATCACAGTCACTTATTTACTGCATTTGGCTGTGCATTTATTCTCTGACCACCTATCGGGTGGAGAAAGCAACATCACATCTGAAACTTTCAATACGCCACAAATTGAAATCAGTTATTCTGTACAGTGGCTAATAACAACATAAGGAAGCACATAATCTATCTTTTTCTCTGAGTATTTATATGAAATAAAACAATTATAATCACACAATACTGTACAATCTAGGAAACATGTTTAACTCCTGTAATTAGTCTGGTAATTTCCTACAAACATGTTACATTGAAATTTTCTGGATGGTCAACTCATTAAAGCGAAACAAGTTTCGTGTTCAAAAAACAACAAATTAAAATGTGCTATTAAGAATAAAGTACATACATATTGTGATGGGCGATGAAATTGGCTAATAAAACTATTAATAATCAAGCTAAATTAACCATTTGATGGGTAAGTGATTCGCTTGGATGTTTTCTTTTGTGTGTGTGAATTCAATTCTGGTCCATATTTTTATTAACTCTGTTCTATGGTCGGGAGGTATATAAATGAATGAAACCGCCCCAACAGGTACGGTCGAAGTTTTATAATTATGTCAGCCGGCAGGCGTGAGCTCAGAGTCAGAGATAAGTCGCCGAAATTTCCAGAGGTCCATGGTAAATATACTAGGGTACCTCGAGGATTCGACAGGCCACAGTGGGGTATTTTAATATACGAAAATATTCCCGATGTAATTAAATTGTCTCGCATTATAAGGGTGATTTTAGTTAAGAACAAAGCAATGCGAAAAATAACCACAGTCTGGATACTCTCGATAAGCAGGTCTGTTTAATATTTCACGTAAACGAACCACGTTCCCACACATAATATGTTGAAAGAGTCAAGTGGAGTAAACCCTTTGTCATATAACTCATACCAAGATTGGTGTCTTATCGAAGCGCTAGAAGATATAAGATATAACACTGTCGACTGGGATGTCTGGTTTTGTAAATACGAGACAGATGTCTGGGAAATAGGAAACAAAGGAATGCAATAGAAACACCTGCAGCTCGGGTGACTGAAAATAAAGAGGACATCTGGTTCTTTCTATCTTAAAACTGCTAATATCTAGGGCAATATTAATGCAAATTATAGGTCATTGCAAATATGGTAATGTTCACTGCAGAAAGGCAACAGATGAAATTCCGATAAAGAAAGAGAATGTCTTTCGCAGTCTGAAGTTCTTAAATGTAATCGCATCCACGAGTATTATTAGCTATGTGATAATTATTTTTGCATTATCATTTTCTCTTCCGAGACTTCCACGAATTTAGTTCTTGAATGGGCAGGCCCCTTGAACGTCATTTATCAGTCGATATTTTCGTTGTAAATAAATGAGAAGCACAGAAGTATATTTCATTTACAAATCGTTTTCCCAGCATGTTTACATGACCACAGGGCTTGCACTAATTAAATACAGACTATGTCGACCATGGGCTGACCTGCAACACCTTAGACAGTTGTAAAACCTAATTTGAAAAGGGAAAGTAATTTTAACTTGTATTACAGTCGTATGTCAAATAAGTTCACATATAAAAATAAAACAGGACACGAAACATTTTATGTACATTCATATTAACATAAGAGAATTTAATATTGCTTTGGTGTCATATGCACAATAAGGGCATTATTCTGTGTTTTGCTTATTAATATTTTGTACGTAGCATATTGTTATTATTGTATAATTTACATAGATTTAAGGTGTCATTGCATAAATATAAATGCCGGCAACAAGCGAATTAGCAACAAGTAAGGGTGCACAGGTAAACTTGCAGAATGGGTTTCACAAGTTGAGTAATGAATGTTTACAATTATAATTTAAACAAATAAAAAAAAAATGATGATAATAAGCTCTGAAAACAGTATGTACAGAAGGTTTTCTATGTGGGACGTATACACATGATAGAGGGGAGCCACGCTACAAATCACGAGCGGGACGCAATAAGGTCGATTATGGTACAAACGTTTGAAATGCTGTCGACTTTAACAACATGGCCTGCATTATAATTCATTACACAGTAAGGGGAATGAAACCGATATAAAAACGCGGATGATTTCAGGCTAGAATCAGACATTCTTTGGTCTTCAAAGAGTGTCCTTCTCCGGGAACCTACCTTGTCTAGGAGAGCATATCTTGTGATAAGCAACACGTGCCTGAATCCGCGCACTGTTGTCAAAGCAAGAAAACTCGACTGGCCTTCCTTTTCGCGATATTCAGCAACCTACCTTGTCTAGGAGAGCATATCTTGTGATAAGCAGCACGTGCCTGAATCCGCGCACTGTTGTCAAAGCAAGAAAACTCGACTAGCCTTCCTCTTCGCGATATTCAGCAACCTACCTTGTCTAGGAGAGCATATATTGTGATAAGCAACACGTGCCTGGATCCTCACACTGTTGTCGAAGCAAGAAAACCTGGCCTTCTTTCTCGCTATATTCAAAACCTACCTTGACTCGAAGGGTAATTTTGTGGCAAACTCCAAGTGCCGGAATCCGCACATAAGTGTTAAAACGGAGAACTCGGCCAACATTCCCCGCGAGACAACCGCCCACAATACTAGGGAACTTGCAAAGCACCAAATACTAGTGCCAGATTCCCGCACACAGTAAAAGGGATCTTCTTCCTCCGAAAAACCTCCACCTCGCCTCAGTGCAGGGAAATACCTGACGCAGTTCTATTTCTCGGGTCTGCTCTTTCCTATCCGGAAACCCAGAATGTGGGAACCGTCCCCTCCGTTAGACGAAACCCAGGATAGAGCGGCCATCCCCGAGTGGAGACCATGCAGCAGCCTGACAGACCGGAAAAGGATGCATCATACGGTGAGTTGAACATTGTTATGATTCGTGCCGATGATCCTGTAAATTTTCCGGCCTTGAGCAAAATTTGCGTGCCTTGAAAGTGCTATCTAGGAGCAAGGGGGGTGCTATGGGGCAGTCGTAATAGTACAGGGTTCGATACTTTTCTTAAACTTGGTGCATCGAAAATTATTCTTAAAGGAAATCATTAATACATTTAAATATTGTCAAAATTTAACATGTGCAGCCTGATCATGAGTTTTGTAGGTTTGCCTGTCCGTACACTATTTAAATGAATTATTATTCATTGAGATATTGCCACACTTGTTTGATGTAAATTAAAACTTTAAAGCTGAAATGTTATTTGCCTTAATTTTAAGCAGGAAAATAATGTATACATTTAAAATGTTGCCAAGCCTAGTGTATTTAAGTCGAGTTGAAACACTGAGAGTTTATGTAGTCATTTTAGGGTTGCCAGAGTTATTTTTGATCAAATTCAATATCTAGAATAATATGTGTTTGCATCCTGTGTAGACATTTATCACACGTTGCCAGATTTAATTAGCTTAAAAGTTGAAATCATGAACATTACCAGCTGGTGTTTATGTATATCCTAAGAATGTAAGTTTTGCTCCTACCAAATAGCACTTAATATGTGTGTGTTAGTTTCGTGTGCCTAATGACAATTATAATGTAAAATTTGCACCTATTGAAGTCAAAGAGTAGCAGTTACTGAAAAGTTGAAATGTTTCGGCCCTATTATAATGTTTGTTAGTTTTAAGTATTAATATTTGTGTGTCCAGTGCTTTGTACCTCCGAGCTAGACATCTTGGTCACGGGGGCGAAACTCTACGAGTTACGAAACTTGAAATTACGAACCGTAAATGACATATATACAAGTAAAGAATCTGAATACATAGTTTATTCCATGCCATCATTTTGAATCTGAAACTTAAAGCCAAATAAAGCGGGGAATATGTCCTGGAATAAAATACAGAATTTGAGATTTAAAAAACCAAATATAAGGGAAAATATGTCTTGAAACAGAAATTGAAATGAAACATGAAAGTGGAATATGTCTTGAAACAAAATACTGAATCTGAAACTAGAATCCAAATATGAAAAGGGAAACATGTTATAAATAGAACACTGAATCTGAAATTGAAATTGAAGTAATTTCCTTGGTATGATGTGGTATGCATTTTTGTAGTTTAGTAAGGTCGGTAAAATGAGCCTTCATGGCATGGCATTGCTTTCCCTGATGCGTGACAAAATTTGCACAATGTCCAACCCGCAGTTATGACATCAAGGGACATCCAGGCGAAGTTTCACTCCATGAAGTGCCAATTTCGACCGAGACCCATAGGGCACCCACGACGTGAAAGTCGACGCGATTTACAAACAAATTAAGCATGATTGGTGTGAAATAGCAGCCTGGAGGTCCATAAGTCATTTCAGTTCGCGCGCATATGGTTTCCGCATGGAGGGAAGTGAACGGAAGTCTAGGGTTATTCTCATCAGTAGAGTCGAGCTTTTGGAAAATATAAAACATAGGATAATCTTCCCATCACGTACACTGCAGTTTGCTATGTATTTTTTCTGAGTGAAGCAAACGACGCCTAGGTGAGTTTCCCGCTTCTTGAAGTGCTAAATTCCGATATAAAAAATACTCATACAGCAGGCCCTGAAGAGCCATGTGAAAACAAATACATTAAGCATAATAGAAAATGGGAAAGGCAGCCTAGGCGTGTAATACTGCAAGTCAAAGAAATAAATTGAAAATTCATGCACTTACGTGAAGGGAAGTGTGCAACATGCCGGATGGATGGGCATCAGGCTTCCACTGCATTGTGTGTCCTGTTTCCAGTAAAACAAAACAAAAAAATGAAATAAAAAAAGGGAAAATCTGAAAACAAAACATAAATATTATCTCTATCTTCTTTTCACTAATCGCACGCCACTGGAACAGGATACACGGGGTTGTGGAATTTCTGAGATGCCCATCAGCTGTTCGCCTTCGATAGTAGAACGGGTGCTGCATTTTCACATCTGGTATTAGCAATAAAGGGGATCTAGTTCAGAATTATCTGTTTCAAAGAAGCGCTGAGGTGTCTAGCTGGGCAATTTAACCTTTGTATTAAATGGAACTTTGTCTTATGCAATATATCCAATTAAAAGAACGATTGTGTTTCCTTCTCTGTCTCTTTCTCACCATCCTCAATTCATGGCTAGAACTTTTGGTTACTACTGCTGCATAGGATCCAGTGGATGATCATAGGCCAAAGTTACTTGTAATAGTGACCCAGATGACTGTGCGACGCGGGTGGAAGACGTGTGTAAGGTAGGTGATTCTCACTCACTCTATCACTGTGCGTGTATATGGTGAGTAGAATCGGAGCCCAGTGGCGGAGATGATGGAGTGTTTATTCACATGCTGTACCAAATCTTGTTACTAACAACAGTGTTTTTATACGTTATATTAAAGTGTCATTAAGTAAGGGGGGTTTGTGTTGTGATAAAAGGGTGGAAAGGGGAGAAATATTACAATATCTTAAATATGATGTAATATTCCAATAAGTTTATAGGAAACATTGCCTGGAGTGGCATAATAGGATGCTAGTTTAATTATAACTGCAAATCCTCACCAGTAAACATACTGTTTCTACCATGTCTCGGTGACCATTATAAATTTCAACTTATTTGCCCTCACGTGAAAATAGCGTCTAGAAATGTGTCCTATATGTATATGGGTAATCCTGTGTTTAAAGTGCCTCTTTAGTAAACATACAATTCGGCCGAAATCGGAACGTGAACTGGACGCGGGACGATGTGCACTGTTGCCAGATGAGTATAAGCAAGGGTCATTTTAAATATAGAAGGCAATCAAGGTGTGAACAAATGTTTTTATAATAATGTAAATAAATGATAGTATTGCGTCATGTACATAGATCGATATTTGACATATTTTGCGGAAAGCAGTAGGAAAACGGAAATGTAAACAGTTAATTTTCAGCAATTGTAGTCTAGGGGGAAAAACGTGATATAGAAGGAAATCAAGGGGTGAACAAATGTTTTTATAATTTTAATAAATTAAAATATGGCGTCATCTACATAAATCGATATTTGACATATTTTGCGGAAAGCAGTAGGAAAACGGAAATGTAAACAGTTAATTTTCAGCAATTGTAGTCTAGGGGGAAAAACGTGATATAGAAGGAAATCAAGGGGTGAACAAATGTTTTTATAATTTTAATAAATTAAAATATGGCGTCATCTACATAAATCGATATTTGACATATTTTGCGGAAAGCAGTAGGAAAACGGAAATGTAAACAGTTAATTTTCAGCCTCAGGGGGAAAAACGTGTGCCTCTCCTCCCTTTTTTGGTACATCAGTAACATCAACAGAGGTTGTGCCATTGTGATTGAGCAAGGTAATCTGCACGTTCCACCATTCCCAGGGGGCGTAAAGCCGTCGGTCCCGTGCCCATGCGATGTTGGGCACGTTAAAGACCCAAATTCCCCGGACAGTGAGGTGAATGAATGACACTTTAGTAAAGTAAATGAAGCAATTTCCGTTGCGAATTGCCGATGATAAATACAACTGTATATGCTAATATCAAATGGTAACCAGTATATTATTTCGAAAAATCGCAATGTAATCGCATGTTAATGAAACAATTTCTACTCACAACTGTCGATGATAAACAAAACCGAGAAAAATGCTCAAAACGGGCTTACCTTTGAAGTGTCTGTTTATATTTTACTTTCCAACCTTAAATGAGTAAGAAAAGTCAATGAAGCAATTTCTGTTGCGAATTGCCGATGATAAATACAACTGTATATGCTAATATCAAACGGTAACCAGTATATTATTTTGAAAAATCGCAATGTAATCGCATGGTAATGAAGCAATTTCTACCGACAACTGTCGATGATAAACATAACGGAGAAAATTGCTCAAAATGGGTTTACCTTCGAAATGTTTTATTTTGTTTCAGATGAAGGGACGCATTTTGCATTTTCGCCTGACTAAATATGAAAGATATCTTAAGAGTTACAAAGCAGTATGCATGCAGGCATATATTCACATTCTGAGACATTAACTTGCCTTAATACTTTAAACAACACATTTCAACCTTGAATGGCATATAACAACAGTCAATGAAGCAATGTTTGTTGCAAATTGCTTATGTGAAATAAAAATGTAATGTATTCTATTTGTCATATGTATGTTGTTTGTGAGCGAGCCATCTCATGTCCATATGTATGTTGGTTGTGAGCGAGCCATCTGATTTTTGTGTCAACACCTGACATGATCAGCTGACAGGCAGAACGATCATGGTGGCTCGAGATAGAAACGCTTGTACAAACTGTAACCCATTTAAAGAGAATAAATATTAAGTTATATGTTACAAATCGTTTTGTGCCAACCCGAATATAACATGGTGTCAGAAGTGGTTTCTCAGGCTATCTGATTTTACCGAGAAATCTAGAGTCCCGCTTAATAAAGCCTAGTCTAAGTACTGGATTACAGTCATTTGAGATTTAAGATGGAGTCTTATTTCAAACCGCCAGCAACACTAACTGATTATGATGTTAAAAACTGGGGTTTATGGAAACAGAAGTTTGACATTTATATAAAAGCTGCAGGGAAAGAAAATGTATCAGAAGATGTTAAAATAGCTATATTACTAAATTGCATAGGTGATGAAGGGCTAGATGTATATAAAACGTTCACAGAAGATCAAAAAAGCACATTGCAAAAACTGTTAGATGCGTATGATCAGTATTTTTTACCCAAAAAGAATATTCCAATGGAAACTTATAAATTCAATAATTTACTACAACGTGAAGGGCAAACAATAGAACAATATGTCACAGAATTGAAAAAACGCCAAATTATGTGAATTTCAGTGTCAAAAATCAGAGTGCAGGGAAAGCTATGAAAACCGTATGATTCGTGATCGTTTGATAGTAGGAATTAATGACAAACAGATACAGGCAAGGCTAATACGAGAAGAAGAATGTGATGTAAATAAAATAATTGATTACTGCAAATCAATCAGTCTAAGTAAAGACCACTTAAAAACTTTAACAAAAGACATGGAAAGTATTAATATAGATACTATCAACACCGGGCAAATGAAGATCAAGTGTTCTAAATGTTTGTATGAACATATCAAGAATAGATGTCCTGCTTTTAGAAAGCGATGTGCTGTTTGCAACAAGGTTGGACATTTTGCAAAAGCATGCAACACAAATGGACAGACCAGTAACTATCAAGATCCCAACAACATGGTGGAAAAGACACATATTAGGGAAATAAAAGAAGAAACGGAAGAAAAGAACATCAGGCAACTATTTTTAAACGAATGCTCCACAGGGCCTTCAGAGTCATGGTATGAAAGCATTTTGGTGGAAAATCTCAAGGTAAAGTTTAAACTCGATTCTGGATCAGACTGCAGTATTTTACCAAAAAGAATATTTGAAAAGGTGAATTCTGGCTCACTTTTAAAAAAAGGTAATATCACTCTTGTATCTTATGGAAACTTTAAATCTAAACCATTAGGTGAAGTGACTTTGTGCTGTAGATTTAAGAATAAGACTAGAAATATAAGTTTTGTAATTGTAGATCTGGACACAGAACCTTTACTTGGCCTTAAAGATTGTTTAGACTTTAACTTAGTTTGTAGACTTTATAGTGTAAATAATTTTCCTCAAACAAAAGATGACATTTTTGAAGCTTACAAAGAGGTTTTTCAGGGAGTAGGAAAAATACCTGGTCTTGTTTCAATTAAATTGTCAGAGGATGCTAAACCTACAGTGCAGTATCAAAGAAAAGTACCTTTGTCTTTACATGATAAACTTAAAGAAACATTAGATTCCTTAGAAGGTAAAAAAATCATCCAAAAGGTAGATTATCCAACAAGTTGGGTAAATAGTTTAATGATAGTCGAAAAACCTGATAAATCACTTAGGCTCTGTATTGATCCTAAACCCTTAAATAAGTATATTTGCAGGGAATACTTTTTAATACCTACTGCCAATGATATATTGAGTAGATTAGCAGGTAAAACTATTTTCTCAGTTATAGATATGAAAGAAGGTTTTTGGCAGTTACAATTGGATGATAAGAGTGCAGATTTATGTGTTTTTAATTCACCTTTTGGTAGATATAGATTTAATCGTCTACCATTTGGAATATCCAGTGCCCCGGAAATCTTCCAACGAAAATGCTTTGAAATTTTTGGAGATATACCAGGAGTGGAGATATATTTTGATGACCTTATTATATCAGGTAAAGATCAAGTAAGTCATGACACCGCTTTAAAAGAAGTCTTAGAAAGAGCTTTAAAAATGGGTGTTAAATTTAATTTTCAAAAATTTCAATTTAAATTAATAAAAGTTAATTTTTTGGGACAAATTATATCAAGTGAAGGAGTTCAGCCAGATCTTAACAATATAAAAGCGGTTTTGGCTATTGAATCACCAAAGCAAAAATCTGAAGTATTAAGAATTTTGGGAATGCTCAAATTTTTTGCTAAATTCATACCTAACCTCTCAGAACTCACAACAAATTTGAGAGAACTTACTAGAAAAGATGTACACTTTAGTTGGACAAGTAAATATGAACTTGAACTTAATAAATTAAAAAACCTTGTATCAAAATCCCCAGTTTTACAAATATTCAATCCTAATTTGCCCATTGTGGTCCAGTGTGATGCCTCGAGTGAAGGATTAGGATGTTGTATTATACAGTCAGGTCAACCTGTAGCTTTCGCATCTAGATGCCTAACAAAATCTGAAAAACGCTGGGCCCAAATTGAAAAAGAGCTTCTGGCAATTGCCTTTGCATTTGAAAAATTTCATAACTTATTATATGGATATAAAGTAACAGTTCAAACTGATCACAAACCTTTAATACCCATATTTTCAAAAAATCTTGATAAGGTAACGGCAAGATTACAAAGAATGCTATTGAGATTACTAAAATATGAAATAAACGTTACATACTTACCAGGAAAAGACATGCTTATAGCAGATATATTATCTCGTTCTTACATAAAAGATCCTGTTGAAATTGACCCTGATATGGAGTATATAGTTCATTCTCTCTACAATAACGTCTCTATGTCGGAAGAAAAAAAAAGATTGTTTAAAAAAGAAATTGCTTTAGATTCCACTTTATCACAGATAAAAAATTTTTGCTTGTCATGGCCAACTAATGATAAAACTTTAAATAGTGAATTAAAAACCTATTATAAACTCAGAGATAATATATATATATTTCTAATAATTTATTATTTATGAATTCAAAAGTAATTGTTCCAAAGTCTCTACAAAAAAATATTTTAAAATTAGTCCATGAAGCTCATTTTGGAATCGAAAAAACAAAACAAAGAGCGAGAGAAATTTTATATTGGCCAAAAATGTCAAAAGATATTGAAGACTTTATTAATAATTGTGAGACATGTCAAAGAAATAGACGATCATTACAAAAAGAAACTCTTCATCCTCATGAAATACCTAAACGTAATTGGCAATATCTGTACTCTGATTTTTTTGAATTTAATAATAAGAGCTATATTCTAATTGTAGACGCTTATTCTAACTGGATTGAAATAAAACAAACTAAAGGTAAAACTGCCCACGATGTTATAGAATTTTGTAAAGAGAAATTTGCGCAGTTTGGTGTACCAGATACATTTTTTTCTGACAACATGCCTTATAACAGTCATAAATTTAAAACTTTTGCACAAGAGTGGAATTTCCAGTTGGTATTTAGTAGTCCACATCACCATCAATCAAATGGACTTGCAGAACGATATGTCGGTATTATTAAAGATATGCTTAAAAAAGCAACCTCAGAAGATGATCTGTCTGTCTTTATTATGGAATATCATGCTACACCCATTCCTCACATGGGATACTCCCCAGCTCAAATATTTCTAGGTAGAAACATAAAAACTAAATTACCAGTGTCAGAGAAGGCTCTTGAACCAATCTCCATTGATCCCCAACAAATTTATGTTAAATTAGAAAAGAAAACTTTTAAACAGAAACACTATTATGATAAAAATGCTAAAAATCTGCCTGAATTAATCCCAGATGAAGATATAGTGATCCAAAAAGGAAAACTATGGGAAAAAGGAAAAGTAATTAGCAAGGTCAATGACAGGTCATACATTGTTGAAGATTCATTTGGTAACAAATACAGAAGAAATAGAACATTTTTGAACAAAACCAACTTAAATTTTGAATTATATGATCACTCTTCCCCTTTGTACGACATTATTCATAAATCCAATCACAGTACTGAGTCTAATGAATCAACTCAAATAAGTCCAGAGTCTCCATCTACAAACCTTAATACAAGTATGATGGATCCTAATATAAATAATGAAGAAAATATTGAATACATTAATATTCCTAGTGATCATGGAATTGAAACAGACCATCTTAATTCGTTACCCACTAATGAATTTGTTATAAAGGGAGATGGCAATATAGGTGCTTCCCATAACAATCAAACTAACCTAAACCATTCTAAGAGAGCACGCTGTTCCCCAGCTTATTTAAATGATTATGTTACTGATTACACTAGTGAATCTGATTAAATGAATGTATTGATTATTCGTATTTATTGTTATTTTTGTTTTCTTAAGGGAAAGCGTGTCATATGTATGTTGTTTGTGAGCGAGCCATCTCATGTCCATATGTATGTTGGTTGTGAGCGAGCCATCTGATTTTTGTGTCAACACCTGACATGATCAGCTGACAGGCAGAACGATCATGGTGGCTCGAGATAGAAACGCTTGTACAAACTGTAACCCATTTAAAGAGAATAAATATTAAGTTATATGTTACAAATCGTTTTGTGCCAACCCGAATATAACAATTGAAGTAAAATATAAACAGCCACTTCGAAGGTAAGCCCATTTCTCGGTTTTGTTTATCATCGACAGTTGTCGGTAGAAATTGCTTCATTACCATGCGATTACATTGCGATTTTTCAAAATAATATACTGGTTACCGCTTGATATTAGCATATACAGTTGTATTTATCATCGGCAATTCGCAACGGAAATTGCTTCATTGACTTTACTAAAGTGTCATTCATTCACCTCACTGTCCGGGGAATTTGGGTCTTTAACGTGCCCAACATCGCATGGGCACGGGACCGACGGCTTTACGCCCCCTGGGAATGGTGGAACGTGCAGATTACCTTGCTCAATCACAATGGCACAACCTCTGTTGATGTTACTAATGTACCAAAAAAGGGAGGAGAGGCACACGTTTTTCCCCCTGAGGCTGAAAATTAACTGTTTACATTTCCGTTTTCCTACTGCTTTCCGCAAAATATGTCAAATATCGATTTATGTAGATGACGCCATATTTTAATTTATTAAAATTATAAAAACATTTGTTCACCCCTTGATTTCCTTCTATATCACGTTTTTCCCCCTAGACTACAATTGCTGAAAATTAACTGTTTACATTTCCGTTTTCCTACTGCTTTCCGCAAAATATGTTAAATATCGATCTATGTACATGACGCAATACTATCATTTATTTACATTATTATAAAAACATTTGTTCACACCTTGATTGCCTTCTATATTTAAAATGACCCTTGCTTATACTCATCTGGCAACAGTGCACATCGTCCCGCGTCCAGTTCACGTTCCGATTTCGGCCGAATTGTATGTTTACCAAAGAGGCACTTTAAACACAGGATTACCACCACATTAGTAATGATGTTTGGATTTTATTACGATTTACTGATTTACACATATTACACTTTACTCACCTTTTCCACAGATGCAATAATGACAGATGGGAAACAAATGTCTTTAATTAAAGTCCTAATTGATGACTGAACACGCTATAATAACTTAAAAATTACACTCACTACTTCGACTTCGCACAAGTAAACAATTAATGTAAAAACAAACACTATTTGAATGGAGAATTCATGCCGCACTGTATTTGTCATATTTGTACCACATAAGATCGGTCTGTCGGCAATGCAGCCAACCTCATAGCAAAAACAGTTCCTATAGATCCATTGACTGGGCAATTTATTTTATAGCAATTTTAATGTTTCCTATCTGAATAAGAAACATTGCGACTAGTCTATTATGAGCGAAAAATAATTCTCTACAGAAAAGGTTCTATACAATTTTCTTCTAAAATGCACCAATTCATTATGATTAGCTTTTTTTTACTATCCTTCCATAAGCGCTATGTTAAATGTGGAGAAAACATGGCGGCCGAATCGCTCAAAATGATACCACGTAATGGCCACACTGTCTCTATCAAGTCACTGTAATGACTAGATGCTACACAAGGCCATGTCAAAATAGAGCAAACTATATAATGGCAATACAGAATACTCCGGCTGATTTAATGTTTCAAGAATATCAGCGCCCCTAGCGGATAGTACTGATGTTACGTCGTTCGAAAACGTGTAACACTAGCAAAGGATGGCGAAACGTGAATATGATTTGAAGCAGAAGACAAATTTAGAATCACTTTTATGCCAATATGTACAGTTCGCAGAAGATCATTTATTGTGTAATATTTACCATCATGTACCTATTTATAGATAAACTTCGTAAACTGGTGGTTGAAAGGCTTCAATCATAACTTGTCTTCCAGTGCAAAAAAAAAAAGAAATATGAAGGCAAATAAGTTTTGCATTAATAATAAATGGTATAAGCAACCTGTTTTTCTATGTTATTCTGTGTCCTTTTAGTGAATTTTCTTTAAAAAAAAATCACTAATGAGGAGATCCCGACTTTTAAATTTTGAAAAATGAGCGCTATTGAGGCCCCCTAGAACACATATCCGGGGTTAGTTCCGATTTTTATATGTATATATATATATATATATATATATATATATATATATATATATATATATATATATATATATATATATATATATATATATATATATAGAGAGAGAGAGAGAGAGAGAGAGAGAGATTACCCCCCCCCCTTTTAAATTTTCTTAATATTTCTAATTGATATTTCGACATTTTATTATTGTTTTATTTATTTACACATAAGATATTTACTGTTAAATTCAACTCAACAAGTACCACCATTTGTAGCACAAGCAATACATGATCTTACCTTTTATTTTTTTCTTTGCAATTAAATAATTACCTGATATGAATGTTCCGTGATCACCCCGTGTTAGGACCCCAAGTTGTGAGAAGTACCATGCCCTAAATATTTTTTTCTATTGCACATTTTCCTGCTGCACTAGGGATGAAGGATCAGAAAGAAAAAGCAACTCTCGACTTAACATGATTTATTTAGTACCTTCAAAGTTAGCATGACGTTACAAAAGTGTATCCCTAGCTAAACATCGTGACGTCGCGAGGCAATCCGAAAATATCCTGCAATGATAAAAAAACGCGTTACCTAAAGGATCCGTAATGAGCGCTGATTCCCTGTTTAGTAATAAGACAAGCCGTTACTGACTTTCAACGAAAATGCATCTCCTGAGCTTGAGTGACCCTGTAGCGCATGCAGTGGCGATTTCTCTTAGTGAGCTATGTGTGCGCCGCACACCCTAAAATATAATGTGCACAGTTAAATATGTTTTATTTCTTTTTCCCTTAGTCTTAATACACTAAATATTTTATGACAATCGATTTAATTTACTTATTTGATTTCATAAATAGTCGGTTAATAGTGACTTGGAATGAAGTAGGTACCACGTCTTCATTCTGAGAATATTAGTAGGTCAATAGAAACTGGGAATAAATTCAGGTTAGGTGTGCGTTGTTATTTCCGAACAACTTCAGTCGATAGAGCTGTATTGGTATGCAATACAGTCCCCCACCCATGTGTTTACAATAGTGAGGAAAATACCATTTATTTTAACACTGCAGTGAGCGGTAAAAATACCGCTCAAGACAAATGAATGGAACGCCGGTCTAACAAACGTTGTGATATCATTATTTACAAACATTACGACTGCGCTTGCAGAGACCACAGTATTCTAGAATCAAAGACTATAATACATTTTAGTAAATTTTCGTAGAAAAAATTCACTAATGGGGAGATCTCGACTTTTGAATTTTGAAAAACTGTTTGCAAATGAGCGCGAACTAGGACCCCTAGAACCCATATCCGGGGTCAGTTTCAATTTTTATATGTATATTATGTGTATATATATATATATATATATATATATATATATATATATATATATATATATATATATATATATATATACAGGGTCCGGCAAGTTGAGAGGATCACATAATTATCTTCACAACCGCCCTACCTAGAAATGTCATATTTGGTATCGGTGGATATACCAGTGTTTTTTATAACCGGAAATTAGTTTTATGTATACAGAGTGATCAGTTTCCCTGTGCCACACCAAATTTTAATTTTTTAAAATGGGACACCCTATATTTTATTTTATTTTTTGATAGAGCATTTCACGTCCAGTAAAATGATGTCCAAAAATAGGGGCCTGGGATTAACGGTTTAGCAGTTATTCAATTGTTTGTCCGAAACTTTATTCCGATTCAACACGACAGTGCTGCCATGTCGTCGTAAAACCTGTCAAGATCTGGTATTACCATGACTTTTAAATCAATGTAGCATAATAAAATATGGTTATATAGCTTGTGAAAGTATCCACTTATACAGGGTGTTACATTTTACAAAGCTCAATTTTTCTCGAAAATTTCAAATGGAACACCTGGCACCACGGCATCAGATAGCGGGTTTTGCAAGCTTTATCCCAATACCATATTTGCTGGGGTTCAATTGGCTGGATCAACAGCAACTGATGGATCATTTGTAAACGTCTCGGATTTCTTCTTTCTATAAAACTGAATTACAATTTGTACAGGCTTTTAATGAAAATCATAGACATGGCATTTTTTGTAGTTTATAAACAACAAAAATCAAATAAACTAATGGTACCACATTAATTTAATACATAAACGAAAGATTTCAAACTAGTTAGCAAAATAAGTAACAGTTTTAATAACAAGTCTAATCTTCGTATGATTTGCGTAAGGGCAGCAGCATAGATTTACATACTCAGAATAATTCTGATTTAAAATAACTATCACTGAAACGCTCAAGTTGTCCCCTGACAACAAACTACTGAATTTTTATTAAAAATAATAAAGCTATTTCACTAGTTTAATAACAAAATAGTGAAACTACGTGTACCTACTAGATTATTTTTGTCAATCCATGTCTGCATTTAGTATGAATTATTCAGTTCAGGAGAGAAAGGATATGTTAGAGACATATTGAATGCCAAAAAGTGGCGGCCCGTGCATAGCGAAGACACAGGTAGATTTTTTTGTTCATTTACATTAAGTTTCCATCTAATTCTTACAATAATTATTTAGGGATTGGTACCCAGAGCGACGACCCCCGGATTATTGATCATTTGCGTATTTACAATACATTTTCACAATTCGGAAGTATAATAGGAAATCAGCCAATAACCCACGTAGAGACCATGATCAATGAAGAATTTTCGTAAAATACTTTACTTCATTTGCAAAAAAACCCAGGTTTATCAGCTACACAACTAGTTTCAGTAACCGATATTTCAAATAGAAGTGTTCGAAGAATAATGAAAATGTATAATTATAAGCCTTACCGGTGTCATTTTGTCCAAGGTCTCAGAGATGGCGACTATGTGAGCCGCTTAGAGTTTTCGTTTTGGACGAATTAAGCTTTAAATATAGATTATAAAACTTTAACCCATATCCTTTGGACGGATGAGTCAAAGTTCACAAATAATGGTGTGTTGAATAAGCATAACAGTGTAAGATGGGCAACGGAAAATCTACACTGGGTTTTTTCGAGAAACCACCAAACTGAATATAAAGCGAACGTATGGTATGGGCTATTAGATAATAGATTGATGGGGCCCTATTTTTTGAAGACAATTTAGACGGGACGACTTACCTCAATCACCTAAACACCCATCTGGGCGATTGGTTGGATGATGTTTCACTGAATGTCCGATCTAGGATTATTTTTCAGCACGATGGATGTCCAGCTCAGAACAGCAGGATAGTTGTGACTATTTGAACCTAATTATATACCTAGGTATAAACGCCCAAATACGATGACCTGCAAGGACCGCCGATTTGACTCCCATGGACTATGTTTTTGGGGCTACATCAAGGACCAAGTCTATTCAGATTCACAATCTAAAACAACGGATATTAGATGCATGTCGGAATGTTGATCGGGAGATGATCTATGCTGATGCGCATAGACAAATTATGGAAAGATTAGAGCTTTGCGTTCAGCAAGGGTGGAACGTGTTCGAGCATCTGATTTGAGATTTGTTATTAAAACTGTTATTTGATTACATTCTTGATTATTTAGTTTATGTATTAAATTAATGTGGTACTATTATTTTTATTTAATTTTTGTTGTTTATAAATTAAGTTAAAAATAAATTTCACCATACAATTATCTAAAAACAATGTAATAATTTTGAAAAAATGGCCATGTCTATGATTTTCATTATAAGCCGGTACAAATTATAATTCACCTTTAGAAAGAAGAAAGCCCAGACGTTCACAAATGATCCATCAGTTTGTGTTAATCCAGCCAATTGAATCCTAGCAAATATAGCATTGGGGAAAAGCTTACTAAACCCGCTATCTGATGCTGTAGTCATACACAGGGTGTTCCTTTTAAAATTTTCGAGAAAAATTGAGCTTTGTAAAACGTAACACCCTGTATAAGTGGATATTTCCGCAAGCTATATAACCATATTTTATTATGCTACATTGAGTGAAGAGTCATGGTAATACCAGGTCTTGACAGGTTTTGCGACGACATGGCAGCACTGTCGTGTTGAATCGGAATAAAGTTTCGGACAAATAATTGAATAATTTCTAAACCGTTGATCCCAGGCCCCTATTGTGGCACATCATTTTACTCGTCATGAAATGCTTTACCAAAAAATAAAATAAAATATAGGGTGTCTTATTTAAAAAAATAAAGTTTGGTGTGGCACAGGGAAACTGATCACTCTGTGTACATGAAACTAATTTCCGGTTATGTGAAATACTGGTATATCCATGGATACCAAATTTGACATTTCTAGGTAGAGCGGTTTTGAAGATAATTATGTGATCCTCTCAACTTGCCGGACCCTATATATATATATATATATATATATATATATATATATATATATATATATATATATATATATATATATATATATATATATATATATATATATATATAATGTTTCTGTTGAAAAAGATGTAGAATTTAATTTGAGTCAAGTTTTAAAATATAGAAATTTGTGATTAAAATGAAGAAACTGATTTCAAGTACCATCCATATTTCAAGAAATTGTAATAGTAATGGTACATAATGAGGTGAGGTAATTTTGGAGATTAGAAATCAGATGACAGAACTTTAGAACAATTGACATTTAGATTAAAATTTAGTCAAAATTGCATCATTTGCAGCCACAAGTTTAGACTTATTTGTAAGATGCTTTGTACTATTTTTATAATAATAAACTATAAACTATATATATATATATATATATATATATATATATATATATATATATATATATATATATATATATATATATATATATATATATAGGTATCACACCGATAACTTAAATATAATCGGCCGATTTTAATAAAATTTGGCACGTACTTTCCTTCTGTAAATGGCTTGGATAAGTTCATTAGTCAGGACAATCGGACGAGGTTTTCCGGGAAAATTTTGAGTTTTCATTCGAAAAAAATTTGTATCAAAAAATAAAAAAGATAAGATAACCAAATTTGGTAGGTAGGTTTACGATATAAAAATTAAACTATACACCAAAATTTAGATTTCTATGAGGCAAGAAAAAAAGTTATAATAAAATATTTTGTGCCAGATCATTTCTATGAAAATTCACTACCATAACGCACTTGCTGCATCCAGGCTTTTTACATATTTTATTATTTAGTACCATATTAACATTGAACTATTTTTAATGTTTTCAGTTTTCACCCCGTTCCAGACACTGCTAACGCTAACACAAATTTGTGTGAAGAAAAGAGCTTGATAATAATTCCATGTTCTTTTCGTGTTTTAAAGTTTTACGTGACTTTTTAGTTTGTTAGTGTTGCAGTGGGAAATTAATTTATTTATCTACGTATTATTCCCATATACGTGCAATATATATATATATATATATATATATATATATATATATATATATATATATATATATATATATATATATATATATATATATATATATATATTGCTACAGATAGCAAATAATAGGAAAGATTACGAAATTTTAATGGGAAAACGGGAAATTTATACATCCTAGTATATATAAAATAAATGTATACACCCTAATGTAGCAACGAAAGAGTGTAGCATGAGATGTCAACGCCCGACATGAATGTCAGTGACCCATGTAGCAACCCTCGATGTTAAGTTTCATTCGAGTAATAAAAAAAATATTATATTCTAGAAATATCCGTAAAGAAACCAAGAACAATGCTTCAGTTTTTGTAGGGAGAATGAGATTGTAGCTAATAAATGCAATTCTGTTGATTTATTGTGTGTAAAAGTAGGTATGACCAAGCTACCTAAAGGCTCGATGTATTAAAAGAGCAGAGGATTTTTGTAAAAACAAAACTTTATGTAGTATTAAGGTATATGTGCGCGCAAGAAAAAAACGTAAAAAGACACTAAAGGTTTGACGGAAAGCTCAAACACAGGTGGTTTGATGAACAATAGCGTTTTTTCACCTGTAAGAAAGTTAATAAAAGCAACAGTCCGGGAGTGTCCGGGGTCTTTTCATCAAGTGAATTCATCGGTATCATTTCACCAGATGATGTGATCATCGTCATCATTATGTAAGTTGACATAAGAGATTCCAGAGTGCATCGAAGGGAGATTATAAAAAAACCTCCAGAGTGCTACGAATATGGAATATATCAACATGTTAATGAATTAAATCCGTTAATAATCAATAAATGGGCAGTAAAATATGGCATGGACAAATTAGAAAAATAATAATAATTAATAATGGACAGTAATAATGGAAAAACAATATATAATCCAATGGAAAATGTTTCAGTAAGTGGTTTCTTTTCCTAAATTGATCAGTGCGGTTTGAATTTCACCATTTTAACAGCACCAATTAAAGATTGAGTGTCAATAAATGTCAATAAGCAAAAATTTGCTTGAAATGAACAGAAAGAGACTGTGTTCTCTGTGGAAATGTCGATGTATATTGCTTATGTTATATCAATGTTTAACCGGTAATTGTGTAATTATTTATAATGTTACCTGAATGTTTTAATAGGATTTTTCAATTTATGTTTATGTAATGAATGCTTTAAATGTTTCTGTTTGTATTTAATGTGTGTCACCTAGACACCGTAAAATTTGTGTAATGAATTAAATGGAATGTATAACAGATTGTGATTAACCAGAAGTATTGTTTTTCGTTAATAATTAAACAGTAAAATTGTTGTATAGCCATCTGTGCAAAGCGAAATTAATTTTTGATCAAGTAAAAATCAATAAATGAATTTAAATAGGACATATTAATGAATTTTAATTAGTAGAAGCCAGCTGTAATTATAATGAACCCAACCTGATGATTAAGATATATGTTCTCAGCTCTAAAATAAATATTTGCAGGTATATTAAAATAAATACCATAGCAAATTTGGCTCCCAACGGCGGTGCATTAAAATTTTTTTTGTGCCAAAAATAAATTTAATTTCATAGAAAAATTTTAATAAAATAAACATTTGTTCACAATATAGCACATGATTGGCACAAATACAGGGTTTCTGTTAAATTTCAATAAAATTTTAATTACGTTAAAATAAAGCAAATTTTCATAAAAACGTAATAGTATATTAACATAAGGGATTTAGAAGTAAATCAATTTTAAATAAATTAGCACGCCTCATTTGAATACAGTAAAGTTAAAATAAATCAGTTCAACCAATTTAATGAAAATTAGCAAAAATTCTAATACCGTATGATATTTTAATATGAAACAGTAAATTGCACATATAACCAATTGTTTTGTGAAAAATAAATATAGGTGGTGTATTTGAAAGGGTTAATTAATGAAAGCTTTCTTCGCATTTCTTCCCCGTTATATTTAAATAATAAAGTAAGGATAATACAGGACTGTAAGTTAAATAATATAACATTGCAGCAAAATTATTAATTAAAGGGTCAAAGCTTAGAATGGGGGACAATTAAATTTTAAATTCACAAGTAAATTAAATAAATCAAGCTTGAACATGTCCGGGGAAAAACAGAAAGTGATAAACCAATTGGGCCAGAATCTGAAGAACCTATAATCAGCGTACCTGAAGATCCGGAGAAAATGGCAAAGCCAGAACCACAAAAACCTAAACAGTTCACGGAATGGAGGGGACGTAAAGCGAGTTCGGAAGAAGGGACCATATCACAGGAAGAAGAAGAAACCGAATATCAGGGCGATAAAACCTTTATAATAGGAAAAGAAAAGGGGCAGAATAGCGCCGTCAAAGAAAGTCCTCTGGAGCAAACAGTAAAAGGACAGGAGGAAGAATCAAAAATGGATGTTATTCGCCGTCTTGTTCAAGAAAATGGAAGAAGACAAAAAGGAAAACCAACAAAATAGTTCCGAATTGAGAAAAGACATAAATAATAAATTCGAAGAAAACAACAACAAATTGGAAGAACACAAAAATGAAATTAAACAAGATATTGTCAAGTTGGAAAAACAACAAAAAAAAATATATTAAACATACGGATGAAAATTTTAGGAGATTGTATGAAAATATACAACAAAACAAAACGGAGATTTTAACAGAAGTAAACAAAAAACAAAGAGCTATGGAAACCAGTTTCCTCATAAAAATACACCAGCTGGACGATGAAGTAAAAACCACACAAAAAACATGCCAAGTAAGCCACCAGACGATCAAGACGGAGCTGGACGCGGGAGTTCAGGCATGCCATGACAAAGTACGGGAAGAAACCGCAATGAGGAGGTACGACATTAAAAAGGTCGAAACGTTAGTAAAGTCGGTGGACCGAAATGTGGTCAGGGTAGAACAGGAAACTGCTGAACAATTAATAAAAATAAAGGAGGAAATCCAAAATGAAACTAAACAGAATATTTCCAAAGCAATCATCATGCCAAGCTATAGTATGGACCACATGCAAATGGGGAATGACCCGAGTATGAGATTCACTGGGAACGTTGGCAAATTACATCCCAAAGTGTTCGTGCAAATGATCAAGGACAAACATGCATTTGATCAAATTAAAGAAGATCTGAGAAGAAAAATCCGAAGAAAAGCAGAAAAATATATTAAATAAAAAATTCTGGACGCAGCAAGTTTTGTTATGGTAGTGAATTTTCATAAAAATGTTTTTAATAACAAATATGTGTGTTTTTTTAAGAAAGCAGGCATCAAATTTGGTTACCAGTATAATCTATATATTAGAAACAATGTGCCATGTTTCATCAAAATCACTTTATTGTGTGAAAATGTACAAAATTTTCCAAAAGTAAACTTAAAGTGTTCCCGAAAAAACACGTTTCTTGGTCAACCTTATGGGTTAATAGCAAATTGAGCTGTTCAAATATGAAACATTTGATCAAAATTCGCTACCATAACGCACTTGCTGCGTCTAGAATTTCTTTTCTTACAAACATGCATTCTATCTCGATGGAAAATGCAAAAATGCAATAACATAAGGCGTGTTTGATTAAAAAAAAGGAAATTTGTATCACCAATGACTTATGGGCCACCCTGTGATTGTAGAAATATTATTTTAAGATGTAAGACACCCTATAATTAATATATACAAATTTTTTTCATATCTTATATAATAACGGATATATTGAGCTTTATTGATTTTTTACGAAAATTCGACAAAAATTATATACCATTAAACGATAAACTCTATAGCTAAGGCTACTGCCAAGCATCAGAGAAAGGGTCTATTTGAAATGAATTTTCTGCAAATATTTTAGTAAAATGAAGGACAATGACGGTTGAAATTAAGACTTTAGGGTTTGTAAAACATTCTTCTTGAGACATTTTATTTCTATAGCCCGTATTAGATTCAAGTTATTTGCCTAAATGTTGCCAATTTTGACATTTTAAGGAAAACCCCAATTTATTTTTCTTAAAATGCCTATGACTTTTTTGTCTTTTGACTTACATAGCTAAATTTTGGTAGGTAGCTTACTTATAAGGATATAAACCAGCGCACCAAATTTGGTTGCCCTTACTTTGTTAATTCCGGATATAAATTTTTTTCGAAAGAAAACACAAAATTTTCCGGGAAAACCTAGGCAGATTTTCCTGCTTAACGAACTCATCCAAGCCATTTGCAAAAGGAATTTTTTAACCAAATTTAATCAAAATCGGTTCATTATTTTTTGAGTTATCGGTGTGATACATATATATATATATATATATATATATATATATATATATATATATATATATATATATATATATATATATATATATATATATATATATATATATATATATATATATATATATATATATATATATTGTTAAAAATTATCGCAGGTATAGAAAATGAAACGCTCTGTTCGATGCTTCGACATCAACTAACTTTATTCTTATTGGACTACAACAGTGTTACCAACATTGTTTAGAGGGCGCTAAATTTTAAATATTCGCTATTAATTTTCAACACACCCACTTAGAGAATATTTAAAAATAAATTCATTATGCTAAACCTAAACACTTAACAAACTTATCATGCTTAACGCTAGTTAAACCTTTAGTAAACATATCAGCTGGCATCTCTGAAGTAGGTAAGTATTTTAAGACAATCTGATTTTTAGCAATAATTTCTCTTATATAATGGTGCCTTATGTCTATATGTTTACTACACTTGTGATACATATGATTATATGACAGTTTCTGCGCTCCCATATTATCATTATAAACTACTACAGGTTTATCAACACCTATTAGATCTTGCAATATATTTTTTAAGTATATGGCCTCTTTAGCAGCCTCTGTGATTGCCACATACTCAGCTTCTGTGCTTGATAAGGCAACAGATATCTGCTTCCGACTTTCCCAAGAAATAGGACCATTTGACAGTAAGAAGCAAAAACCTGTGTAAGATTTCCTGTCCACATTGTCACTACCCCAATCCGAATCAACAAAACCTTTCAATTCAGTATCATTTTTTGAAAATTTTATTGAATAATCTGCAGTGCCCTTTAAATATCTCAAAATACGTTTGGCACACATCCAATGACTTTTGTCATAATTATTATTGAACTGACTTAAGTAACTTAAACTATAACTAATATCAGGTCTTGTTAATACTGATAAATACATTAGACTTCCTATTAAAGTCTGGTAGGGATACTTAGTTTTATTCTCTTCGGTCAAAACTACTTTTTCTAAACTAACTTTTGCCTCCATTGGCGTACATACAGCTTTAGCATCTTTCATGTTAAACTTATCTAACAATTTTAATATATAATCTTTCTGATCTAAAACAATATTTTTGTCCTTATAAATATTAACTGTCATGCCTAAGCACTCCTTCATTTTTCCCAAATCCTTAATTTTAAATCTAGACTTCAACTCTTTTTTCAAAAAATCTGTTTCTTTGATACTATTTGAAAATAAGAAAAAATCATCTACAAACAACGCTACAAGAGTAAATACATTTTTAGATCTTTTACTATAAATGCAAGGCTCATAAGCTGATTGCACATAACCTAGCTCTAGTAAAACATCATGTACCTTTTTATTCCAAGCTCGTGACGACTGTTTCAGCCCATAAATGGCTTTCTTTAACTTTAAAACTTTATTTTGATTCACATTCATACCTTCAGGCATTTGCATATATAAACATTCTTTTAAATCTCCATTTAAGAAAGCAGTCTGCACATCTAGGTGATATATATCTAACCCTAATTTAACAGCTAATGCAAATAACAGTCTCAAATTAGAAAATCTTATGACTGGTGCAAAAGTCTCATCGTAGTCTATACCTGGTTGTTGAACAAAACCTTTTGCCACTAGTCTCGCACGATACCTAATTTCACCTTCACAACTCACCTTTCTCTTAAGCACCCACTTACATGGCACTATTGTTGACAAATCATTAGGTAGGTCCACTAGTTCCCAGGCGTCGTTTTCTCTGAAGCTTTCCAACTCTTCTTTTATAGCTTGCCTCCACATCTCGGCATCTGGCCTGGAGAGAGCTTCTTTCAACGTAACAGGATCACTTTTAACTTCACAAGTATCTTTGCACATCATATAAGTCACAAAATCTTCATAACCTTTCGGTTTTCTTTCCCTGTCAGATTTTCTTATAGTTTCTGAAGTTGACACTAATTCTGTAAGTGTGTAATCACTATCTTCTTCTTCTTCTCTGGAATATTCACCTCCTGAATCACTTTCAGAATTTGTTTCCGAAGTTACCTCAGTTTCAACACCCACTGAATCTTCAATTTCTAACAATTCATTATTATTTTCTTCTATAACAATTTCTATACTCTTTTTCAAGTTTTCATTTCTACTTGTTCCTTCCATAACTATCACATCTCTACATATTTTAACTTCATGCTTTTCATAATCATATAATCTATAGCCTTTTGTTTGTTCTTCGTATCCCACTAAAATAACTTCTTTTGACTTTTTATCCCATTTTTGTCTTAAATTTTTAGGTACGTGCATCATTGCATGACTGCCAAAAATTCTCAAATGCTTCAAGTTTGGCCTTTTTCCATTCCATACCTCAAACAATGTCTTGTCAATGCCCGAAGCAATTGATCGATTTCTCAGGTACATCGCACAATGCACAGCTTCTGCCCAAAATTTAATTTCTAGATTTGCATCATATAGCATACATCTCGCTTTCTCTACTAACGTTCGGTTTAGTCTCTCCGACATACCATTCTGTTCAGGTATATAACTGTTAGTAGTCTGATGTATTATACCATTTGACTTCAAATAATTTTCAAATTCATTTGAACAAAATTCTCCACCATTATCTGATCGTAAAAACTTAATCGACATATTCTTATGTTTTTCCACCATTGCCTTAAAATTTTTAAAACACCCAAATGCTTCATCCTTACTTTTTAGAAAATAAACATAGCCCATTCGACTAAAATCATCTTCGAATGTTAAAAAATACTTGGACCCTCCTAGTGACTGTGTTTGCATTGGTCCACATATATCAGTGTGAATAATTTCTAACAATGATGAGGCCCTTGTACCAGTGTTTTTAAATGGCAATTTTGTTTGCTTACCTTCGCAACATGTAATACAATTTTTTAGATCAAACTGTCTTTGTCCTTGACATTCCATTCCTTCGACTGCTCCATTTACCATCTTGTTCAGGTACGCTGTATTTATATGCCCCAACCTTCTGTGCCACGTCTGCCCCGTGACAAGAGCTACTGCAGGTGCTGCTACAGGAGAAACTTCCTCAGGTATATTTAACTTATACACACCTTCTTGCAGATTAGCTGTCCCAAGCAGTTCATTATATCGATTGAAAATCTGGCAAATCTGGTCACCAAATATCACAGAATTTCCATTTTCAATAATTCGGCTTACAGATAATAAATTGGTTGTTAGTCCCGGCACACACATGACATCTGTTACGGTAATATCCAAACACTGACTATCCACTAACGTTTTTAGTGCTACATCACCTGTACATTTAACTGCAAGTTTTTCTTTATTCGCTACCATGATCTCAGGAAATTTCGGATGATTCTTATTCTTCACCCAATCTTCATTTGTAGTGAAATGACAACTAGCCCCGGAGTCTACGTACCAATCTTTACGACTGAAGTTTCCATTTGAAAACACCACATTAAACAAATGTTTGTTTTTTGATGATGCGGCATTGCCACCACTAGCTAATTGTTTTAGTTTTGGACACTGACTTCGAAAATGCCCCTTTTCTTTGCAATTCCAGCAAGTTACATTTTCTTTTAAATTCGAATTTGCTTCATGTCCATTTTTGTTGAATTTGTCAGTTTGCGGATGCGCCCTTCGTGTCGATAACTTGAACTTGAATTACTACCAGCAGCAAACGCCATCCCACTGCCAGTATCTGTACTATCCATATCTAGAAGCTTCGACTTAATGGAGTCAACTGTCACTTTCTGCCCGCTATTATCAATAGCCATCACCATCGGTTGATATTTTTCAGTTAAACCGGCTAACATGATAGAACCTAAAAGTTCATCTCCGATATCTAAACCTGTACCACTTAACTTTTGTCCAGTATCAGCTATTCGATTAACATATTCAGTCATAGAGTCACATTCATCAAGACGTGTTGAAATTACACTAAGTGAGTAGCGAACGTGTCGCCACCTAGTTCGGAACCAAGTACTATGTTGTCACGCCCGCTCCAAATAACACAGAGTATTAAAAATAGAGACGGTATACAACTAACTAACAATTTAAAAAATTGTTAGCCCTGGCCCATTTCTACCCCAATATAGGGACAAAGTATGTAAGACTAGATGCATTCTCGCAACAATTAGAACCGTAGACCGGTTTCGCTCTCATTAGAGCTCTTCAGTACGGCATACTAATTGCAGCAAAAATGCACCAAAAATAACACGGCTATCGTATAGCCAGTCTTAAAACACTAAGTGAGTAGCGAACGTGTCGCCACCTAGTTCGGAACCAAGTACTATGTTGTCACGCCCGCTCCAAATAACACAGAGTATTAAAAATAGAGACGGTATACAACTAACTAACAATTTAAAAAATTGTTAGCCCTGGCCCATTTCTACCCCAATATAGGGACAAAGTATGTAAGACTAGATGCATTCTCGCAACAATTAGAACCGTAGACCGGTTTCGCTCTCATTAGAGCTCTTCAGTACGGCATACTAATTGCAGCAAAAATGCACCAAAAATAACACGGCTATCGTATAGCCAGTCTTAAAACACTAAGTGAGTAGCGAACGTGTCGCCACCTAGTTCGGAACCAAGTACTATGTTGTCACGCCCGCTCCAAATAACACAGAGTATTAAAAATAGAGACGGTATACAACTAACTAACAATTTAAAAAATTTCCCATTTCTACCCCAATATAGGGACAAAGTATGTAAGACTAGATGCATTCTCGCAACAATTAGAACCGTAGACCGGTTTCGCTCTCATTAATTAACTTTCGCAGCAAACTTATTTTACGCGTTTGCCCGGAATCGTCGAATAAATTATTTAACGTCTTCCACAATTCCACCGTGGTTTTTGCACCTTTTATATGTACAAACAATGACGAGTCTAATGTTAATATTATTTTAGCCTTCGCTTTTGCATCGTGATCAGGAACCACTTCTGTAGTACACTTAGATAAACCTTCAAGTACTAGAAAGTTTTCAATAGCAAAAGACCATTCTGCGAAATTTTCGCGGCCTTTTAGTTTCGGCACATTCACTATGTAATTATTCGATGCCATTTCCGTTAACGTTCTCGCGAAACACACAACGTTATACTTCACAATTCTTTACCGGCATTCCCAGCTAATTGCACACGTGGCCATTAGCATCTGGGCCCCATAACCTGTTAAAAATTATCGCCGGTATAGAAAATTAGTGATGGGTCGTTATTTAGCTGTCAGCTATTTTTTAGCGGCTACCGAGCAGTAGCAGTAGCGACCAGTTACCGACTTATAAAAGTAGCGGCTAAAAAAATAGCGGTTTTTACACTAAACTAGAATTCAAGGTCGTGTCTGTTTCAGTTCCACTGCTACTGCTACTAGCTTCGATGAATAAACATCGGTTTTCATCGGCAACTGCTATTTAACCATTTAACGACGCTCTCGCTCACAGCTTTAGCGACGTAGGATCTTCGATCTTCGGTACAAGGACACTACTACACAGAGTTATTCTGTTAAACTGAGAAGCGGTTTTTTTCAAACAGTTGAGTTTCTCACTAGTATGTAAAGCCAAATATTTAATAATCAAAAATGTTGGGTGAAAAGATGAATTTCTGTAAAAAGTAAAAACGTGTTATTACTTTCACTATAGACAACGCAAAATAGGGTTATTTCACGTGAAATTAAAGTACTTATTTATTTAAATTTAGACACATTACCTAAGAAAACAGTTAACACGTCATTTTCGTTTGTCTGATAATAGTTATCAAATTGATTAAAAAAAATATAATGATACAACATTTTTTAATATCTATATACATTAAATGTAAAAAATTAAATGAATATATATATATATATATATATATATATATATATATATATATATATATATATATATATATATATATATATATATATATATATATATATATATATATATATATATATATATATATATACTCTGCACGCAAACACAATTTAACTTGGCAGTCAAAAGTTTAAAGTAAACTAACACTATAACTAATTTTAAAACAACGAATATTAAAATAAGTAAATAAACAATTAATCCTATATATCTTCCAATTTTTTTTAAACTCAAACCAAATTTTTTATACTGTTGGCTGTTGTTTGCACTTGCACAGTTTTTAAAAGTGGATAAGGTGATAAAGATGACCAGTGAACCGAAAATGTAACTAGAGATAGAGATCTTTCTAAGAAAGATAAAAGCATAATGTAATAAGTAATAACAAACCTTTCTTTACCGAAATTTTAAGAACTGCCTTATGTTATAGTTCCTAGAATCACTCCCTGTGTAGCAACAAAAGTTCTAACGTCTAACGTCCCAAGACGTGATAAATAATGATATTTATTGATTCTTGCTGTGGCATTGACATTTACGTAAAGACCCCTCATAAAATAAATTTCTTAGAAATGACTAGTTTATAATTCCTAAAACATCTAAGTAAATACTAATATAAGACTCCTTTCTCATTTCTGATTTCTAAAAGTTTCACTTCAGAGTGGCAAAAGATTTACGACACGCTTATTATAATTTCTTAACCCTTCGTTTCCTTTTCATATCGACAAAATTTCATATTTATACACTACGTGAAATAACGGGGTAAAAATACAATGCATTTATACTAGTGTGCTCGCTCTCGCTCACAGCTTTGGGAATGTAGGATACTATCGATCGACTATCCAGTTTAAAATAGCTGAAGCCGCTATTTTCAACGGTTATTATTAAATAACGTTAGCGGCTTCAACTGTTAACAGAAAATAGCGGTTTTTCCCATCACTATAGAAAATGAAACGCTCTGTTCGATGCTTCGACATCAACTAACTTTATTCTTATTGGACTACAACAGTGTTACCAACATTGTTTAGAGGGCGCTAAATTTTAAATATTCGCTATTAATTTTATATATATATATATATATATATATATATATATATATATATATATATATATATATATATATATATATATATATATAAACATATAAAAATTGAAACTGACCCCGGATATGTTTTCTGGGGAGCCTAATTGGCGCTCATTTGAAGAAATTTTTTCAAAATTCAAAAGTCGGGATCTCCTCATTAGTGAATTTTTTTTAAGAAAATTCACTAAAAGAAGAGAACAACAGAGATTTAGAAAAAGGGTGAAATTTAAAAGGGGAGATTTAGTAGTCCTGAAATCATTTAAAAAGGTAGAAGGGGGAAAGGACATATGTCCCAAACTTTTATTTAGAAATAAAGGCCCATATATTGTGAGTAATGAGTTGCCACAAAACAGTTACGAATTAAAAGAAATAGGTAATGATAAGATAAGGGGCATTTTAAATATAGAACATAGAACACGTGTATAAATACCACTAGCTAAATTATTACCCTGAGTATAGAAAATAAAGCAAGTAGGCATTTAAATAATGACCCAAAGAAATACGAATCAGAAAAGAGAAATTTCATAAGAAAATTTAAGTGATAATAAATAAGGAGCAATGCTCGAATTAGATGCAGTTATTGGATAAGTCAATTAATATAATCATAATTCAAAGGTAGAAAGGGGGAAATAAGTTAAAATAAAATAGAAAATTATTATTATTATTATTGAGTAATAGGAAACATGGAATAAGTACACGAGAAAAATATGTAAAAGGTCTAAAAGACAGAAACCGGTTAAGTACCGAGAAATAATTATAATTAGCAAAAAGATAGAATATATAAGGGTCGGATTGATAGGAAATAATTTGTATAGATGGTGTAGCGATAAGATTGAAATATGAAAAATGTGAAGTAAAATGATTAACGATACAAAGATATCGGTCATTTAAAATGAAATATTATTGAAGTATATATGTGAATGGAATATTGAAAAGAATATTGAAAGTATATAGAATGAATAATGAAAGTATAATATGATGCAAGTAATAATGAAATATGTATAGGGGGTATGTGAAAAGTCAGAAGTAGGGAGACCGTATATGTTATGTAGAAAAGATAAATTATTAGAAGTTGATAAATAAGAGAAGTATTACATAGTCCTATTCCATGGTAGTATAAAGATATGATAATTTAGCATGATGAAATAAGATTGAAAGGAAAGATACCCCATAAAAATATGACAAATAAAAATACCAATAACTGTCATTTATTGAAATAAATTCTGAGGGAAGTTTGAATAAGTCGAAATAACCAGGGGATGGCATAAGTTTAGATCTTATAGAACAATCAATTGATTTGCCAAAAGAAAGAAATATATAAAAACAATTGGTGTGCCATAAAAGGCGGTGTTGAATAAAATAAAATGTTTTAATTATTGAAGTGTCATACAAGTCGATTATGAATTAAATTTAAGAGTTTTAATATTAGAATGTCATGAAAGGCGATTTTAAATAAAATAAAGTGTTGTAATGATTGAAATGTCATAAAAGTCGATTTAGAATTAAATAAAATGTTGGAATGTCAAAAAAGGCGATTTTGAAGAAAATATTTTAGTCAATAAATAAAGATGGTCTGGCTAGCAAACAGTATCCAGACTCACTTTTAGAAAGGGGGAATTGCTATAGATAGCAAATAATAGGAAAGATTACGAAATTTTAATGGGAAAACGGGAAATTTATACATCCTAGTATATATAAAATAAATGTATACACCCTAATGTAGCAACGAAAGAGTGTAGCATGAGATGTCAACGCCCGACATGAATGTCAGTGACCCATGTGGCAACCCTCGATGTTAAGTTTCATTCGAGTAATAAAAAAAAAATTATATTCTAGAAATATCCGTAAAGAAACCAAGAACAATGCTTCAGTTTTTGTAGGGAGAATGAGATTGTAGCTAATAAATGCAATTCTGTTGATTTATTGTGTGTAAAAATAGGTATGACCAAGCTACCTAAAGGCTCGATGTATTAAAAGAGCAGAGGATTTTTGTAAAAACAAAACTTTATGTAGTATTAAGGTATATGTGCGCGCAAGAAAAAAACGTAAAAAGACACTAAAGGTTTGACGGAAAGCTCAAACACAGGTAGTTTAATGAACAATAGCGTTTTTTCACCTGTAAGAAAGTTAATAAAAGCAACAGTCCGGGAGTGTCCGGGGTCTTTTCATCAAGTGAATTCATCGGTATCATTTCACCAGATGATGTGATCATCGTCATCATTATGTAAGTTGACATAAGAGATTCCAGAGTGCATCGAAGGGAGATTATAAAAAAACCTCCAGAGTGCTACGAATATGGAATATATCAACATGTTAATAAATTAAATCCGTTAATAATCAATAAATGGGCAGTAAAATATGGCATGGACAAATTAGAAAAATAATAATAATTAATAATGCACAGTAATAATGGAAAAACAATATATAATCCAATGGAAAATGTTTCAGTAAGTGTTTTCTTTTCCTAAATTGATCACTGCGGTTTGAATTTCACCATTTTAACAGCACCAATTAAAGATTGAGTGTCAATAAATTTCAATAAGCAAAAATTTGCTTGAAATGAACAGAAAGAGACTGTGATCTCTGTGGAATTGTCGATGTATATTGCTTATGTTATATCAATGTTTAACCGGTAATTGTGTAATTATTTATAATGTTACCTGAATGTTTTAATAGGATTTTTCAATTTATGTTTATGTAATGAATGCTTTAAATGTTTCTGTTTGTATTTAATGTGTGTCACCTAGACACCGTAAAATTTGTGTAATGAATTAAATGGAATGTATAACAGATTGTAATTAACCAGAAGTATTGTTTTTCGTTAATAATTAATCAGTAAAATTGTTGTATAGCCATCTGTGCAAAGCGAAATTAATTTTTGATCAAGTAAAAATCAATAAATGAATGTAAATAGCACATATTAATGAATTTTAATTAGTAGAAGCTAGCTGTAATTATAATGAACCCAACCTGATGATTATGATATATGTTCTCAGCTCTAAAATCAATATTTGCAGGTATATTAAAATAAATACCATAGCAATATATATATATATATATATATATATATATATATATATATATATATATATATATATATATATATATATATACATATATATATATATATATATATATATATATATATATATATATATATATACATATATATATATATATATATATATATATATATATATATATATATATATATATATATATATATATATATATATATATATATATTTTAAGAATTCACTAAAAATCGTTGGGTCAAGGTTTACGGAAAGTAGACAAACAATGTTCATAGATTGTATTTACACAAAAGATTATAATACAGACACAAAACGTAAAGTTAAATTAGGCAGCCGAATTACACATAACACGAGCGAACGTTGAAGAAAGAATGGTGTCTTCCTCACGAACGACCGTAGGCGGCCTCGATACAGCGTTGTCAGATCCATTGTTTTTTCTTAATTTCTAACACGGCCAATTCTAACCAAAACATCGCTCTCGATGTTTTATCTAAATGTCATCAACCACCTCCGGGTTAAGTTGATCGCCTTGTTCCTCTCCCTCGCTGAAAGTAAGATTATCACAACTTTATATGTCACTTTGAAATGTAATGAACAAAAGAATCATTGCATACAAATTGCTACAGTAGTGCTTTCTTAGTTGTACAAGGCATTGAGTTTACTTTACCAAATACAATCAAATCAATTCTTAATACGAACTCAAATCGAAAGAAATCCTAAAAATAACATCACTGTATCAGTAATTAAGCACACTAGGGGACATCATTTCTTAAAATTAAATTAAAGGCTATGGAGAGCCTAAACATTTGCTAAAACACCATGTAAAGTGAAACATAATAAACTTCACACTTTCAACCAAATTTAATGCAAAGAATTCAAACATTAACCAAGCAGAAAGCACAACTAAACAGGCTTTAAACATTCAATAAAAGCGTAACAAGATCTAAATGCTAAACAAACATAATGCAAAGCGTAACAAGCTTTAAACATCCAATCAAACTTAATGCAAAGCGTAACCAGCTTTAAACATTAAACAAACATAATGCAAAGCGTAACAAGCTTTAAACATCCAATCAAACTCAATGCAAAGCGTAACAAGCTTTAAACATTAACAAAGCTTGATGCAAAGCGTAACAAGCTTTAAACATCCAATTAAATTTAATGCAAAGCGTAACAAGCTTTAAACATTAAGCAAACATGATGCAAAGCGTAACAAGCTTTAAAACATCCAATCAAATCTAATGCAAAGCGTAACAAGCTTTAAACATTAAGCAAACATGATGCAAAGCGTAACAAGCTTTAAAACATCCAATCAAATTTAATGCAAAGCGTAACAAGCTTTAAACATTAACCAAACATAAATACGAGTAAGTATATTCTAAATAAAAATATTCTAAAAATAAAAATATTTTAACACGGCTATTTGCCATAAGACCTACCTCAATTCACTTTCCATTAAATCAAGAAGTTCCGTCATGTCCATTGAAAGTGACCAATCATTCGGCCACATCCTCAGCTGCTCCTTGGCTGCTTTAGTTATCAATGACTTTCCTACTCTTCTGATTTCAAAGCGTCCCTCTGGGGTTGTGCTCATGATTTCGTATGGCCCTTGAAACTCGTATTTTGATTTGCCCTGATGCATACATTCATCCCGGTGCATGAGAACAAAATCGCCCACCTTGTAGTTAACAGTGTTGAGGCGCCCTTGATTGGCTCTAAGACGGGTGTGAACAGAAGCCTCAAGATTATCTCTGACTCTGTTACGGTCTAATTGCATATTACGTATAGGTTGCAAGTCATTTGTGACATTTCGAAGTAAAGATTGAATGAGTGGTGTCGCGCCGTCTATACCAATCAAAGCTCTTAGCGGAGTGACACCAGTTGTTTTTTGAATGGTTGTATTCAATACGAGTTGAATTTTCCACAAACTGCTCGACCATTCTGACCGTATTTTTGTTTCTACTCGAATGAGATTCATAATAGTTCTCATATATCGCTCTACTTGACCGTTCGACCGGTGTATGTCTGGAGTTGTGTAGTGGTATTCAATACCCAAAGAATCCAAGTACTCAGGTAAACTTAAATTCTTAAATTTTTTTTCCGCATCCATTATTATCTTCCCAGGAGTTCCAAAAAGTGATACGAATAATTGAATGGCCACCCTAGTTTCATCAGCTTTTACTGTTCTTAAAGGTTGAAGGACACAATACTTTGTGAAGGCGTCAATTAGTACAAGTACGTGTTTATGTCCATCACTTGTTGTCTCTAATGGCCCCAGACAATCCGCATGTAAAACCTTCATGGGTTCTGTTGGTTTTTCCACATTGGTTATGAATCCCTGCAATGGTCCTGAACGGGTTTTCTTCACAGCGCAAACGAGACAATGCCTTATGTAATTCTTGACAAACTGGCGTAATCGTGGAAACCAAAAGTGTTTTTTAATGGATTCAAGTGTCTTGTCTGTTCCTACATGGCACTGCTCATCGTGAAATATTCTTAATAAGCCTAGTCGGCTTTGGCGAGGCACAAACGCTTTTGCGCTTGTCTCATTTTCAGTTTTCACTATGTGATATAAAATATCATTTTTCACTGTATATTGAGATTTATCAAGACGCCCTTCCTTCCAGTCATTTATAAGTTGCCTAACCTCAGCATTCCCTCTTTGTTCGATATAAAGCCAACTTTCATGTGTCCTGATATGTCGTATAGCAGCGGGATTCCTGCTTAAATAGTCGACGTGAGGCAAGGAACTTCCTTCGCGATACACAATGTCAAAATTAAAGTCTTGCATATATATCCACCACCGGGCTACTCTAGTCAGAATATCTTTTTTTGTTGCAGTTGACTTAATAGCATTGCAGTCAGTTACAAGTGTAAATTGAATTCCCAGTAAGTATACTCTAAAGTGTTTTAAAGAGTTCACCACTGAAAGAGTTTCTAACTCGTACGAGTGATATTTTTCTTCAAATTTTGTCGTTCTTTTACTGAAATAACCTATAACCCTGTTATTTCCATCAGATTTCTGCATTAGAACAGCACCATAGCCAATACTACTAGCATCGGTGTGTAATTCTGTAGGCAGTTCAGGGTCAAATACACAGAGCAAGGGTCTAGATGTCAAGTGATCAATGATGTATTTTCTAGCAAGTTCTTGTTCTTCCATCCAGACAAAGGGTTCATCACCTTTAGTGAGTTTAGTGATACAGGCAGTACGAGAGGCAAACTCAGGAATGAATTTTCGAAAGTATCCGGCTAAACCCATAAGTTGTCGAACCTGCTTAACTGACGTTGGTACCGGTGATTTGTGAAGCGCCTCTGTGTTCCGCATTCCGGGGCGAATACCTTCTCCCGATATTTCTCTCCCCAAATATTCAAGCTTTTCTTGAAAAAAATGACATTTATTCAGATTCAATGAGAAGCCTGCTGCTTGTAGTGCCTTCAGGACAACGTCCAATGAATGTAAATTTTCTTCATAAGTTTCTGATGGGATTAGTACGTCGTCTAAATAAACTAAGGCTACAGTGTTCCTAAGATCGCCCAATGCTTTGTTAATTGCCCTTTGAAAAACTGCGGGAGCGTTGGCAAGTCCGAAAGGCATTCTATTATACTCATAATGTCCGTCGGGCGTCACAAAGGCTGTTTTATGAACACTATCTGGAGATATTGGTATCTGATGAAATCCCGATGACATGTCGAGTGACGTACATATTTTTCCTCTTCCAAGCCTATCAAGTTGGTCGTCTATTAGCGGAAGGGGGTACCTGTCCTTGACGGTATGGGAGTTAAGTTCCCTGAAATCTACGCACATCCTGTAAGATCCTTCCTTTTTTCTAACAAGTATAATTGGGCTAGCGTACGGCGAGTCACTTTCTTTGATTATGTTATTCGTCAGAAGATCATCTATAATGCCTCTAACGATTTTTCTCTCTTCAGCAGACAACCGATAAGGATTCCGGCTGACGATATACTCATCACGTAATTTTATATGCATGACAGCATTGTTCACACGTGGTATTGCATTTCCAGTTGCTAACATACCTTTGAAGCGAGTCAACAAGTCTATGAGATCCTGTTTATGTATTTGTGGAACGTCGATATTTGTATCAAGGTTACCAGACATAGTGCATAGAATTTGGGCAATTTTATTACGAACAATTCTATTCCCTGTATGATCAGTAATACAAACAATGTCCGGTTCCTCGTACAGGTTGCATCCAACAAGAACGTCATATTCAAGAAAATCATCTGGCACAAAGGCAAATTTCAAATTCGTGGTGACGTCGGACATCTCAAAGACAGCTTCAAGCTCCTGAGTAGATACGAATTTCCCTGGAAGTATACCAGTGATGGTTGTATAGCATAATTTAATTTTATGTTGAAACGGTATGGCATATCTTTGAGCGATTAATGATATATCTGCGCCTGTATCAATTATGCCTGTTAAACTTACACCATCGACTTTTACTTTGGCTGGATTACTGAATTTTCCACTACCACAAAACTTGACATTTTTGCGCTTTTCAATATTTTGACGAAGGAAACATCGATCAGCATCATGTCCAGTTTTTGCACAAAAAGAACACACCTGGTTATTAAAAGCGGTTGGAGCACTGGGTTTATTGTTTAAACGTGTTTCATTGTTCACATTTTCCCTGCAGTCTCTCTGCATATGTCCTTCCTTACCACATTTGAAACATGTTGTTCGTCGGCGCCTAACCGTAACAAACGAATCATCTCGAAAACGTTTGCGAGGAGGCTCCCCTAATTCGGTAGGTTTTCTCTCGACATGTTGGTCAGCATTTCGCTTAGGAACAGTTCCCAGGAATGAAATGAGCTCAGATAATTTTTTGAAATTTTGATTACCAGCTATGGTGCAAATATCTCGCTCCTTGATTCCATGAACCACTAATTCTACGAGATCTGCTTCTTCCCATTGAACGCGAAGATTTCGAAGTAGGCTTGCTTTTTCGAATACGTAAGCATCATACGTATTGCATGAATTGCTGTTAAAGTTAGCAGCTTCCGAAAGCAAACGGCCAAGGTTTTTCTTTGGGGGAAAGGCTTCCGAAAAATCTCGTTGAAATATTTGCCATGTTTTTACTTCTGGTGTCCACGTATCAAACCAAGTTTTAGATATTCCCGACAAAAAACGACCTATTCGGGTTAAAACCTGTTGGTCGGACCACTCGAATTCATTTTTAATACTCGTGACTTCGGATAACCACTTCTTTGCATCTGTCAAATCTGGGCGAAAGAGAGGCAAATCAATTTGTTCAGGTGCGGTACGTGAAGATTTTATGGCCTTCACCAATTCTGATATTAATCCCTCCATCTTAAGGCTAAAAATATAGATTTCGCTTAGTTCAATTGCACTCGCCGCTTTAATAAAAAAAACACAAGGCGCAAATAAAATGCTTACGTGAAGAAACAAATAATGCCTCGGTAATAATAGTAAACAACAATATTAACAGCATTATTAATCATTGCTAACTCTACACAAAAGCAGGTGTACTGTCTGTTGTCATATGAGCGACAGTACCTATATACTGTTATTCTATTCAGCATGTTAAATGAAACCAAAGACAAAACAGAGAGTTACCAAAAATTGAAACAAAAGTAAAGGCCAATTAATGATACTTTAAAATAAGAAAAAGAACTTTAAGCATCTCGATTCTTTAAAGCACAAAGATAATGTAGTAACAAATAAAGAAAATAAAAAAAATGTGGATTATATAAACTCGAAATATTTCAGACGTGACGTCGCGTCGGTGGGACAGCGGGAATTAGTCTTCCTAAAATGACTAACATGATGACGTGGTAAACAGATAATCTAGAACAACTCTCCTCACTTTTCACTAGAGGCACGTTGCAGCGCTGAGTCATACACGAAGTGGTTCACAAATAGTCAAACATGACACATCGTAGATAAGTAGAGAGGTCACAACGCCACATACCTACCGTTCCGTTACAAGTTAAGTAACGCTCTAAAACAACGTTATAAGATAACGGTACAGTAATAATGACACATCTCGAAAATACCGCACGTGTGCCATCACGGTGATAAGCGCCGTCTCAACAAAATATACACAAACGCCGGTACAATTTCAATAAGACAAAGAGTAGGTACCTACATTATTAAAATAATTATTATTAGTCCGTGGAAAATAACAATTAGCCAACCGGCTTCTAAACAAAACAAACAAATAAACATGATACAACTTAGTAAACATCAGATATTGTAACACATTTTTTCTTTTACTTACTCAGTGGACAATGGGCACTTACCGCACTTCTGATTTAAGAATTCACTAAAAATCGTTAGGTCAAGGTTTACGGAAAGTAGACAAACAATGTTCATAGATTGTATTTACACAAAAGATTATAATACAGGCACAAAACGTAAAGTTAAATTAGGCAGCCGAATTACACATAACACGAGCGAACGTTGAAGAAAGAATGGTGTCTTCCTCACGAACGACCGTAGGCGGCCTCGATACAGCGTTGTCAGATCCATTGTTTTTTCTTAATTTCTAACTATATAGATATAGATATATATATATATATATATATATATAGGTGTGTGTGTGTGTGTGTGTGTGTGTGTGTGTGTGTGTGTGTGTGTGTGTGTGTGTGTGTGTGTGTGTGTGTGTGTGTGTGTGTGTGTGTGTGGGTGTGGGTGTGGGTGTGTGTGTGTGTGTGTGTGTGTGTGTGTGTGTGTGTGTGTGTGTGTGTGTGTGTGTGTGTGTGTGTGTGTGTGTGTGTGTGTGTGTGTGTGTGTGTGTGTGTGTGTGTGTGTGTGTGTGTGTGTGTGTGTGTGTGTGTGTGTGTGTGTGTGTGTGTGTGTGTGTGTGTGTGTGTGTGTGTGTGTGTGTGTGTGTGTGTGTGTGTGTGTGTGTGTGTGTGTGTGTGTGTGTGTGTGTGTGTGTGTGTGTGTGTGTGTGTGTGTGTGTGTGTGTGTGTGTGTGTGTGTGTGTGTGTGTGTGTGTGTGTGTGTGTGTGTGTGTGTGTGTGTGTGTGTGTGTGTGTGTGTGTGTGTGTGTGTGTGTGTGTGTGTGTGTGTGTGTGTGTGTGTGTGTGTGTGTGTGTGTGTGTGTGTGTGTGTGTGTGTGTGTGTGTGTGTGTGTGTGTGTGTGTGTGTGTGTGTGTGTGTGTGTGTGTGTGTGTGTGTGTGTGTGTGTGTGTGTGTGTGTGTGTGTGTGTGTGTGTGTGTGTGTGTGTGTGTGTGTGTGTGTGTGTGTGTGTGTGTGTGTGTGTGTGTGTGTGTGTGTGTGTGTGTGTGTGTGTGTGTGTGTGTGTGTGTGTGTGTGTGTGTGTGTGTGTGTGTGTGTGTGTGTGTGTGTGTGTGTGTGTGTGTGTGTGTGTGTGTGTGTGTGTGTGTGTGTGTGTGTGTGTGTGTGTGTGTGTGTGTGTGTGTGTGTGTGTGTGTGTGTGTGTGTGTGTGTGTGTGTGTGTGTGTGTGTGTGTGTGTGTGTTCTTGTAGGATATTAAGTGTGGCATTTTGTGTGTGAAATATGCTAAGCTGTGGCATCCGTTCTACTTGTGGCATCTTACACTGCGATGCCACAGATAAATCATGAATTTTCAAAGGCAAATTAATTCAGAGTAGCGCTAGTTCAAATTTACCGCTTCTGTATCAGACAAGGAAGCATATGATACATTTTCATTGTCCATTTCACATTAATAATCCCTACGTCACAGTGTGTTTTAGGATGCCACATGTTGGTTAGTAATACCATTTTTCTAACCATCATGTGGCATCCTGTACTGAAGCGCCCTCTGCAGTTCACACACTTGTACTTAGTTTAATTCTCCATCCTCTTCTATTGAACATTTGCTTGCACTTTTAGCCTTTGACTATCTATCTACGAATAGACCAGGCATCACCCAATGCGATGCGTTGTAATGTTTGAAACCAACATTGAATAAAATGTTTGTTTACATGGTCCTCGACACCATAGGCGTCTCGAGAAATAGGATTGAAATTTTCATAAATACGATTAAAATAATAAAATAAAATTTAAAAGATGTTTAACTACCCATACATTATTTAAGTATACTATTAACTAAAAAGTCTGGGCGCAGCAAGTGCGTTATGGTAGTGAATTTTTATAGAAATGATTTCTCGAATAAAATGTTCGAAAGTCTTAATGTTGCAATGTTGTGATCTCGTCACAAGCGATTTTTTTATATGCAAATTCAGTAAAAAGTGTTTTCAACAAAAATTTAAGAAAAAACCTTGTAGCTCTACCAGTTTTTCTAGAAATGACCACCTGATTTGTCTGCTGCCACGTTTTATAGATCTACAACTTACCGGATAATTTCTTATTAATTACATCATGTGGCAAGCATCTAGGAAAATATATACATTTTCATTGGTTACGGGATGCGGCAAATAAGCCTTTAAACCTTCTTGAATAAATGTATCTAAATTTGCTCACAAACATTTAATCATGCTTATATTTGCAGCTGCTCCATCAAAACTTACGGAAGTAACGACTATTCTTGCTTGATAGGTAAAACTTAAAGCCCGATTAAATAATAGGCTTGCTTTTTCTTCACGAGAAATGACAGCTAGGAAGAAATAATCCACTGGAACTTTCCAGTGGTTATTTAAAGCAACTAATAAGAAAAGCAAAACTTCTTTAGCCACTGGAAGCTCGTTTGAATTATTCATATCCACGCCAATGTCTACGTTACCACAAAACTTTTTTCCTGTGCACACAACTTACGTCTTATGAACATCTCGTCGATGATTAGGTATTTAACAAAGTATTTTGCGACATTTTTCAGCTGCTTCTCGACTTTTTGAATTCAAAACCGCGAATGCTTCTTTGCAGAATCCAGGAACAATTTAGAAATTGTTCGAGGATGTGGCAAAGATTTGATCAATTTTTCTCGAACGTAATTATAAGCTTTGTTTGAATAAAAATTTAGGGGTATAGCAAACGACCTTACGTCTGATGAATAGTTCCGTTGTGGACATTTTAAAAGCTGTTTAATCAGATCTATTTATGTGGGTAAAGAGGCCTAAAATATTACAAGCAATTATATTAATTCAATAACACTCAAAAGTGAGGCGTTCGGGATGTTTCTGTATTTTCCGTAAAAGCAATACGACTTTTAAAATGCTCAATCAGCGATTTTTGGTGACAAACTCTTAAGACGTCTTTTCTGTTAGCGCAATATATTTATTTTCCTCTTTTGTTTTTTTTTATTACTCGTTTAGCAATAGATCATTTTTTTTAAAGATGTTTTCTGGAGTTCCTGATAAACTGGAAATATCTATAAAATAAGGAAGTTTTTTCCTAAAAAAAGGACGATATTTGATAAGTTTTCAGTGAACGGAATATAATTTTATAAAAATGGTTTCTAGTATTTTTCACTCAATTCTAAGTCCAGGCACATTACTTACTTTTGACCTGGAGTAATGTTAGCTTTTAGTGTTAATTCAGGAGGACTGCCAAATGATAGTTCCAAAGCAGTGAGAGTTGATGATAACGATGATTTATCACTATTTTCTTGAAAACTATGACTGCAATTTTTATCGGGTAATTTATTAATTTTACCAATAATAAAGGTTTACAAAATAGGAAGCTAAGAAGAATTCTTCACCTTCTTTCTGCGTGAGCAAAAGCTTATTCATGCCAAAAGTAGAAGGCACTGGAGAACTTAAAACAGATGGAGACGCTGCGTTTTTAAGACCCTTCTTCCACTTGGGTAAATAATAAAAGTTTTTATTAAAATGCTGTGAACATAAATAAGAATATTTCGGCAGCGTATCCGATTTTCTATTTAAGGCAGCACACCATGTTAGTAGATGGAAACCTAAAAATAGTGCCAAACTGACGTGCCGCCACTGAAAATTGCAAACAGCAACATGCAGAGACATCGTTGCCACATCCTCAGGTAATCTTCTACAAGCAATATACTTTTTCATCATTTTGTATAAACAAAACTCAAAACCTTTATTGCAAATCAAGGTGACACAAAAATAAATTTTCAGTATACTTGCATACTATTCACAGACAAATACAAGCCACAACTGTCGATTAATACAAATCTAGATACTTCACATGCAGCAAGATAAAGATTTTAAAATGAGTTTTCTGGTTATATTTACATAAAGAAGGGAGAAACCAAGGAATATAACGTTAGTAAATCTTTACATTCATAAATAATCCCTAATGTAAGTGTAATGTCTTAAGTAACAGAAAAGTAATACATTTATCATTCTCAATTTGTTAGCATATTCGGCGATTTAAGGATGAATTATCACATAGCGGCAACGCTTGAGCCACCACCCAATCAGAGCAGAGGACCGATGTAAACAGTAGGGATGCGCGATGTTTGTAAAACATCGATGTTCACATCTTTTGATACATCGAAATCGAAACATCGATGTGTTAAAAATATCGGATCAAAATCATCGATTTTCTAAAACATCGATGTTTTCTATAAAACTGCAATAATGAGTCAAAATAATAAAAATATATTTTAGAAATAAATATAAAATATTTATTCTTCTTAAAGTACACAAAATATTATGCTCCAAGTATAAAAAATGAAATAAAATTAAAATAATGATTTAAAAGACAGAAACAAAGAAATAACATGTCAAATCACACAAAAATAACACTGTCTTGAAAATAGAACTAAACCTTATTCATTAAAAACAAATTTGGGGACAATTTTCAAAAATTTCTTCGCGATGAGAGACATAAGAGCAAGCACCACTAACATTTTCTACCATCTTGTGATGTTCGCTCCAAAGGTTGAATTTTTCATCTTCTAAGGAGACGCACTAGGCAGTGTTTATTTTTTCTTTTCTTCTTAAGTACCTAACTATTACTATTAAATGATAAATACCAATACAGTAATTTCATGGGGAATCACTAAAATTCGAAGTACGATTAGTAGACACCTAGCCTAGATATTCAATATCTACTTCCAATATGCACAACACAGTTACCTATTTATATTTTAAATAAAAAAATAAATTTTACTTTGATTTTACCCAACTTTTGTGCATATTCGTTAAAATTTACTTTCGTTAGACATTTTCTAGTTCTGCTACTGCTCGCTAGATGTACACAAAAGAATTGACTTGGTAATTGGTAATAGAAAATGATAATAATAAATTACTATGGCATTGAGAAACATCGAATGAAACATCGTAAAAAAACATCGATGCTGTCTGATAATATCGAAAAAAATAACATCGATGTTAATATTGAAGATCGTAAGCAAAATATCGATGTTTAAGAAACATCGATGAACATCGCGCATCCCTAGTAAACAGAGAGTCCCAATTCGGCTGTGTGCCGGGTCTATTCTCTATATAGTCAAAGCTTTTAGCTTTAATATATTATGTTCTTACCATACAACTATAGATATTCAAATGATGACCATTCCAAAGGTATTTTGTTAATAGTAATATTATAGTGACCTCAAATTCACAATAACGATTTACAAAGTGTCCAAAAAACTATTAAATTTTTGATGTAATACTTGTTTATTTAGTTGGATTTTTTTTCCCATAATTATCAAAACCTACACTAGCAGATAACATCTCTTATTGAATGATCAAAATAAGTAACTTTAATTTATAAATAATAGTCTGGTGAAACAACATGTTGTAACTTCAAATGCCACTTAATGCACCCCTAATGACAAAAAGTTGATAATTTTAAAATATGCTGTAATTTTGTCCATGGGTGTACATATAAAGGGTTTTTTAACTAAATTTAAGGGGTTCTGAGAAAAACATGTATACAAAATGTAGAAACTATTATCATACATTTTTAAGCATTTTTAGCAATCATTCCTATTACGTATATTTCAGAGATTATTTATCTATTAATGATGGCATATTATTTTACAAACTCAAGAATGATCAGTTAATAGTGATATCCTATTAACACACTCTTCTACTTTTACACCATTACCTCTGACATCCTGTTTACACTGTGCAGACTGTTTATTAACTGTGGTGTCTAAAGCCACATGTTTGGCAATATAAGGTACTTACCTTTTGCGATGGAAACTTTTCATTATTAGCTACAAAACTTGTGATATTTATTTCTTACATTTAAATGAAATTGAGTTTTCTTTGGAAATAAATTCGCTATTACTCTCAAGGGCAATCAAAACAAACTAAAAAAAGAATAATTCCCTATCGATGGTGAGACTTTGCAAAAGTTTTTGCAAATGACCGCGAATTTGGGCACTAGAATCCAAAACCAAGGTCCGTTTGCATTTTTATATGGTTACATGTATATTATTCAACTGATAACTCCAAAAGTAATTAACCGATTTTGATGAAACTCGCCAAGTACCTTTCTTTTTTTAATAGCTTGTAAGAGTTTGTTAGCCAGCCCGATCGGATCAGTTTTCTAAAAAAAAAAAGAATTATTTTTCCAGAAAAAAACATTGTACCTCCAAAAAGAACAAAGCTATTTAGATGAGATTTGGTAGATATTTTGACCTTACTACATACCAAAATTCAACACTCTAGGTTTATGGAAAAATTAGTTATTCAAATTTGAAGTGTTTACTAAAAATTCGCTACCAAAACGCACTTATTCCGTCTTGATTTTTTTCTTACAAACATGCATCATATTTCGATAAAAAATGCAATAATATTAGGGATGTTCGGAAAAAAAATTGTAGGTGTCACCAACGACTTATGCGACACCTGTGATTGTCAAAATAATTTTTATAATATACAGTACAAGACACCCTATAATTTACGTATACAATTGTTTTTCGTATCTTTTATAATAATAATTATATTGAACTTTACCGTAGAAATGCGTCGCCCTGTAAATATGTAAATACATAAAAACTGAAACTAAGCCCGGATATGGCATTTATGGGGCCTAGTTTGCACTCATTTAAAGAAATCTTTTTAAAAATGAAAAGTCACCGTCTCCTCATTAACGAATTTTTTCTACGAAAATTAGGTAAAAATTATACATCGTTAAATCATAAACCTAAATAAACTACTGCCAAAGCCTGATGCTCCCTGAGGAAAGAGTCTATTTGAAAAGATTTTTCTGGAAATATTTCAGGAAAATGAAGGACAATGACTGTTGAAGCTGAAACTTATGGGTTTGCAGAACAGTCTCCTTGCGATATTTTCTTCACATAACCCGTATTTGTTTCAGGTTCTTTCCGTAAATATTGCCAATTTTTACGTTTCAAATCGCCACTTTCACGTTTTCAAGGAAACCACATTTTTTATGCCTATAACTTTTTAGCGAATAAAAAAAAAAGAACTCAAAACCAAGGTCCGTTTATATATATATATATATATATATATATATATATATATATATATATATATATATATATATATATATATATATATATATATATATATATATATATATATATATATATATATATATATATATATATATATATATATATATATCAACACGATAACTCAAAAAGTTATTAATCGATATTGATGAAACTCGGCAAGAATCTTTCTTTTATTAATGGCTTGGATAAGTTCGTTAGCCAGCCTTATCGGATAATTTTTTTAAATCCAATTTTCCCTGAAAAGTATTTCTATCTCAAAAAGTAACAAAGTTATTTTAACAAAATTTCGTTCGTATGGTACCTTCGTAAATAGCTCTCCACACACCAAAACTCAACTTTCTAGGTTTATAGAAAATTTAGTTATGCAAATTTGAAGCGTTTAGTGGGAATTCGCTAACATAACGCACTTACTGCGTCCCGAAATTTCTGCCTTTATCTTTAAACTTATACACATAAATTTTGGTAGGAGTGGTTGACTCTTGATAATACAAACAGGCGTACCAAATTTGATCCAAATCGGCCCATTATATATATATATATATATATATATATATATATATATATATATATATATATATATATATATATATATATATATATATATATAATTCGCGCTCAATCCAAGAAATGTTTTCAAAATTAGAAAATCCGGATATCCTCATTAGGGAATCCTCATTAGGGAATTTTTTTAAGAACATTAACAAATATAACAAAAAATAATTATGAGTTCCATTTTCTAATCAGAAACAGGCAGAATAAAAATCAATAATTATATAAATGTAAACAGGTAACATATCAGAGATTTGCAGGTGGTTTAGTTATCTAAAAACTACGACGGCGTCCTGAGGTCACGTTAAAAAATTATTTTCCTATAATTCTGAGATAAAAAAGTCAGAATTCTGAGATAAAAAGTCAAAATTCTGTGATAAAAACTCAGAATTCTGACATAAAAACTCAGAATTCTGAGATAAAAAAGTCAGAATTCTGAGATAAAAAAGTCAGAATTCTGACATAAAAACTCAAAATTCTGAGATAAAAACTCAGAACTCTGACATAAAAAGTCAGAATTCTGAGATAAAAAGTCGGAATTATTCGAGAGCTATACGACAGCATCCAGGTGGTGCCACTTGCAAAAAGTTTACCTATTGACTATTGATGTGTAAGCTCTGCCTGTGCAAGTTTTATAGATGGTGTTAAAAATTAAAAGGAAACAAAATCGGTTCATTGACTATTATTCTCGTTGCGATAATAGACGAATGCATAATGCATATATTATGATTTTACTAATTATGTACGTAATAAGTCGTCATGTAAATATACAAGTATATTATTGTTTTAATCGACATTATACCTCGGAAACTCTAGCTGAATTAAAGTCAGGTCAGCCTCAGAAGCATATAAATAAATATGTTTGTGTTATTTTATCTGTAACGTCGGTCTATTTCCGCGACTATGGCCAATCACCGACACCAGGGAGCAGTTTCACCTCGCTATCCTGGAAATTTTGCCAAACCATGCCGTTCTGCAAGGATAGTAGGAATATTTAACGTGCCCAACATCACATGGACACGGGACCGACGGCTTTACGCCCCCTCCGAAGGGCGGAACGTGCAGACATTCAACTTGCTGAAATACAATGCCACAACCTCGGTTGATGTTAATGTTACAGTGTGTACTGAAAAAAGTGAAAGGAGAACCCTGCAATCGAACTCAGTACCCTTCGGTTCAGAGGCACACGTTCTTACGACTGAACTACCGAGGCTCTTATAAATAAATAATCATGAGATAAACGTACGTTTGTTGTTCTTTGATGATTTGTTTTTGTTGCTCGATAAACATCATCACCATAACAATCGAAATGCGATACCATCTGTCGCACTCGAGAATCTCCGTCTGTAACTGTCCATTTTAATGCAGTGTAGCTTCCACCTTCAATCAGTATTGTACCGTATATCTAGACGTTTTAGTTTTGATCTACCTCTTCCTTTTTGTCTAGGTATGTATCTTTCAAATAAAACTACCAGGAAGATGTTTTAAAATATGTCCTATATATATATACATACATATATATATATATATATATATATATATATATATATATATATATATATATATATATATATATATATATATATATATATATATATATGTTGCCTTTTCCTACCAATTTCTTTCAGCAAGCATTTCTATTTTGTCACCTCCTCTAACACACTTTTCTATTCGTGTTTCTATCGGTGTAGCTTATTGTCTTTGTCATTTTGCTCAATGTCCACATTTCATAAGCTTCTATTACCTTAGTGTCCTGCTTAATTAACATCCACCCCATCATTATAATACTCCATACGCATGACTTGCTATAACCTCATCCTTCACCTCCAAATTAAACTCAATTTTTGATAGAAATAAGAAGTATATTTTGAGAAAATGTATATCATTAACCCTGCGTTAGACGTAACATTGTTCAAAAATAAATATCAAGATTCACCCAACCATTTTTCATAGTTTTATAATAAATGTATATATATATATATATATATATATATATATATATATATATATATATATATATATATATATATATATATGTAATGTGCATTCTTAAAATTACTTTCTCTTTTTTTGTGTTTTAAATTGTCTAATTTTAATAATAAAAATAATAAGAAATAAGAAGGCAATTAATTCACCAATAACAAATAACGTGACTTTCTAAAATAGTTTTATTTTTAAGGTTCACGTTATAAGCATACGCTTTTTACATTATTTTCTGGGTGAATAATTCAATTAGTTGACACAATTTTTTTTACAATTTAATAGTCTAACTATGTTACATATTTTATTGTTACCTCTAAAAAATACACACTATAAAAATTTCTAATAAATATAAATAAAGTAATTTTTTCTTTGTGTTCTGATTGACATTGCAGCACCTGCATGCGTAGGGAGTCAGATTTGGTCGGAATTTATTTGACAAAAGTTGGGGATAGACTGGCAGTAGCTAGAGTATTATTTTTATTATTAAAATTGGACAATTTAAAACACAAGAAAGAAAGTCATTTCAAGAATGTACATTATATATATATATATATATATATATATATATATATATATATATATATATATATATATATATATATATATATATATATATATATATATTATTTATTATAAATCTATGTATATGTATGGAAAAATGTTGGAGGAATCTTGATATTTATTTTTGACCAATGTTACGCCTAACGCAGAGTTTAGGTTATGATTTTTTCTCAAAATTACTCTTGTTCTTATCAATAATTGACTTTAATTTGGTTCTGAAGGAGGATGTTTATCAAGTCATAAGTATGGAGTATTATAATGATGAGGTGGACGTTGACTAAGCAGGACACTAAGGGAATAGAAGCTTTTCAACCATGGACATTGAGCAAAATGACAAAGACAATAAGACTGATAGAAACACGAATAGAAAAGTGTGCTAGAAGAGGTAACAGAATCGTAATGCTTGCTGAAAGAAATTGATAAGAGAACGCATAATATATAGGACATATTTTAAAACATCTTTCTGATAGTTTTATTTGAAAGATATATACATAGACAAAACGGAAGAGGTAGATCAAAAGTAAAGCTTCTGGAAACATGGTACAATATTGATTAAAGGTGGAAGTTACACTGAATTAAAATGGACAGTTACAGAGGGAGAGTCACGATGGCGACAGATGGTATCGCATTTCGATTGTGATGATGATGATGGTTATCGAGCAACAAAAACAAATCATCACACAACAACAAACTTACGTTCATTTCATGGTTATTTACATATAAGGGCCTCGGCAGTTCAGTAGTAAGAACGTGTGCCCCTGAACCGAAGGGTACTTGGTTCTATCCCAGGGTTCTCCTTTCACTTTTTCAGTACATACTGTAACATTAACATCAACCGAAGTTGTGGCATTATATTTGAGAAAGTTGAATATCTACACGTTCCGCCCTTCGGAGGGGGCGTAAAGCCGTCGGTCCCCTGTGCGATGCGATGTTGGGCACGTTAAATATTCCTACTATCCTTGCGGAACGGTAGGGTTCGGCAAAATTTCCAGGATAGCGAGGTGAAACTGCTCCCTGGTGTCGGTGATTGGCCATAGTCGCGGAAATAGACCGACGTTAAAGATACAAAAACACAAACATATTTATTTATAAACTTCTAAGGCTGACTTGACTTTAATTCAGCTAAAGTTTCCATGGTATAATGCCGATTAAAGCAATAATATGTTTGTATATTTATACGAAGACATATTTACGTACATAATTAGTAAAATCATAATATATGCACCTATGCATTATGCATTATTCCATTAACGCAATGAGAACAATAGTCAATGAACTAATTTTCTTTCCCTTTAGTTTGTAAACCATCAACTAACTGTAAAACCGGCACAGGCAGCTACCCGCCTAATTACACATTAATAGTCAATAGGTAAACGTTTACCTATTGACTATTGATGTGTAATTAAGTAGGTAGCTCTGCCTGTGCCGGTTTTATTGTTAGTTGATGGTGTTAAAAATTAAAAGGAAACAAAAGTGGTTCATTGACTATTATTCTCGTTGCGTTAATAGACTAATGCATAGTGCATAGGTGCATATATTATGATTTTACTAATTATGTACGTAAATAAGTCGTCATATAAATATACAAGTATATTATTGTTTTAATCGACATTATACCTCGGAAACTCTAGTTGAATTAAAGTCAAGTCAGCCTTAGAAGCACTAAGTGAGTGGCGAACGTGTCGCCACCTAGTTCGGAACCAAGTACTATGTTGTCACGCCCGCTCCAAATAACACAGAGTATTAAAAATAGAGACGGTATACAACTAACTAACAATTTAAAAAATTGTTAGCCCTGGCCCATTTCTACCCCAATATAGGGACAAAGTATGTAAGACTAGATGCATTCTCGCAACAATTAGAACCGTAGACCGGTCTACGGTTCTAATTGTTGCGAGAATGCATCTAGTCTTACCTTAGAAGCATATAAATAAATATGTTTGTGTTATTTTATCTGTAACGTCGGTCTATTTCCGCGACTATGGCCAATCACCGACACCAGGAAGCAGTTTCACCTCGCTATCCTGGAAATTTTGCCAACCCAGCCGTTCTGCAAGGTTAGTAGGAATATTTAACGTGCTTAACATCACATGGACACGGGACCGACGGCTTTACGCCCCCTCCGAAGGGCGGAACGTGCAGATATTCAACTTGCTCAAATACAATGCCACAACCTCGGTTGATGTTAATGTTACAGTGTGTACTGAAAAAAGTGAAAGAAGAACCCTGCGATCGAACCCAGTACCCTTCGGTTCAGGGGCACACGTTCTTACGACTGAACTACCGAGGCTCTTATAAATAAATAATCATGAGATAAACGTACGTTTGTTGTTGTTTGATGATTTGTTTTTGTTGCTCGATAAACATCATCACCATCACAATCGAAATGCGATACCATCTGTCGCAATCGAGGATCTCCGTCTGTAACTGCCCACCTTCAATCAGTATTGTACCGTATATCCAGACGTTTTACTTTTGATCTACCTCTTCCTTTTTGTCTAGGTATGCATCTTTCAAATAAAACTACCAGGAAGATGTTTTAAAATATGTCCTATATATATATATATATATATATATATATATATATATATATATATATATATATATATATATATATATATATATATATATATATATATTTATCGAGCAACAAAAACAAATCATCAAACAACAACAAACGTACGTGGTTTATCAAGTCATGCGTATGGAGTATGATAATGATGGGGTGGATGTTAACTAAGCAATTATAATACTCCATACGCATGACTTGATAAACCTCTACCTTTAGCTCCAAATAAAACTCAATTTTTGATAGAAATAAGAAGTAGATTTTGAGAAAATTTATATGATTAAGCCTGCGTTAGACGTAACATTGTTCAAAAATAAATATCAAGATTACAATTGTTCATAGTTTTATAATATATATATATATATATATATATATATATATATATATATATATATATATATATATATATATATATATATATATATATATATATATATATATATATATATATATATATATATATATATATATATATATACATATATATATATATAGATATATATATATATATATATATATATATATATATATATATATATATATATATATATATATATATATATATATATATATATGTATATGTATGTAATGTCCATTCTCGAAATAACTTTCTCTTTCTTGTGTTTTAAATTGTCTAATGTTAATAATAAAAATAATAAGAAGGCAATTAATTCAGCAATAACAAATAACGTGACTTTCTAAAATATTTTAGCGATTTTTTTTTAAATTCGCTTATGGAGAGATCTGTGTTTATATATATATATATATATATATATATATATATATATATATATATATATATATATATATATATATATATATATATATATATCCGACCGATAACTCAAAAAATAATGGACCGATTTGATAAAATTTGCAGAGTACGTTCCTTTTGCAAGTGGTTTGGATAAGTTCGTTAGCCAGGAAAATCGGACCAGGTTTTCCCGGAAAATGTTGTATTTTCTTTATAAAAAAATTCATATCTCCAGAAGTAACAAACTAAGAGCAACCAAATTCAGGACACGTGTTTATATTATAAAGAGTGAACTCTGTACCAAAATTTAGGTGCCTAGCTTTAAAGACAAAGAAGTTATGGGTAGTTAAAGCAACAAATTTTGGAGTTTTCCTCAAAACGCCAAACTCACAATTTTAAACGTCAAAATTGGCAATGTTTAGGCAAAGAATGTGAAACAAATACCGTTTGTGAAAAGAAAATGTTGCAAGAAGAGTGTTTTGCGAATCCTTAAGTTTCAGATTCAACCGTCATTGCCCTTCATTATACTAAAATATTTACAGAATATCCATTTCAAATAGACCCTTTCTCTGATGTTTTGGCTGTCAGTTTAGTTAAGTTTGGTGGCTTTTTGGAGAGTTATTTGCAGGTTTAGTGAAGTTTATGGTTTAACGGTCTATAATTTTTTTTAGATAATTATCGTAGAACAAATTTGTTAATGCATTTTTGCATTTTTTATCGAAATATGCGTTTATAAGAAAAAAAATCTGGACGCAGTAAGTGCGTTTTGGGAGCGAATTTTCGGTAAATTTGCAGTTTAGCTCCCGAAAGCTTTTTAAAAAACTGCTTTCAGAAACTAGCCCCCATCCCCCCTGGATCCACAAACCCCGAGAAAAATTTCTTGTTCACACCCCCCAAGGAAGTTACGCGACCAGGGGTGAGTAGGGGTGCATAATTTTTTTTTAGCTAAATTTCATAGAACAAATTCGTTAATGCATTTTTGCATTTTTTGTTTAAATGTGATGCGTTTGTAAGAAAAAAATCTGGACGCAGTAAGTGCGTTTTGGTAGCGAATTTTCGGTAAATTTGCAGTTTAGCTCCCGAACGCTTAAAAAAAACTGTTTTCAGAAACTTGCCCCCATCCCCCCTGGATCCACAAACCCCAAGAAAAATTTCTTGTTCACACCCCGCAAGGAAGTTACGGGACCAGGAGTGAGTAGGGGTGCATAATTTTTTTTTAGCTAAATTTCATAGAACAAATTCGTTAATGCATTTTTGCATTTTTTGTTTAAATATGATGCGTTTGTAAGAAAAAAATCTAGACGCAGTAGCTGCGTTTTGGTAGCGAATTTTCGGTAAATTTGCAGTTTCGCTCCCGAACGCTTTTCAAAAAACTGTTTTCAGAAACCTGCCTAGGTCCCCACCCCCCTGGATCCACAAACTCCAAGGAAAATTTCTTGTTCTTCAGGAGTGGGTAGGGGTGCTGAGCGGGGTAGGTAGTAAAAAGGAAATATGAGCAGAAAATTCGAATAAAGTGGGCTTGAAAGCTGTCTTTTTCACATCTTGAAGCCATATCCCCCTTAAACCCTGCCTATCCCGCACACCACCCCTATTCACTCCCAGTCCCATAACTTCCTTGGGGGTGTGAACAAGAAGTTTTTCTTGTGGTTTGTGCATCCAGGTGGGGTCCTAGTAATGTTTCTGAAAACAATTTGTTGAAAAGCGTTCGGGAGCTAATCTGCAAATTTACCGAATTTTCATTAAATCCTTCAAATTTCAATAACTCAATTTGCTATTAACGTAAGCTTTGTTGGATAGAAAACCAACATTTAAGTTTATTTTCGAATTTTTTTTGTATATTTTCAAACCATAAGTAATTTTGATAAAATATAGTACATTGTTTCTACTACATAGGCTATATCGGTAATCAGATTGATGCCTGCTAGCATTTGCTATTAAAAACATTTTTATGGAAATACACTTCCATAACACATTTGCTGCATCTAAACTTTTGAAAAATGTTTATATATTTTCAAACAATAAATTTATTTCAATGAAATATGGTACATTGTTTCTACTATATACGCAACCAAGTTTGATGCCTGCTTTCATCAAAGAAAGACATTTGCTATTAAAAATATTTTAAAGAAAATTCGCTACCATAACGCACTTGCTGCATCCAGAGATTTTGTACATTATTTTCTGGGTGAATAATTCTATTAGTTGACACAATTTTTTTTACAATTGAATAGTCTATGTTACATATTTTATTGTTACCTCTAAAAAATACACACTATAACAAATTCTAAGGAATATAAATAAAGTTATTTTTTCTTTGTGTTCTGATTGACATTGCAGCACCTGCATTTGTAGTGAGTCAGATTTGGTCGGAATTTATTTGACAAAAGTTGGGGATAGACTGGCAGTAGCTAGAGTATTATTTTTATTATTAAAATTGTACAATTTAAAACACAAGAAAGAAAGTCATTTCAAGAATGTACATTATATATATATATATATATATATATATATATATATATTATATATATATATATATATATATATATATATATATATATAAATTTATTATAAATCTATGGAAAAATGTTGGGTGAATCTTGATATTTCTTTTTGAACAATGTTACCCCTAACGCAGAGTTAAGGTTATGATTTTTTCTCAAAATATACTTCTTATTCTTATCAAAAATTGAGGTTCATTTGGTTCTGAAGGGGGAGGTTTATCAAGTCATAAGTATGGAGTGTTATAATGACGCGGTGGACGTTGACTAAGCAGGACACTAAGGGAATAGAAGCTTTTCAACCATGGACATTGAGCAAAATGACAAAGACAATACGGTACACTGATAGAAACACGAATAAAAAAGTGTGCTAGAAGAGGTGACAGAATAGTAATGCTTGCTGAAAGAAATTGATAGGAGAAGGCATAATATATAGGACATATTTTAAAACATCTTTCTGATAGTTTTATTTGAAAGATATATACTAAGACAAAACGGAAGAGGTAGATCAAAAGTAAAGCTTCTGGAAACATGGTACAATATTGATTGAAAGTGGAAGCTACACTGAATTAAAATGGGCAGTTACAGAGGGATAGTCACGATTGCGACAGATGGTATCGCATTTCGATGGTGATGATGATGATGGTTATCGAGCAACAAAAACAAATCATCACACAACAATAAACCTACGTTCAGCTCATGGTTATTTACTAATAAGGGCCTCGGTAGTTCAGTAGTAAGAACGTGTGCCCCTGAACCGAAGGATACTTGGTTCTATCCCAGGGTTCTCCTTTCACTTTTTCAGTACATACTGTAACATTAACATCAACCGAAGTTGTGGCATTATATTTGAGAAAGTTGAATATCTGCACGTTCCGCCCTTCGGAGGGGGCGTAAAGCCGTCGGTCCCCTGTGCGATGCGATGTTGGGCACGTTAAATATTCCTACTATCCTTGCGGAACGGTAGGGTTCGGCAAAATTTCCAGGATAGCGAGGTGAAACTGCTCCCTGGTGTCGGTGATTGGCCATAGTCGCGGAAATAGACCCACGTTAAAGATACAAAAACACAAACATATTTATTTATAAACTTCTAAGGCTGACTTGACTTTAATTCAGCTAAAGTTTCCATGGTATAATGCCAATTAAAGCAATAATATGTTTGTATATTAATACGACGACTTATTTACGTACATAATTAGTAAAATCATAATATATGCACCTATGCACTATGCACTAGTCTATGAACGCAACGAGAACAATAGTCAATGAACTAATTTTCTTTCCCTTTAGTTTGTAAACCATCAACTAACTGTAAAACCGGCACAGGCAGAGCTACCCGCCTAATTAGATATCAATAGTCAATAGGTAAACGTTTTGTAAGTGGACGCTGTCGTATAAAGCTCTCGAATAATTCTGACTTTTTATCTCAGAATTCTGAGTTTAAAAAGTCAGAATTCCGACTTTTTATGTCAGAATTCTGAGTTTTTATCTCAGAATTCTGAGTTTTTATGTGAGAATTCTGACTTTTTATCTCAGAATTCTCACTTTTTATGTCAGAATTCTGAGTTTTTATCACAGAATTCTGACTTTTTATCTCAGAATTCTGACTTTTTTATCTCAGAATTCTGACTTTTTATGTCAGAATTCTGAGTTTTTATCACAGAATTCTGACTTTTTTTATCTCAGAACTCTGACTTTTTATCTCAGAATTCTGACTTTTTATGTCAGAATTCTGAGTTTTTATCACAGAATTCTGACTTTTTATCTCAGAATTCTGACTTTTTTATCTCAGAATTATAGGAAAATAATTTTTTAACGTGACCCCAGGACGCCGTCGTAGGACGCCGTCGTAGGACGCCGTCGTAGGTTTGAATTAATATTCTTAAGAAAAGATTGACAACAATATTTTGTTTTTTTAGAATAAGCATACTTATATAATGTTTAAATTAATCAATAAGAAAGGTAGATTCTTTTTTTCAAACATTCTGAAGAGGATGAATACGAAAAACATTTCGAGACGCAGTAAGTGCGTTATGGTAGCGAATTGTCATTAAATGCTTTAAATTTGTATAACTCATTTTTCTATAAATTTAGAAAGTTTAATTGTGGTGTGTAGTAGGGTATTTAAGAGGGCAGGATATCAACCAAATTTCATCAAAATAACTTTGTTATTTTTGAGAAACACATTTTTTTTTAGAAAAACTAGTCCGACAGGGCTGGCTAACGAACTTATCCAAGCTATAAATAAAAGAAAGATTCTTGCCGAGGTTGGTGGGTTATGGCAGCGAATTTTCGTAAAATGCTTCAATTCTGAATAACTCAATTTTCTATAAACCTATAAAGATAAATTTTGGTATGTAGTAAGTTCTTTGGCAAGGCAACATATCCACATATTTGCAACAACATACCTTTGTAATTCGCCGAGATACTAATTGTTTTCAAAAGAAAACTCAACATTTTCCCGGAAAACCTTGTCCGAGTTTATTGGCTAACGAACTGATCCAAGCCATTAATAAAAGAAAGGTACCTGCAGAGTTTTATCAAACTCGATTAATAACTTTTTGAGTTATCGTGTCGATATATATATATATATATATATATATATATATATATATATATATATATATATATATATATATATATATATATATATATATATATATATTATTGTGTTGCGGGGGTGCGTATTGTTTTTTTAAATTTTTTTTATTATTATTATTATACTGAATTAAATTATGAGTTTATTAAGAATATATATATATATATATATATATATATATATATATATATATATATATATATATATATATATATATATATATATATATATATAATTTTATCAAATTAAATATCTACCTGGTTTTTGATCTACTTACTATGCCACAGCTATTTTGTTGAGACTCTTCTTACCTACAGGGAATGTTTAATAGTTGGGTTCACCAATGTCGAAAATTCTTACTCTTGGTGCATATATATTATATTTGCTGAACTTTTTATATACGGCTAGAGGATTAATTGGTCAATGGACAGATATGTGTGACATTTACAGAAAATAAAATAATGAACAATATATAATTTGAATTTTTTTTAAAATATTTATTATTATTATTATTTTTATCAAAAAGCTTTTTGTTTGGTTATTGACTTAATTTTATAAATTTAAATTCTTACTTGGGATCCCGTATATTACTAATTTTAACATACAAATATGCCAGCTTTATTAATGCAATTATGACTTATTATTGAGAATTTTATTTCCAATGCTTTGTTTAAAAAAAAAGTTATGACTTGCTATGACGAATCTGAATAGTTTCATTGGCAATTATTTATCACCATGGTAACGTCGTTTCAGGTGAATTTTGTTGCTTGGCAACGGAAATATTAAAACGAAGGAAATAAGGTTGAATTTCTTACGTTTACTTATCGCCCTCTGGTGACTCTTACAAGTACTTCATAAATATTTTATATTTAGTTCTTCTTTTGGTATGATTGCCTTTGTAAATGACATTTAACTTCTTGGATTGACGTTGACATATGATTCTTTTATAAAACTTACAGGTTCATTTCTTGTTTTGAAGATATAATACACTTTTTAACAATTATTGATGTATTACCTTTGAGTTTACTTGGCGTGGGTCAATCTTCTAGCTTATTCACTGTTTTTACTCAATTTATGTACGGGTATTCTTGATTGGAGTTGTTGTATAGCTGTTTACTGGTAGGTATAACCTATAAAATACTTTCACTCTAGTTTTTAATCATTTATATTAACTTTTTTGAACATTTTCTCTTGCTGCAATCTACTAGCTTGTTCTTTCTACCAGCGTCTTCTTCCCAATCCCCGTTCTTCCTCCCGGAAGTTCTAATTTTTATCTTTTGTTTTGTAACTTCGAATCACAGTTGTTAATTATTATTTAAACTTGTTTATTTACCAATCACCATCTTCTGTTTTCAGATAAGCCAATAACATGATTTAACTACATTAGTCAAAAGAAAGTCATTTCCTGCATATAATTCAATATTCCGATTTTATATATGTAAGTCAAATTGTGTTTGTTTTAAAATTTATAACCTATCAGTTCATTAACACATTAAACCTTATTTTTCTAGAAATATTACTAACACATAGTTTCCCTAATTGATAATTAACAAATTTTTACTTATTTTCTATACATATTAACACATTTTGTTAAAATCCCTAATCACATTCCTATTTAAATTCACTTTGTTCTGTCGAAGACAGTTTATAAATTTGGTCTTTTACCAGCTTGTTTGTGTTTGTAGGTGTCTATACCGGGTTTATATCACTTTGTATTTTGTTAAGCAGTTCATTCATTGTGAGTTTAATTGTTCAATGTTTTCTGATACAAAAATGTTTTTTTATGCCTTACCTAATAAATTTAAACTATGTCAAAATCTATTCATTGACGAATATATTTATATTTAATTGTTTTGAATTTGTAGGTTCAGTAGGATAAAAGGCTGCAATTTACCACCTGTGTCTGACTATAGCGAGGACAATAAATTGGATTTTTACTTCCAGGTATGTGTTTATTTTAAAACATTTTTTTTTTTTTTTTAAATATATAGCCATGTCTGGGCATGCAATAATATATATATATATATATATATATATATATATATATATATATATATATATATATATATATATATATATATATATATATATATATATATATATATATATATATATATATATATATATATATATATATATATATATATATATATATATATATATATATATATAAACATATACAAATTGAAACTGACCCCGGATATGGGTTTAGGGGTCCTAGTTCGCGCTTACTTGAAAAATTTGTGTTTATATGAGCGAATTTTTTTCTCTAAAAATTCGCTAAGAACAAGTATCGTAGTAGAATTAACGAAGTTGACGAAAAACTAGTACTACAACAGGAATGCGTTTAAGGGATTTAATTTAATTTAAAAATAATAAGCCGATTTTGATTAAATTTGGTGAATAAATTCCTTTTGCATATGGCTTGGATAAGTTCGTTAGCCAGGAAAATCTGCCCAGGTTTTCCCGGAAAATTTTGTGTCTTCTTTCGAAAAAAATTTATATCTCCGGAATTAACAAAGTAAGTGCAACCAAATTTGGTGCGCGGGTTTATATCCTTATAGGTAAGTTACAAGACAAAAAAGTTATAGACATTTAAAGACAAATAAATTGGGTGTTTCCTCAAAACGTCAAAGTTGCGATTTAAAACGTCAAAATCGGCAACATTTAGGCAAATAACTTGAATCTAATACGGGCTATGAAAATCAAATGTCTCAAGAAGAATGTTTTACAAACCCTGAAGTCTTAGTTTCAGCCGTCATTGTCCGTCATTTTACTAACATGTTTCCAGAAAATTCATTTCAATAGATCCTTTCTCTGATGCTTGGCAGTAGTCTTAGCTATAGAGTGTATCGTTTAATGGTATATAATTTTTGTCGAATTTTCGTAAAAAATCAATAAAGCTCAATATATCCGTTATTATACAAGATATGAAAAAAATTTGTATATATTAATTATAGGGTGTCTTGAGCTACATCTTAAAAAAATATTTATACAATCATAGGTTGGCCCATAAGTCGTTGGTGATACAAATTTTCTTTTTTTTTTAATCAAACACGCCTTATGTTATTGCATTGTTGCATTTTCCATCGAAATATAATGCATGTTTGTAAGAAGAGAAATTCTGGATGCAGCAAGTGCGTTATGGTAGCGAATTTTGATCAAATGCTTCATATTTGAATAGCCCAATTTGCTATTAACGTATAAGGTTGACCAAGAAACGACTTTTTCCGAAAACACTTTAAGTTTACTTTTGGAAATTTTTGTATATTTTCACACAATAAAGTTATTTTTATGAAACATGGCACATTGTTTTTACTATATAGGTTGTACTGGTAACCAAAATTGATGCCTGCTTTCTTAAAAAGAAAACACACATATTTGCAATAAAAACATTTTAATGAAAATTCACTACCATAACGCACTTGCTGCGCCCAGATTTTTTTAAAAATTTTTTAATCTTTTATTTCATTTTACCGTTGTCTGATCAGATTGTATAATTCCGATGAAATTTTTTTGCAAATTTCTGAGGAATGAAAACTTCTAAGACTCAATTCGATTTGAATAGCTGATCCAGTTGTTTATTATTGTCCTAAAATGGTGAAACCGTTTCATACTTAATACAGCCGTAGAGGCTTTTGCTGTGGCTTCACAAGTGCTTGTTTTTTTCTCAGCAACCAATTTTGCTTTTTACGGCATCGTCAGGCAAAATAATGTTTTTTTCTGTGAAGCCGCAGGAAAGTCTCTACGTCTTTATTTAGATCAGATTGTATAATTTGTAGTGAATTTTTTAAATTCACAAATGAAGAGATCGAGACTTCTAAATTTTGAATTTTTTTTTCATATTTTCAAATAAGCGTGAACTAAGCCTCGTAGAATACATACCCGGAGTCACTTTCAATTTTGATATGTTTATATATATATATATATATATATATATATATATATATATATATATATATATATATATATATATATATATATATATATATATATAATATATTTTATACAAAAGTCGAAATCTCCCCATTAGTAATTTTTTTCTACGAAAATTCTCGAAAAGGAAGACCCTCCATGCGGTCCATTTGCCGACTTCAACTGGCAGCAACAGTTCAATTGTTATGTCAAGAAATGTTGACAAATGTTGGCACAATTCAACTGTTGGCGCCTGGTGCACTCAGCCATTATGTACGGCTACCAAGCATATCCGCCGATCCCACTCGCTTGATGATTGGTATAACTGGATTTGATTGCTTCCCACTTAAGCTCAAAAATAAAAAGGCCATCCTACGTGTACGTGACATCTGTATCTACGTTTCCTATGTTTAGTTTGACAAGGATTTTCGAATTTCCATTCAGGAACTGTGCTTAAAATATTTTATCAGGTAGGTACCTAATCGATAAAATTGGGAGTCATATTATTAATTAATTTTCCAATGACTCGGTTTCGGTACATCATTTTCATTTACTTACGTGAATAGATCGTAACATGTTTATTAAGCCAACGAAACCTCATAATTTTCTGTTAACTCCTTTCGACACAGTAAACCTTTAAATGCGGCGTATACCCACCTAGTAAAGTACACAGGTGCCGTCGTGTTTTGTACATGCCTTGAAGGATAGCGGGTGCATGATAGATGATTCTCGTGTAAATCGCCCGATCTATTCGAAAATGTCAAAAAAAATTATCACTGTCATTAAAAAAATAAAGTTACTGACACCGGCCGGTACAACGGGTTGCGCTACATTTTTGCTATTCACTTAAGTGAACAGAGGCGTGTTTATTAAGATAGCTTGCTTTCATAATTTTCTGTTGCCTCGTTTCAACACAATAAAGCATCAAATGCGCCGTAAACCCACCTACTAAAGTATACGGGTTCCGTCGTTTTTGTGAATGTGTTGAAGGATAGCGGATGTATGATACATGATTCTGGTGTAGAATCTCCCCATCTATTCGAAAATGCCAAAAGAAAAAATGTATCACTGCCATTAAAAAAATAAAATTACTGTCAACTGTCGGCACAACCGGTTGCGCTACATTTTTAAATGTCTTACGTCAAATAGAGCCTGGCGTGGTTATTAAGACAGCTTACTTTCATAATTTTCTATTAGGTCGTTTCGACACAATAAAGCACTTAATGTGCCTTATACCCACCTACTAAAGTACACGGGTACCGTCGTTTTTTTGTTAATGTGTTGAAGGATAGCGTGTGTATAATACATGATTTTGGTGTAGAATCGCCAGTTCTATTCGAAAATGATTATTTTTATCACTGCCATAAAAAATTAAAGTTACTGTCAACTTTCGGTACAACCGGTTGCGCTACATTTTTTTCATTGACTAGGTGAATAGAGCCTGGCGTGTTTATTAAGATAGCTTGCTTTCATAATTTTCTGCTAACACGTTTCGACACAATAAAACAATAAATGCGCCGTTTAGCCACCTACTAAAGTACACGGGTCCCGTCGGTTTTTGTGAATGTGTTAAGGGATAGCGGGTGTATGATATACGATTCTCTTGTAGAATCGCCCTATCTATTCGAAAATGCCAAAAAATGTATCACTGCTATTAAAAAAAATGAAGTTATTGTCACCGGCCGGTACAACCGGTTGCCCTACATTTTTTTCATTTACTTACGTAAATAGAGTATGGCGTGTTTATTAAGCCAACGAAACTCGTTTCGGGGGCGATTTATAATAGTTTTAATATTTGTGATGCCATGGGTTTGTTTTGTCTTGGTTTCATTTCTCTGCTGCGTGCAGCGTTGCCAGTCTATTACCATAGTACGTTTTTATTTTTGAAGTTTGAAATTGATTAAATAAAATAATATCTTGGAAATGAACCCACTTAAATTGAAGTCTTTCAGTTTTTAAGTTTTTTTTTACATGAATACCTAAAATGAAAATAATTTCAACCGCTTGCGTGACAACTGAGCATTTAAAAAATTTTCCATGCTACGTTCCTGGAGTTCCTATAATATAATACGGAATAACAAATGGTGGTTAACAACAAACTGATAAAAATTAAATCTAGTGCGTTTTCATCAACTCTAGTAGGTACAATGTCAACTAATTTCTAGTACCTATACAAAATTATTTCAAGTGGTATCACTGTTTCAATGGTCTGTGCGCTCCGCTTGCCTTAGTAGTTGTAGTTTCAGGCATAGATGACAATAATTTTCTATTCTCGGTTTCCGGGTTGCCGGAGTAAGAAACTCCACTGCTTAACTCTTCGCACGCCGTTGCAAGATGAAATGTGACATTTTAGGATTAGGATTCGATTAACTCAAAAAATGAAATTTTGTGTTAAGATTCAAGATAATTACTTTTGTTACACCTGGCTATCAGAAATAATTCCCCTTGTCGTATATTAAAATCATTTTGAGCAACGCCCACAAAATAGTTTATTATCACTACATGGTAGTGAATTTTTATAGAAATGATCAGGCACCAAATATTTTTTATAGCCTTTTTTTCTTGTAACATAGAAATCAAAATTTTGGTGTATCTTTGTGTGTGTGTGTACTCTTTGTATCTTAAACCTACCTACCAAATTTGGTTACCATAGCTTTTTATTTTTTGGGATAAAATTTTTTTTCGAAAGAAAACTGAAAATTTTCCCGGAAAACTTGGTTCGATTTTCCTGGCTAACGAACTTATCCAAGCCACTTACAAAAGGAAGATATATATATATATATATATATATATATATATATATATATATATATATATATATATATATATATATATATATATATATCACACCGATAACTCAAAAAATAAGCCGATTTTAATTAAATTTAGTGAATACCTTCCCTTTGCAAGTGGCTTGGACAAGTTCGTTAGCCAGGAAAATCGGCCCAGGTTTTCCCGGAAAATTTTGTATTTTCTTTAGAAAAAAATTCATATATCCAGAAACAACAAAGCAAGGGCAACCAAATTTGGTACACGGGTTTATATCATTATAGGTAAACCACCTGCCAAATTTAGATCTGTAGATTAAAAGACAAAAAAGCTATAGGCATTTAAAAAAATTGGGTTTTCCTCAAAACGTAAAAGTCGCGATTTAAAACGTCAAAATTGGCAACATTTAGGCAAAGAACCTGAGACTAATACGAGCTATGGAAAGAAGAAATGTTTGAAGTCTTAGCTTCAACCGTAATTATCCTTCATTTTACTAAAATATTTCCCGAAAATTCATTTCAAATATACTCTTTCTCTCATGCTTTAGCAGTAGTCTTAGCTATAGAGTTTATCGTTTAATTGTATAAAATTTTTGTCGAATTTTCGTAAAAAAATTAATAAAGCTCAATATATCCGTTATTATGCAAGATACGAAAAAAATATGTCTTGAGTTACATATTAAAAATATATTTCTACAATCACAGGATGGCCCATAAGTCGTTGGTGATACAATTTTTTTGTTAATCGAACATGCCTTATGTAATTGCATTTTTGCATTTTCCGTCGAATTATAATGCATGTTTGTATGAAAAGAAATTCTGTACGCAGCCAGTGCGTTATGCTGGCGAATTTTCATTAAATGTTTCAAATTTGAATATCTCAATTTGCTATTAACCTATAAGGTTGACCAATAAATCAGTTTTTTCGGGAACACTTTAAGTTTACTTTTTGAAAGTTTTGTACATTTTCAAACAATAAAGTTATTTTGATGAAACATGGCACATTGTTTCTACTATATAGGTTTTTATGCCTGCTTTCTGTAAAAAAAACACACACCGATTTGCTATTAAAAACATTTTTATGAAAATTCACTACTATAACGCACTTGCTGCGTTCAGACTTTTTACTATTGTATAGAAACATTTGTAAAATTTTAATTCGAATTTTTAGTGGGATGTCGCGAAGTCTCAAATTTTTCATCTCCTTGTATGAGAACTACCTCCACACCATAGGATACTGCTTAAAAAGTGAAGATAGAGACATGTAAGCCATTTTCTCTATTTTGAGCTGTTTCCGCTGTGAATTGCTTTGAAATTTGAAAAACGCTATTTTCACTTTTTATAACACCAAAACTATTTACTTTAAACTCTTGACTGTAAAAACCTGCCGTATTTTTTCTTCTAACACAATCTAAAAATCTGATAACATAAAGAGCATTCCAAAAAAAAACTTTACTTTGATATGACACTCTCATGTGGAATATCCTGTCCAGTCTAAAATAATTTTAAATTATAGACCTTACAACCCTGTATAAAACCCAGTTTTTAAATATTTTAAATCGTACACGGTTTATGCTTTACAGACTGAGGCGTTCTTGGCGCCCCACCTGTAGAAATAAATGTATTCACAGGTATTTTGTAGGTATTTTGGAAAACAATTATGTACATGAAGTTAGTACCGTAATTTTATATTTTGAAAAAATATAAAATAAAAAAAAATGATGTGCTGACATCTGCCCGCGCTGTGCTATCATGTGCACATGTTGCACAAAAAAAATCTAAGGGTATGGCTTGTATAGGGTAACACTTTTTTACGAAGTTAGCACCGCATCTTTTCTTTTCTTAAGAACGCAAGTTGTGCCGTAATGTGCCCCTGTTGTGCTGCCTTTCCGGGTTTGTGATTTTTATGGCCCAAAATAGGTTTTGTTTTTGAAGTTACACCGTCTTAATTTCTTTTCTCAAAAACGCATGTTTGCTTCTGTTTTAATCCTCTTAGCAATGCAAGCTGATTTGAAAATGGAAATTGGGTTTTTCATTTGTTTATAAGTTCTGAATTATTCATCAGAAACTTCAACTGCAATTTTCTCAGGCATTATGATAATGCAATAATATACAGGCTGTCCTATTTAAAATAAAAAAGTTGTAATACCAAGAGCACATTACGGCACAACTTGGATTTTTAAGACAAGAAAAAATAAAGTTGCTAATTTCAGAAAAAAATCATATTTGAGTCCATAAGAATCGCAAATTCACAATTTTTTCTCTCTACGGCACATGGCAGCACAACAGGAGCACATCACGGCACAACTTGCGTTTTTTTTATTTTTATTATTTATTTAGAGAAGAAAATAAGGCGGTGGAAAAACCTGCGAAAAAGATGAAGAATCAATTCTTTATACCTATTTGAAATTGTAATGTAGTATATAATTTAGTAATCGTGTAATTAAAATATTTTATTTTTACAATTTATTCCATGTTGGATGATTTCTTAGTTAAACCGTTAAGATAACTTTATCAAGTACTCCTTCTCCTCTGGCCTTTTTAACTGCCAGCCAGTATATAAGACTGTGTAGTTCAGGATACCAGGCAGAGTTGGACCAGTGTTGTTTCCTAGGCTTGCTCTGCTTGCCTTCCTTGAAGAAATGGTTGTTGTGTCTCATTTTAACGCGGCTAGGTGAGTGAACCGTCGTCGGGGTTCTCTTTGGAGTGCGGAAGTTGTGTCCCGTGCCTCTCCTGAGAATTCCTGATACATGCCGTAATACGCATTAGAGTCCCAGCGTGGTCTCTGCAGGGCACGGGAATTGAGTCCCGAGCACTTGCGGCGGGCAAGCCTGGTACGACCCCTCTCAGTGAAGCGGCCCGTGCTTTCTTAAGCCGTGTGGAAGTTGTGTCCCATACGCCGAATAATTTACTTTTGTGTATAATTGTATATAATTGTATATATTATCTGTTTCTGTGTTTGTAGATATTTGTAAATAATAAAACCTGGTAAAATAATTCAACTTCTTCTCACTTGGACCCTGGACGAAACATTTCTTCGACTAGTTACTCGTGGCAAGAAGAGGAATAAACATATATAAAAATTGACGCCCGTTCCTACTATCAGATAAAACAAAATTACCGACCGCGGAACGTAAAAAAAAGTCGTCACAAAATTACTGAGGAAACAACTCTGTATATACTCTGGATATATTTATTTTTTATTATAATACAGGCCCTTGGCATTTTTATAAGTAGATAGAATACAAGTAGCCTTTTTTAATTTTTTCTTCTCCAATGTAACACTTAAGTATTTCACAAATCATTAAATATCGAATAACTCGAAAATCGTAAAGAATCAAACCACTGCTTTTGGGATTTTGTTGTTGCAAATGACCACCCCTATCACTGGGTTTCGTTTTATCCATGACTTGTGGAACAACCTGTATAAAAACGGATACGTGTTCATACCTTAACTTTTCATGTACATAGTATCATATTGTGTAGCTGAAATGTTTATATGGGGTGATGAAAATTATCAGATTTTTCATCAGTATGTATTAAAATTTCCACTAAGGATACCACATAATAATAATTAAGACAGGCACATGTAAGCCATTTTACTCTGTTTTGACCCGTTCTCGATGTAGGTAGGTACAGTGCTATAAAGTTGGAAAATTTTCAACAACGATTTTGACCTGTTTATAATATAATTCATAAACTACTTAATCTGCATTCAATTTTCAGATAATATATAATATAAAAAAATACAGGGGATGTTTCATTAAAAAAATGACGTTTATAGCAACTTCCGCTATAATGGAAGCGTCGAAATTTTGGGCATATCTCAACAAAAGAACTATATGTCCAAAGTCAATTTTCCTTAACTAAATTCTGACTATTATATGCCTACAAGTTCATAAACTTTTAATGAACCAGTTGCCTGACAGACCCTATACCTATAATACGAATTTTCTTTCTTTAATTCTTTTTTATTTTATGAGATAAATTATGATGAACTAGGTATACATTTAAGTAATTTAGCACATACCCTTATTACGTATAGGTATGTTTCATTAATTATTTACTTTGGTATAAATATCCATATCTATTAAAAAATAGCCTTTTATTTACACATGATCAATATTTAATTATCGATTAATAGTGACGTCCCATTAACACACCCCCAAAGGAGAATTAACAGTGGCCTCTTGATTACACTCTGTAGTGTGATTCCTTAACTTTGGCATCCTGTTTACACATTGAAGAAAGTTCATTAGCTGTGACCTCGGATGCCACATGTTTGGAAATAGCAGGTTGCTATCATGGACTATATCTTTCCACAGAGGGAGTGTAAAAATGTGCCGGTTAGATTTTTGTGTTGCCTACGCCTCGGGGACCACCTTGGCGCGGCACGAACGCGAGTGCCACGATTGGGTATATTGCTTGGATGGCACAGCTAATGATATACGTGTATGTGTGTGTGTATGTATATAAAAGCTGTTTTAATGAAATTTACCAGATATGTTACCTTGGGAGAGGCATTACTACGTACCGAAATTCAACTTTCTAACTATAGAAAATTGAGATATTCAAGTTTGCAGCATTTAATAAAAATTCACTACCATAACACACTTGCTGCGTCCCGAACTTTTTAGCATTTGAATATGAAGCCAGGTTGCGTTATTGGTATAATTTTGATTTATAATTTTTGCATTGCCCAAAAGTTGATTCTAATTATTTTCTAGGAGTGTTAAATAAAAATAAAAATAGAAACGGTGGTAATGGTTAATGATTTTTGCAGTACTTATGCAGTCTACAAAATACCCGTTCGTTTCAATGTTGTGAATCCGCAGTGGTTGAACTATAGACGGAGGGTGGTCATCAGCCAAGTGAAATTTTCTTTTAATACGCTTTACGTTTTTTAGATGAGTTGTTTGTTTTGACGAATGGGGTAACAATAATTTGTTTCGTGGAATATTTACGAGGCCGGAATTTATTATATAGCGGGTCCGCTTTTCTAACTTGATGTATTCTAACAGCTTATGTGTGGGCAGAATTGTTAATATTTTGTTCCCTATTTTTAGCGAATTTTTCGTGAAACGAAAAATTTACTAATGGGGAGATCTGTGATATATATATATATATATATATATATATATATATATATATATATATATATATATATATATATATATATATATATATATATATATATATATATCGTATCGATAACTCAAAAAAAATGGGCCGATTTTAATAAAATTTGGTACGTACCTTCCTTGTGTGAGTGGCTTAGATAAGTTCGTTAGCCAGGAAAATCGGAGCAGTTTTTCCGGGAAAATTTTGGGTTTTTCTTCGGAAAATTTTCGTATCTCCGAAAATAACAGATCTATGACAACTAGATTTGGCACATACGTTTCTACTATCCAACTTACCCTACACAAATTCATAACTCTAAGTTGAACTCTAAGTTGAAAGCAAAAAAAGTTATAGTTAAATTTGGGTGCCACTGGTGATCAGATGAAAGCACAAGAACAAAATATTTTGTGTGATTAACAAAACCGATTTAATAGTACATCCAACGGTTAAGTTTCCTTGACGCAAAAACGTCTAGAAGTAGCAAAAAAAATACTTTGAAAATTTGACAATTTTTCTTCTTCAAACGTCAAAGTCGCGATTTGAAACGTCAAAATTTGCAATTTTCAGACAACGAATTTGGAACAAATATGGATTACGTAGACGATATCTCGTAAGAAGTGTGTTTTACAAAGCCTTAAGATTCAGCTTCAACCATCATTGTCCTTCATTTTATTAAAATATTCTCAGAAATTCCATTTCAAATAGACCCTCTTTCTGATGCTTTGGCAGTAGTTTCAGCTATAGAGTTTATGGTTTAATAGTCTATATTTTAGCAAATTTTCGTAGAAAAAATTAGTTATTAAGAATACCGCGACTTATGAATTTTAAAATGATTTCTTCAAATGAGCGCGAACTAGAACCCCAAAAACCCATATACGGGGTCAGTTTCAGTTTTTGTCTGTTTACACATATACAGGGTGACGCTTTTCTACGGCAAAGCTCAATATATCCGTTATTATACAAGATATGACAAAAAAGTATATACGTTAATTATAGGGTATCTCGAGCTGTATCTTAAAAACTTATTTTGGCAATCACAGGCTTGCCCATAAGTCGTTGACGATACACTTTCTTTTTTTAATAGAACACCCCCTTATTTTATTGCATTTTTGTGTTTTCCAGTGAATTATAAGGCATGTTTGTAGGAAAAAATTTGATATCGTTCATCGTTTTTGAGTTATTTCAATTGTATTGCAGTGTGCGTGTGTTTTGTTTCTTGAACCTCGGCCTATTTCCGCGACTATGGCCAATTACCGACGCCAGGGAGCAGTTTCACCTCACTATCCTGGAAATATTGCCGAACCCCTGCCTTTCTGTAAGGAGGGTAGGGATCTCTAACGTGCCCAACATCGCATGAACACGGGACCAACGGCATTACGCCCCCTCTGAAGGGCGGAACTTGCAGACATTCAACTTGATCAAATACAATGCCAGAACCTAGGTTGATGGTAATGTTACAGTTTGTACTGAAAAAGTGAAAGGAGTACCCTGGAATCGAACCCAGTATCCTTCGCTTCAGAGGCACACGTTATTACCCCTAAACTACTGAGGTTCTAATTGTATTGCAACTTTTCACGCTTTTGGCACATATTTTAAACACATATCACAAATTGTGAAACGGCATTTTTATCAATATATAGCGGAACCCCATGGAAATGACGCATTCAGAGAGCTCTTTGTTTGTATTCCTCGTCGAAAAAATCGAGCTGCCGTATACGGGCACGCTCAAATAGTGGCTGAATTTTAAAAGTTTTCGCAGAAATGTTTTTTGTGTTTCTGTGGAACCTATTTTTGTAAGATTTTTGTCATATTTTGGTAATTACTAGTAAATGTTTAGTAAGTTATTGTAAAAAAGTGGTACAATGTCTGATCACATTTTTTTTTATTAACTGGGACAATTTACGCAACACTTCAAATATTCGCCAGCGATATGTGTTAAATTATGAAGGGAGTGTTTTGCAAAATCGCCATATTCAAGCTGTAGCATTAATGGAGGCACATCTTAGAGCTGTCGACGTGGGTAAAGAAAAATGCCAAAAATTTTATTTTATTGGGGATCCTTGTATGGGTTCCATAATTGGGGGAGATTGCCTGGTAGGAGCTAGGTATGCAGTGTTTACTTTGCGTGACAAAAGTGTCGTCGTAAAATATCATGTGCATAGTAGGTATATATCCCATTGCACACATTGTAACAGGAGAATAAAATATAGATCTGCAGTACAGTGCAGGCAGCCGGTCGAAGTGACCTTTGTGTGTAGTTGTTTAAGAATGGGTCCAGCTGGGAATATTGAAAACAGTGAGTAGTGTCAGTAGTTAAGAAACCACAGTCAACGTCGGTGCAGTATAAACAATTTAATATTATGGGAAATGTGAACAGTAAATGTCAGTGTGAAAAATGGATAGTGATGAACTACAAGAAAAGTTTAGAATAATTGTCTCTAACATAAGAAACATAGCTGGTGATGAAAAATTTGAGTCTGAAGGAGATGACTGGACCAATTTATATTTGTATGAATTGTGTAACATATATTTAAATGGTAACTGTACAAAAGAGTTTTATGTTCTATCATACAGAGATTATGTGCAAAATGGAGAAATTGAACACATACTTACGCATCATGTTCCATTTTAAACTTGTAGAATAAAATAATGTAATTAGACATTGTATTCCTATACATCGCTTTAAATAATAAAAAAAACAATATATTTAAACCATTTTATTTTTTTAGATATTTTTTTTTACAAAAATTTATATTTTTACTCATTTTTTACAATACAAAACTTAATTCATAACATGATTGTTAAATAAAAAGTATACATTAGTAAGGGCGCAAACGCAATGATTGTTTAAATGATAAATGCAAGAAGATGTAGATGATTGAAGTGCGGGTTGTTCATCTAATTCCAAAACGAAACAGCTTTCTCCTTTCCTTTCACATAAACGACGTTGGTGTTGCTTGTAAAATGTTTGATTATTTCAGCAACATTGTGTACTGGTGTAAAACCTGGTTTCCAATCAATACAATGATGATGGTTTATTAACCATTTCGTCTGCACTTGTAAATGTTGAGGTAAATAATCCAGACTAAATGGTGCTTTAAAAACATAGTGACAGATCTTGGAACCATCAAACGATGCAAGTTCTTTTGGAAGAAATTTATTATTTTCCAGTTTGAAACCTTGAATGTCAATTACGAGTACCATAGTTTACAATGATAGATTTGCAAAGCATTTATACATTTTTTTCTTCATGCTGTAAAAGAAAATTACTTTTTGGGGGTCTTTTAGTTTTTTAAAATGAACACTGAGTTGTTTATACCTCAACGTCATAATCAAATTGAAATAGGTAAAGGAATGCATTTAGCTTAAATAGTATAATTAAATTTGTCTTACGATTTTCGTCAGGGGATTGTAAGTAAATAGTTTATCATGCAAAATTAAACAGTATGCGGATGTGTTATGTGGTATGTTTGCATTTGTTTCGAATTCAAGTCTCACTACAACCGACCCTGATTGAATGCTATCCTTTTGTCGGGAGCAATCAATATGAATTAAAGGCGCTAATTTTGCAAATTCAGTTGGTGTAAAAAGGGGTTGATTTTCTTTTTGATAATAAGATTGTTGAAATTTTGAAAACATTTCGTAAAGTGAGGCGAATTTATTTTCCAAAATATTTAAGTTGAGGTTCTGGTAAGGATAACTTTCAGTGTTTGGAAAAGCTCTAAAATTTCTTAGGTAACAATTATCAAATTTAGTCATATCTTTTAAAAGCTTTCCTTTTCTATCAGTTTGAAATCCTGTAAGAATATGGCGTGGTGATTAGAGTTTTGTAATGGTCTTAACTGGCCAAGTATGTCTAGATGTTTCTGGAAGGGCTGGGTATTCTATTACTCCCAGCTTCGAAAGGTTAATGGAATTTCCACCCCCTTTAGAATTTGTCTGAGAAGCTGTAGCTGTGCGAGAGAAACGGTAACATGTGGAACTTTCCAGGACACCTTCTTAATTGTAACTTTCGGCCTATCTACTGTAGGGGTGGGAGCTGCAGGATCATCAATGTAGATTACAGCATCTTTATCATCACTACTTCTAATAAGGATTAATTCTTCATATTCATTATAATTTTGCGGTAATCTTCGAAAAATCCCAATAAGTGGGAACATGGAATACAAATATTAAAATTTCCATTGGCATGGATTTTAATGCGATCATCTGTGCGTATTTCGCTTTTAGGAAACCAACCTGCGTTTTGAAGTTTCGTTAGAATTTAATGAAAAATATTTTTTCATTGTTGAAGCAAGTCCTACATTGCGTGTGTTATCTACTACTACACAGTTCAGTTCATAACGAATTTCTCTAAAAAGAAAAGCTATTGCATTGTTAATAAAAAACAAATTGTTCGACACGGTACCATCTATTTTGGTTAATTTACCTTCAATATACAAAAAGCTGTCAGAAGGAAGTGTATATGCATCAAGTGCTTGAACAGTGATCCGCTGTTCATCGTTATAATCAAATTGTGAAGATGTACATGCCTGGTAAGTATGGTACTGGTAATCTACAATAGGATCATCTACAACTACTTTTTGTGCAACGTCAAGAATATTCATTTTACTTGAAAACCAAGTGATTTTAAGAATTGTCGGTTGGAAGGTGTTAATTGCTTAGGTCTTTTTAGAATACTGATTTTTTTCTGAAGGTTTCTGTTTTTATACTCTGGCAACCAAGAGGGTGGTTATAAAGCATTATATTACACAACCATTTATATATCTTTTTTTAAATGCGCCTTTACTGTAACCGTTTCACCTCTAAAATATACTAAGTTTCCGTCTTGATCAAGTACCTTAATGGTTATATTAGTAATGGTCTTAACGGTAACTGGAAACTAAATGATGTTTTGAGGCGTTTCCACTATTTTATATCCAGGAGGTACAGTGGGAAAAAACTGATGTATTGTATGAATCGGTTTACCATTATTATAGGAACCTGAAGATATGTTGCAGTCAATACATAAAGCATTTACTTTAATAATTTCAACTGGATTTTCTGATTCATTAACTAAATTCGCCTTTAAACTCTTATTACTAAATCCTAAGGGTTTATCGATGGAATTGGCTTTTGAAAAATCAATATCTTTACTACATTTTAAAATAGTTTTTAATGTATTATTATTCGCTTCGAGTTCTAATGTTTCTTTTTCATGTTTTTCTGTAAATACTGATGTATATCTGAAATTTCATAAGAACCTGCCTACTAAGCATGGTAACTTACAAATGCTTACCGCAACGTTAGATAATTTACCATTAAGCAAGTTAAGTTTGCCACATTTCTAAATGTTTGCAGCCAAAAAACCAATGCAAACTTACAAATGAAATTTTAACATAACTTTCAAATGTAATATCTCCTTTGCGGGCTTGTTTTTTTCTCAATTTGTTTGTGGTGGAGACCTACTGCAGCCCGAAATATCCCAGCTGTCGTCTAGATCCAGGACCACGAGAGCTGCGCCACGTGAGACCACTTTGGGTGACTTGATCGTGACTAGACCGCCACCGGATTCAAATCAACTGGTAGTCAGCCGCTTTGTTAGTGCCCTCGAGCTCTCGAGAAGACTCCAGCTCAGGAACGCAACCCTTTGCGCCTCCCGACGGAAACAAAGAAAGCTTTTCCCACGAAGACTGAAAACGGCAAGTTTTTCCCAATAATGTCGCTCGGACGGTCGGGACACTGGGTACCGCCAGACTGTTTCGATCGCCAGGAATGGTGGAGACCTACTGCAGCCCGAAATATCCCAGCTGTCGTCTAGATCCAGGACCACGAGAGCTGCGCCACGGGAGACCACTTTGGGTGACTTGATCGTGACTAGACCGCCACCGGATTCAAATCAACTGGTAGTCAGCCGCTTTGTTAGTGCCCTCGAGCTCTCGGGAAGACTCCAGCTCAGGAACGCAACCCTTTGCGCCTCCCGACGGAAACAAAGAAAGCTTTTCCCACGAAGACTGAAAACGGCAAGTTTTTCCCAATAATGTCGCTCGGACGGTCGGGACACTGGGTACCGCCAGACTGTTTCGATCGCCAGGAATGGGGGAGACCTACCGCAGCCCGAAATATACCAGCTGTCGTCCAGATTCAGGACCACGAGAGCTGCGCCACGGGAGACCACTTTGGGTGACTTGATCGTGACTAGACTGCCACCGGGTTCAAATCAACTTGTAGTCAGCCGCTTTGCTAGTGCCCTTGAGCTCTCGGGAAGACTCCAGCTCAGGAACGCAACCCTTTGCGCCTTCCGACGGAAACAAAGAAAGCTTTTCCCACGAAGACTGAAAACGGTAAGATTTTCCCAATAATGTCACTCGGACGGTCGGGACACCGGGTATTGCCGGACTGTTTCGATCGCCAGGAATGGTGGAGACCTACTGCAGCCCGAAATATCCCAGCTGTCGTCCAGATCCAGGACCACGAGAGCTGCGCCACGGGAGACTACTTTGGGTGACTTGATCGTGACTAGGTCGCCACCGGGTTCAAATTAACATGCAGTCAGCCGCTTTGCTAGTGCTCTCGCGCTCTCGGGAAGACTCCAGCTCAGGAACGCAACCCTTTTACTCCGAAGCTCCCTAAGCGCTCCGCTCCCCCACGCGGCGCTCACCACACCCCCTGAACGTCCAGGAGGTCGAGTCTCGCCGGGCTGTTGCAAGTACCAACACTGTTGGGAATCTATGGCAGCCCGAAGTACCCTTACTGCAGCCGATCACCGAAACTGTAGGGGCTGCTCCACGGAAGACCACTTTGGGTGACTTGATCGTGACTAGACCGCCACCGGGTTCAAATCAACTTGCCGCTTTGGTATTGCCCCCACACTTCCGGGAAGACCGCAGGTTTGGAATGCGAGCCCCGGCTCCCCCAGGTCGCTCCGCTGACACCGACAGAAGCGAACGATGGACTTATTTATGCGAAGCTCCGCTGTGTCCGCCTCTCTGAAATAAAACCACCGACAAACACAACAACATTCAAAATCTTTTCCACACCTGGACTTTTAACGTCACCTCTGGCGAAGGCCACCAAGCGCGCCAAGGTGCCCGTCGAAAGAAAGAGAGAGAGAGACGCCGATCCGTGGAAAACCCCTTTCATACAGGCCCTGCACCGTACAGCTATAGAGACAGCGACCCACCTAAACGAAGCGGAAATGAGCGGCCTGCTGAAGACGGCGTTCTCCACTTGCCACTGCTGCTAACTCTACTCAGCTGGTGCACCTAACGAATGGCTGCTTACTCCTCTCCGACGGCGGGCCTGCTGAATTCGCTACTGAAATACACAATAAAACCAAACACCAAGAATCGAGACCCGGGCGGTGGCTCCTCTCCGTGACTGCTCCTGCGATCGCTGAAAGAGAACTAAATTGTTCAACGCATCACGGTGGATCTGCTGGCTCTCGCACGGTCCTGACGATTTTCAATTCCGGCGCTGCACACGGTGCGCGTTGGTCGATGCAGCGGACCAGCCCACCCGTCCCTATTTTTCGTCGCTTCGCATACCGCAGGACCCGCCTGGGCGATCTTAACCCGCTACCATCATTACCTTTCCACCGGTCTCGCGACGTGCTCTTGAAACTATATTATATCAAACAATTGCGAATGTTTTAATAACAAAAATAAATTAAATGTAATGCAGATAGTACCGATCTATTCCCCTGTTAACTAATTAGATTATCTAATGACAATTACGTTACTTCGTGACATCATATATATATATATATATATATATATATATATATATATATATATATATATATATATATATATATATATATATATATATTGAAACTGACCCCGGATATGGGTTCTAGGGGTCCTAGTTCGCGCTCATTGCAAAAACTTTTTCAAAATTCGAAAGTCGAGATCTCTCCATTAGTGAATTTTTTCTACGAAAATTCACTAAAATGTTTTATAGTCTTTGATTCTAGAATACTGTGGTCTCTGCAACAGCAGTCGTAATGTTTGTGAATAATGCTATCATAACTTTGGTTAGACCGGCGTTCCATTCATTTGTCTTGAGCGTTATTTTTACAGTTCACTGCAGTGTTAAAATCAATGGTATTTTCCTAACTATTTTAAACACGTGGGTGGGGGACTACATTGTATATCAATACAACTCCATCGACTGAAGTTGTTCGGAAATATTAACGCACACCTAACCAGAATTCATTCCCCGTTGCTATTGACCTACTCATATGCTCTGAATATGTTAGAATACATGGTACCTACTTCATTCCAAGTCACTATTAACCGACTATTTATGAAATCAAATAAGTAAATTAAATCGATTGTCATAAAATATGTAGTGTATTAAGACTAACGGAAAAAGAAATAAAACATATTTAACTGTGCACATTTTGATTATATTTTAGGGTGTGTGGCGCACACCTAGCTCACCAGGAGAAATCGCCACGATAACTTTAGAACGAATTGAGATACCGTCTTCAAATTTGGTACACAATATTATCACCCGACAAACGAACGGTTTGGATTGCTTTTGGGTAAAATCGCTCCAGAGGGTAGCAGATGAATGGGGGTGATTTGGTGAAAATTTACATTTTTTCGTTAAAGCGCGAGTAATATAACGTTTTAGGGTTTGTTTACGAGAAAACTTTCAATTTCATTAAAGATCTGGTATTCAGCGCTGAAATTAAATTAGGGGTTGAATGTGTGGGGGTGGAATATCGGTTGGATAAATTTAGATTTTTTTTTCTGCGTAAAAGGTCTCAAAACATATAGAAACTTGATCCTGGAACGTATTTTTTGTGTCTGTCGGTCAGTCGGTCGGTCTGTCGGCGTGTATGTCTGTCTGTTAATAAGCGCAATAACTTTTGAACGAATTGAGATATCTTCAAATTTGGTATCCAGTAAGATCCCCACTAAGCATGGTAACTTACAAATGCTTACCGCAACGTTAGATAAGTTACCATTAAGCAAGTTAGGTTTGCAACATTTTTAAATCTTAGCAAACAAAAAAACCAATGCAAACTTACAAATGAAACTTTAACATAACTTTCAAATATAACATTTCCTTTGCTGGCTTGTTGGTTTTCTCCATTTGTAAGCTCACGTAAAGTTACAATTGTAATGTTTCTGAAAGTTTGTTTCAATTTGTAAACATTTATTTGCATTCCCTCCGTTTTCGTGATCGTGTATGTTCGATCGTATGTCATCGTCGTCCAATAGCAACACCAATGCCAACAGCGACCTGACTCTGACAAAGCGCCTGGCACTAATCATTAATGGCGGATTGTTGTTTATATTTATGATATCATCATCATAACCTATTATTTGATCTATGTCTATTTATTTTTCTGGAAGTTTTAAAGATTGAACAATCTTATTGTAGCTTGAATTGTTTGAATTTTGGTTAATTAAGTAATTCGTTGTCTGGAGTGTGGGGAATGAAACATGGAGTATATCGACAAACATGTCAGGTAAGAATCCCTAAAACAGCCATCTACTAAATAAATACATATGTGAATTCAATAAAATTAGTCACTTTTCTGTAGTATAATTAAATGTTGATATGTCGCTATTGGTGAATTATTTTAAAATGTCTGCTCCTTTTTATACTTCTGTTTCTTTTTATGAAATCTACTCAACGAAAAAGAAAACCTTATTGCTAAATACGAATTTTGTTATGTCCTAAGAAGCAGGATGGAGATGTCTTACCTGGTCAGACGAGTTCATTTTAAAGCTTTAAATGACATGATTGACCTACGGAAACAGAAAGCTAATCCAGAGCAATCGACATCATAAGAAGAGTGGAACAGTAGAGTACCCATCTAGCTGCCAGGATTGCTTATTTTGCACATTGTCGCAGTATGCTATCGTATGGAACATTCATATGGGTTAACTCGTGAGCAGCGGAACATGTGTTTATCATGCAAAAAAAAAGAGCAATAAGGACATTGTGTTCGTAGGTCCAAGAACAAACTGCCCTGATGTCTTCGAGGCTAATGGAATAATTAGGTACCCTTTCAGCCATATTCTTCTTCAGCATATGTATTCAAAATATCCAGTGAATGGTGAAGCTCGCAACATCAATACCAGGTGCAGGCATGAATTAAAAATACGGTTGCACAAAAAGGAGAAAACCAAGCAGATGTTTGATTACTTGGGAATCAAATTACTCAATTTTATACCTTATGTTATTAAGATGCTCCCACTAACAAGATTAAAGTAGGCAACAGTGGATGTTATAAAATAAAAAACCAAGGTAAAGGAATTTATTGGTGCTCTAAACTAATGTGTATAGGGTTACATACTATTTGTATTCATTCTTTGTAGTGTGTGTGGCTGTGTGTGTGTGTGCGTTAGGGAAAAGCTTTGGAATGCAATTTACACTAGTCACAGACTTTTTTTATATATACGTAATTCATTGTAGTCATAATTTTGCTTTATTTTGACTCAATGTTTCTGAAGGTACACAGACATTGACGGTACTCTACTTACTCGATAGGGATAGTTAAGACATGCGTGAACACTTTCAGACACTGTCGCCATATTAAGGCTATTTTCGCATTGAAGTTGTATTCGTTTCCCTGCGCTTGATTTATCCATTGCATATTCTTACCTTTGCTTAATGAAACTTTTATCTAAAATCGAAATTAATGCACCATTTAAGAGATTTCTTTTTTCTCAATAGTATTTGATATGTTGACTTGATTTTATGTCACATATGTTACCATATATTTTAGAAGCTAAAAAAAATATTGCCGCTCAAAATAAGCAATGCTGCAGGAGATTTCGTTTTTGTTATTGGTGTTTCACACGTTTTCCTAGACTAAGAGTTATTTAGTAAAACAATATCGAAAACAATTAATTGGTATTCATTTAGAAAAAAGAATTTTTGAAATCAGTCAATAACGATATCACGAGTTCAAGTTATCTATTTTGTCGTCGAGTTTTGCCTAGAACTGCATTTTAGCCTGAACATGGGCACTCTCGTTATATATCTTAACTATCTCTATCTAGTAACTATAGTCGGTACTTATAAAGGCAGTGACTTACCATGTACATTTGATGGTCAATAAAATCTATATATCTATCAGCAGAAATGAATAATGTGTTGTAAGTCTTTATTTTTTTTATGTAATAAAGATTTTATTTCAATTAACATTGTCGTAAGTCATTTTTTACAGTTTTACAAGAAATATATATTATGTATAAATACACCTATACCTATATCAGTATTGAAATGAATTCACTTAATCAAATAGTTTCTTTTTTTCAAAAATGTTTGGACACATTGATTAGCATTTCAAGTTGCAGTCTTTTAAAAAAACTCTGGACGCAGCAAGTGCGTTATGGTAGTGAATTTTTATTAAATGCTTTAAATTTGAATAACTCAATTTTCTATCAACTTAGAAAGTCTAATTTTGGTATGTAGTAAGGTCTTTCAGAGGGCAAGATATTCACCAAATTTCATTAAAACAACTTTGTAATTTTTGGAGAAAAAAATTTTTTTCGAAAGAAAATTTAAAATTTGAATAACTCAATTTTCGATAAACTTAGAAAGTTGAATTTTGGTACTTAGTAAGGTCTCCTCCAAGGCAACATATATAGTAAATTACATTAAAACAGCTTTGTTATTTTCGGAGACAATTTTTTTTTTGAAAGAAAACTCAAAATTTTCCCGGAAAACCCCGTCTGATTTTTCTGGCTAACAAACTCATCCAATCCATTAATAAAAGAGAGGCACTTGCCGAGTTTCATTGAAATCGGTTAATTATTTTTTAAGTTATCAGACGGATACATATATATATATATATATATATATATATATATATATATATATATATATATATATATATATATATATGTATATATATATATATATATATATATATATATATATATATATATATATATATATACATATATATATATATATATATATATATATATATATATATATATATATATATATATATATATAAACATATAAAAATTGCAACTGACCCCGGATATGGGTTCTAGGGGTTCTAGTTCGCGCTCATTTGAAAAAATTTTTGCAAAGTCTCACCATCGATACCTCTCTATTAGTGAATTTTTTTAAATTAAAAATTCACTAATAATCTCTGATGTAAATGCAATTCGAACGTAAATAATAAAACAAATGAATATTTGCATCTGTAGTTAATTACTACATGCATTTTGCTTTTGTTTCTGAAGAAGCCACATTTAACGAAACGGTTCATATTATAATTATATAGAGTGAATATCCTAATAATTTGTTTTATCACTATATAATTATATAAATATTTCCCTTCATTATTTAAATTCTTAAAATTAGAATACAATAACAGCCTAAAATTATTGCCTTTAACTTAAAAGGAAGGGATGGGTATTGTTGATTAAAACCTGACCTGACCTGACTGTCCATTAGGCACGTAATCGCATAACTTCCATGATTTTTCTTTTGGACGCAAGCGATATTAGATCTTATTCATGTGCCAATACCAATACCGACCTGAAGCATTCGCCAGACGTCACATACATTACACTATACTAAAAAAAACTTAAACACTGCCACTGCCTATCCTCTCATGTGATCCTGATACTAGAGGCGTGAAAATCGTCTCGTCGTTTCTACGATTTCTGTGGTAAAAACTTCATGTTAAATATTAAATGCTTCAAATTTGAATAACTCAATTTTCTATAAACTTAGAGAGTTTAATTTTGGTGTGTAGTAAGGTCTCTCCTAACGCAAGATATCTACCAAATTTCATTAAAATAACTTTGTAATTTTCGGAGAAAAAAAATTTTCGAAAGAAAATTTAAAATTTGAATAACTCAATTTTTTATAAACTTAAAAAGTTGAATTTTGGTACGTAGTAAGATCACTCCCAAGACAATATATATACTAAATTTCAATAAAACAGCTTTGTATTTTCGGAGAAAAAAATTTTTTTCGAAAGAAAACTCAAAATTTTCCCGGAAAACCCCGTCCGATTTTTCTGACTAACGAACTCATCTAAGCCATTAATAAAAGAAAGGCACTTGCCAAGTTTAATCGAAATCGGTTAATTATTTTTTGAGTTAGCGGTTGGATACATATATATATATATATATATATATATATATATATATATATATATATATATATATATATATATATATATATATATATATATATATATATATATATATATATATATATATATAAACATATAAAAATTGAAACTGACCCCGGATATGGGTTCTAGGGGTCCTAGTTCGCACTCATTTGAAAGAATTTTTGCAAAGTCTCACCATCGATACCTCTCTATTAGTGAATTTTTTTAATAAAAATTCACTAAAAATGTATACAGTATGTACCATATTTAAAAAATGACTTCATCAATATTTTTCTTTAAACCAACCCTAGGTTTTTGTTGACTATTTTTAAAGTTCCTACATGTGAAGTTGTAGAAAACCAGCAGATTTAAAATTTTTATTCATTGATACACAAATTTTTTTCGTGCTTTCAACTCAAGATTTATAATAAAAATTTGAAATTTGGTAGTTTTGTATCGCTTGATGTGTACTTTAAAAATAGTCAACAAAAAGCTAAGGTTGTCATTTACTAAAATTATCAGACATTTGACACAAATTGTATAATACATTTTTGAAAAGATTGTAACTGAGAATATTATCTGACTCCGAGCATTTTTGAAAAAAAGCTGAAGTAGATTAATTGGAATTATTTCAAGTTACAAACTTGCACTGTATATATAATATTGTCACTCTGGAATGATATTTCTAGAAAGAACCAGAAGTGACAGGTGTAGAAAAGTGTAGAAGGTCTAGAATCTCTGTGGACAGTATAAATAGACGAGCGGTGCGCAGAATAAGTTAGTTCAGTATTGAATAAGGTGGTGTAGAAAAGTGATCATAGAGTATTAAGCGAGTCAACAGTAAGTGTTGGTGTATAAGAAGCGATCATAGAAGGCGGTAGTGGAATATAGTTCTATGGACATTTAATAATAAAGAGAAATATTTAAGTTGATACTGGTGGTGGAAAATAGTTGGTAATAATAAATAGTAGTTTGAAAAGCTGTTTTGTTAGTCAACAAATCCAGAACCCCGTGGAACGTAACAATATATACAATTGCAGATAAGTTGCAAATGTAAGTTTAAATTTTACAACTTTGCTAGGTCCTTTTAAAATTGAAGCTTGCTGTAAGGTAACATTTGTAAGTATAAAGAAAGTTTGTAACAGCTCACTACAGTAAACTTGCAGTAAGGTTACAAAAGAAACACTTGCATTTGTAAAGTCACTGGGGGGAAGATTTGTCATTTGCAACCAACTTGCAGGAGGCTTTCTGTAAGTAATCTATCAAACCTACACTTGCTTTGGAAAATATTCTGCAATGTTAATGCAGTATTACCTTGTTCAGTGGGTCGCTTCAGTGGAAGGGTATAAATGATGGGTGATTTGGTGAAAATTGACATTTTTCCGTTAAAATTCATGTAATACAACGTTTCAGAAGTTGTATAGGAATACGAATATTTTCTTCGTGGTCAAGTCATTGACCCTAAATTCATTTCATGAAAATGTCTTTCTGGGAGAGTAGATTATCACAGCCATGTGGAAGTTATGATTTGATTTGCAGCACTATTTTTACGATAAGAATTAAGTGACGTCATTTTTAGTAACTAAGGGTAGGCAACACACAAATATAGACTGTGTTTAGTAGTTGTGCCAACTTGCTCGAGCAATTTGTCATCAATTAGAATTTTATCCTAGAGTACTTACTTGTTCGAAAACTGTTAATTTTTCAACACCAGCGCCAGGATCAGAACAAGTTGCCAATTGTCAATTGACTTAACGTCTCAATTTAGCAAAACAAAAACAGCAAGTTAGCAAGTAAACTTTATAATTTTAATAATCATGTTTTTTGAATTGAAAATAGTAGTGTTGCCTTTAATTTTATCGTTTCAGCAAATACAGAAACACTCTCTCAGCGAAGCCACTCATTCTTTCACTGGTTTTCCTTCCACTAATAGCTTATTTGTAAGATTTCTCTATTGAAACAAAGATTTTACCGGGCAAATATTGTTCAATAATAATAGAAACTGAATAACACATTTTTGAGTTTTTACTGCGAAAGCAACCATAATTAAATATTATATCTAAATAGCTTCCGATACTGCAATTTATTGAGAACTTGCAGTAATTACCTCTATTGGAGGCATGATATGCATCTGTAATCTCATATAATAATTCATATTTAAAACAATTGAATTTAAAGTAACTCTAGCTTTTCAAATTTGTTAGGTTAGGAACTCAAACAGTTCCCAATGCACCAACCCTCGACATGTGGTGTAAAAATCTGTTGGAGTGCTTGTTCAAGCAATTAAAACAGTGTTTAAACGGAGGATAGCGACATTCGAACACTTTTCAAATCTGTGTTCCAGCACACGAATCGTTGTTCGGGACATTTTAAAATGCATCCCATAACTATTCTCAAAGTAGATTCATATACCACAATACAGCAGAAATAAAAATTTTACTACCCTTCATGACGTTACGAAATCACATAATTATTAAACGTAAACAGTAAACATATTGGTATGCCGACGTTTGACGTAAATAATTGACATTTATTCGTTTATTTGTGATCTATATCTCGTTTAATATTTTAAATAGGTACTTCTTTTTAGGACCATGATATACAGGTTCCATTATCGATATTTGTTGCACAAATCTTAGAATGCCTAGGACCTTGCCAAGTCGTGTTGAAGAAATAGTAGCATCACTAGAAACCTATATTTTGGAAATGAACGTGACAAGGAGAGACGATTGTACCCCTTATTCGTGTACGCGACGGAACTAGCATTAATTTATCATGATGTTTTAATGGGATGCCCAAATTATAGGTTACCTAATGTCATAAAATACTTACTTAAAATTGCTTTTATTATTTGCAGAGAGTTGTAGTTGCGTTAAAGATCCTTCAGTCTTACCACTGTTAACCACATGGCATGTAAGTGTAACAAAGGTGTATCACTTAGAAGTCCCCAAAAAAACGGCAAAGAACCAAGAAAGTTGTAAATATAGATGTTATCTTCCAAACGGCCGTACGAAATGTGATTTATGAAATGCATAAATTTAGATATGTGTACTTACCATTCTATCGTTTTTAGTACATTTTAATAATTCTGATACCAAAATATTAAACGATATATACACTTTATATGTTCAAGTTCCATTAGTACTCTTTAACCAATAATTATTCTATTTGTAGATTTTTATTCCTTAGAATAATTTGCTACTAGCGTAATGGACTTGCTATGTAGGACATCTACTTTGTCGTTTACCATTTTACAAATTAAAAAAAAAATTAATAGTAATAATTTTATGTTTATAAAATTGATTTTTACAAAAAGATATTATTGTTTGACAGGTACCTTCATTAAATCAAGCAGGTACCTATGTCACGTTGTAGGTATTGTATAAGTCTCATCTGTAACCTTACCTCGTTCGTTTCCAAATAGTGGAAATCGGTATAGTGGTGGGGTACTACAAATTAATTTACATCAACCTCAATAATGCGTCAAAACTGTTGAGACATCTGTATTCCTCATACGAAGATAAATTTACAGTTAGAATACGTATGATATGACACCTTGATGCACTGTCGTGAGAGCTTCATTTGTATTTTAAGCTAGTGGCTTGTGTATGTGTGTGTAGTATCAAAACCAGAACTATAATGGCAAGTACAGAACAGACCGTATTAAAGTAAGTTTCTAAAATTACTCCATCTTTTTTATCAATATACGTAGGTACTATACCTAATGATGTTAGCTTCTGTGGGTATGGGTACCTGCTTGGTTGACAAATTTTCTGTTAGTTTTACAATTTTCATACAATGTGTGTTCCATAATTCGACGAATTTTTTTCATAAAATTTTTAAGTACTTAAGGCAACTCATCGCAATTTAATAATTTACTCACAGGAGTGTAAATAGGTAGGTATTATAAATTTCTGACATGATGTTCCTAATGAATAAATAGGTAGGCACTTATATTACCTACTTAAAAACAACTGTCAAATCCATAACAAACTTAACCCTTAATAATCCTGAATAATCTCTCCTTTTCAGAAAGATGCATAAAAAAGTCGAGATGCAGGAAAATGCCGAAAAACCCCAAAAAATTAAACTTATAAAAAATTACCGCAATAATGGAAATGGTTTATTTAAATTTGATACAGATGTTTGCATTTATAAAGACGTTATATGTCAATATTGAAAGCTCTATAGGCTAATAGAAAATAAGCTTTCTGAAATTTGAAACAAAAATATCAAAATGCACTACCACTAAAATGCACTTTCTGCGCCCGGACTTACACTACTGGTTGTACAGGGTACAAAAAAAGTGGAATGTTGCCAATATTTCGAAAATTCCTGAATATATATTTTTTGAGACTTGGTATATTGGTATAGTCTGTTGACAAGTAAAAAATTAAATTTCGGGACGCAGCAAGTGCGTTATAGTAGCGAATTTTCATAAGAATTGTACACTATTATTATACGGCATATTAGTAAAGTTAATACTTTAAAGTAACACAGACCTTGAAGACGATTTTTGAGGTCCTAGTACGCGCACATTTGAAGAATTCTTTCGAAAGTCTTACCATCGATATCTCTCTATTATCATGAATATCTTGTGTTTTAACTCCTTTTGAGAAAAATGCCCAAAACTCAATTTTCTATGAAGCTAAAAAATTAAATTTTGATATATCTGTAGATAATAGTGTAAGTCTCTTTAAAAGAAACTTGTATTACAAATTTCATTAACATTATACCAAAGATTTCCAGAAGGAAACTTAATTCATATTTAGAAAAGTCTGGAGGCAGCAAGTGCGTTATGTTTTCATAAAAATGTTTTTAATAGCAAATATTAGGTATGTCTTTCTAATGCAAGCAAGCATCAATCTGGTTACCGGTATAGCCTATATAGTAGAAACAATGTACGATATTTTATCAAAATTACTTTTTGTTTGAAAATGTACAAAAATTTTTCGAAAAGAAACTTAAAATATTTCCGAGAAAACTGGTTTCCTAGCCAACAAACTTTAGGTTAATAGCAAATTGAGTTATTGAAATTTCAAAGATTTAATGAAAATTCGCTACCAAAACGCACTTACTGCTGTATCAATTTTTTTTCTCACCAACATGCATCATATTTCGATAAATAATGTAAAAATGCAATAACATAAGGGTGTTCGAAAAAAAACAATTATAGGTATCACCAACGACTTATGGACCACCCTGTGATTGCCAACATATTTTTATAAGACGCAGCTTAAGACACCCTATAATTAACGTATACAATTTTTTCTCGTATCTTGTATAATAACAATTATATTGAGCTTTACTGTAAAAGTGCGTCATATATGTAAACAGATAAAAACTTAAAGTAAACCCGGATATGGACTCTAGGTGGCATAGTTTGCGCTCATTTGAAGACATCTTTTTAAAATTCAAAAGTGCGGTCTCCTCATTAACGAAATTTTTCTACGAAAATTAGCTGAAAATTATAGATCGTTAAACCAAAAACATAACAAAACCTACAGCCAAAGGATTAACTTAACTAAACCTACAGTCAAAGCATCAGAGAAAGGGCATATTTGAAATGAATTTTCTGTAGACATTTTAGTAAAATGAACGACAATGACTGTTTAAGTTGAAATATAGGGATTTGCAGAACACTCTTCTTGCGACATTTTCTTTACGTAATCCTTACTTCTTTCAGGTTCTTTGTCTAAATGTTCTGAATTTTAACGTTGCAAATCGCGACTTTGACGTTTTGAGGGAAACCCTAATTTCTTTTTACATGCTTATCACTTTTTTTCCTTTTAACTAAAAGACCTAAGTTTTGGTACGTGAGTCACTAGTTATAATGCAAACACGGCGTATTAATTTGGTTGTCATTGCTTTGTTATTTCCGGAGATAATTTTTTTCCCGAAAGAAAACATACATTTTTCCGGGAAAACCTGTTCCGATTTTCCTGGATAACGAACTTATCCAAGCCACTTGCGAAAGGAGAGTGCTCTCCAAATTTTGTCAAAATCGGACTATTATTTTTTGAGTTATCGGTGTGATACACAAATATATATATATATATATATATATATATATATATATATATATATATATATATATATATATATATATATATATATATATATATATATATATATATATATATATATATATACACATAAACATATATAAATTGAAACTGAGCCCAGATATGTGTTCTAGGGGGTCTCATTTGAAGAAATTTTTTCAAAATTTGAAAGTCGGGATCTCCTCATTAGTGAATTTTTTAAAGAACATTCGCTACCAATACAGTATTTGGAAATTATAAACGTGGCAGTTATTTGGTGGAGGTGTCGATGGTGAGACTGCAAACATTTTTTCAAATGAGTCGGAACTAGGACCCCTAGTACCCCTATCCGGGGTCACCTTTAATTGCTATATACCCATACAGCACAAGATATTCTCAGAATGTTCTCACATTGTGAGAACATTCTTTTTTCAGAATATTTGTTTCGGAATGTTCTAATGACATTTATGGAATTTCAAACTGTATCTTGAATATTCTGAGTACATTAAATCACATCGTTAGAAAATTCTTCATCAATATACTGAGCATATTTAAATAGATCATTATTCAGAATATTTCTTCAGAATGTGCTTGAGATGTCCTTATAATATTATATGACTTTAAAATTTTATGAAAAAGATAGATGATGATTACGGTATAGTGGTGAGAATTATAATAGTAACTATTTTGCATGTTTGATTCTGTTATCTGTTCTATGGTAACGCATCCCAAAATGGTATATTTAAGCAATCCCTTTTCTTGGCACAAAGCGCATGTACGTGCCGCCGAGAAGGGAAGATGTCCGATATACGTAAATGTAAATTAATGTCAAAATTTATGGTCTAAGTTCAATGTTGTATATATAAGGTTATACTGTAACATACACACACAGATATATATATATATATATATATATATATATATATATATATATATATATATATATATATATATATATATATATATATATATATATATATATATATATATATATATATATATATGTATATATATATATATATATATATATATATATATATATATATATATATATATATATATATATATATATATATTCTCACATTGTGAGAACATTCTTTTTTCAGAATATTTGTTTCGGAATGTTCTAATGACATTTATGGAATTTCAATTTGCATCTTGAATATTCTGAGTACATTCAATCACATCCTAAGAAATTTCTTCATCAATATACTGAGCATATTCGAATAGATCATTATTCAGAATATTCGCTCAGAATGTGCTTGAGATGTCCTTATAATATTATATAACTTTAAAATTTTATGAAAAAGATAGATGATGATTACGGTATAGTGGTGAGAATTATAATAGTAACTATTTTGCATGTTTGATTCTGTTATCTATTATATATTAAACGTATCCGAAAATTGTATATTTAGGCAATCCTTTTTCTTCGCACAGGGTGCATGTCCGTGCCGCCAAGAAGGGAAGATGTCCGATAGACGTAAATGTAAATTAATGTCAAAATGTATGGTTTGAGTTCACTGTTGTATATATAAGGTTATATTGTAACATAATTAATTAACAATAATGTGACGTGAATACGTAGAACTGTGTGTAATTGCAAACATAGATCCAGAGTACAGAAGCAACTAAAACATGGAGTCAGGTTATCAATAACTAAAACGCATCCAGTAAAGAAAAAGTTTTAAAGCGTCTCTCGCCACGGAATTTAAGAAACAACCTGCTAGTTAGGGGTGTATCTGTATAATTATAAAAATCCTTATGCAGATACAACGACCAAGATAAATTAATTCTGGCCTTTACGACAAGTACAACAAAGGATTAGTAGGGAAACTGATATTACGCTATCAAAAGCGCTAGAATACTGCAAATCTATAGAATTGTCTAAGCAACATCTCAGGCTTTTTACTTCTGTGGAAGACGTTAATGCTGTGAGAAGCATCACTATAAAGTGCAGAAAATGTGGACCTGAAAATATTGTAGGAGATACATGTACAATAAAACTTGCAATTTATCAGATACGCAAAAGTATGCTTTTACAACCAAAATATCCAAGCTGTTGGTGACAAACATCGGGCATCGGGATACGGAAATAGCTTTAGAAGTCAAAATCAAGTCCGCGACAGCAGAGCAGAAAGCAACCATACAAGGAAAGGGTGAAAAGGTCTGATCGATGACTTTCAGTTGTAGTTTTTTGTAAGTGCAAGTGAGTGTGATATTGTGGCACGTTCTGTCCAATTTAGTTGTATTATACGAGCATAAAAGTATAAGTACTGTTATGTAATGCAATTCCTTTAATACTACACTGAAAGCCTGTAGAATCAAATAGTCTAGCCAAATTTCAAGTTACTTCAGTGGGATAACCTCGAATAATCATCTCGGAAACTTTGTATTTGGCTATTAACTCTTATGGCAACTCCAAGAATTGTATCTTTATTTATTTTATTTTTATGTTATTGAAATTTGAATTGCTTTATTAACATTTTATTCAGACATTTCTTTGTATTTGTTATAAGTACATACTTAATCTGAGTAAATGTGCAGTACTCGAAATGTTGACTTATTAAGTATCCGAACGTGAGTTTACAGGTAGCCACTGGAATAATATGGTAACCCACACAAGGGTAAGTGATTGAAGTTTAAATTCTAGCATATATAGCATGTTGGGGCTAGCTTATACGAAAATATATAAAAATCCAGTTAAACGGTGGAAAGTCAGTGAATTTTGAAGATAAATCAAATATTTCATATATTTGCCTTTTCTTAATTTCTTTATCATTCATAAAAATGGATACAGGGTATTTCGCATAAGAACCGACACAGGGCAGAGGCAAGTAGGTAAACTTAAAATATGGTGATTTAAAGCAAATTATCTCTATACTAAGGTGCTATCCTGAGAAGCTATAGGTCTTAAAAGTGGTGTTTCAAATTTCGAAAAACATCAAGATTACCCTTTCTGAGTGTACCAGGAGCGTTAACTAAATAGAGTTCAATTAAGTCATTTGAAAGGGCTGAAAAGGGGTGATGCACCCTTAAAATGTCACAATTTTTTTTACATATTGGTGGATTTAAAAATTATTTCATTTTATGAGAAATTTAACTCTAAAACTTTTTTACTCCGCTTATTTTCAAAAAACTTTGTTTTTTCAAGAAAAACACGAATAACTAAAGAAAAATATTTTATCAATCTTACTAAAAATCATCGAAAATTAAATATTTGCCAATAAAATTATGTATAGGTCAAATTTAACAATCAGGAAAATAGTGTAAATAAGTATAATATATTAGAAAACAAACAACTCAAACAACAGACATAAAAAAATTGCTACCAATAAGTTATAGAAGTTCTTCAACATGATAATTTCATAGGCATCTATTGAATTTTTGATGATTTTAAGTTTTAAGTAACATTGATAAAATACGTGTCTTTAGTTCTTCGGGTTTTTCTGGAAAAAGACAAAAGGTTTTTGAAAAATAACAAGAGTAAAAAAGTTTTAGAATTTACTTTCCCATAAAATGAAATAATAATTTTTTAGATCCGCCAATAGCTAAAAAAAATCTGTTACATTTTATGGGTGCATCACCACTATTCACCACTTTAAAATGCTTCTATTGAACTCTACTCATCAAGGATTAATGCTCTTGGTACACCCAAAACGCGTAGCATATTTGGTTTTTCTAAGTTGAAGTATGACTGAGATTGATTTTTTCGAAATTTAAAACCCCACTTTGAAGGCCTATAGCTTCTCAGGGATGCACCTTAGTATAGGGATGAGTTGCGTTAAATCACCATATTTAAGGTTCCACTACATGCCCCTGCCTTGTGTCGGTTCTTATGCGAAACACCCTGTATATCTTTTATAAAAAGCAATGTTTACATGAGTATATGTATGCACATTTTGAGAAGATTAATTGAATGTTCGTGGGACATTTTCAGAACGTACTGGGAGCTCCTAAGAATATTATAAACAACATTATGAGAACCTTATTAGTCTGACAGAATCTGTCCCATTGTCATGTTCATAGAATGTTCTATGAATATATTTCGTACGGTGTGCGAATGTTCTGGGAATTTTTCAATATTCTTCCGAAACATTCCTGGTATATTCTCAGAATTTGTCTGTGCTGCCTGTATATATATATATATATATATATATATATATATATATATATATATATATATATATATATATACATGTATGTCTCCAACCAATTTTGATGAAAGTTGGCAGGTGCCTTTCTTTTATTAATAGCCTGGATCAGTTCGTTAGCCAGGAAAATTCGTCCAAGTTTTCTGGGAAAATTTGGAGTTTTCTTTCGAAAATTTTTTATCTCCGACAATTTCCAAGCTATTTTAATTAAATTTGGCGGATATGTTGCCTTAGGAGAAAAATTAATACAAACCAAAATTCAACTTTCTAGGCTTATTGAGAATTGAGTTATTACAATTTGAAGCATTTAATGATAATTGGGTACCATAACGCTGCGTCCCGAACTTTTTTCAATGTCAACAATAACAAAATTTCTGCTGAAAATTACAATTTCAGACTCAAAGGCGACAGACCTATTCAGGCGTTTTAAACAAAAATGAGATCTTGTTCAAAACGTATGCACTATCGTGTCTCCAAATGTCAACATAAAATGTAAAAAACATACATTCATCGAGCTGGATTTGGTTATGCAACATTATGTGTAGAAGACCAGCACGTTTCCACTGAGATATCCGCTAATACGTCAACTAATATTTTGTTTACATGATACTTGACACGGGCTTCATGCCCGGGGTAGTATATGAAAAGTATACGTAACAATTATTTACAGAATTAGTAGAATTGCCATTGAGGCACATTCAAGGATTGTTTCGATCCTATATGCCGTCTTATGTTTAAGTTTAAATATAGAAGAAACTATTTTAGAATCATTTTTATAGAGTTGACTTGACTTTGTTTGCATTTCTACTATATTATGCGACACTTTCAGTCTAAAACCATAGCATAATATCTATGCTGCGTTAAAACTGTATTAGCCGTTCATAAAGCTACAAATATAGTGCATTATAATAATTTATTGAATCCCCCAGTTAAATAACAATCACTTGGCAAAATTTTAATTTCATGTCGTCTGTCATTTTCCATAATTTCGGCCGAGATTTCATGATTGTTGGTTCGGTTAATATGTCTTACGCCTGGTATTTATTAAGTTTGGTTACCGTTCATTTATGGTTTATACCTGTTGTGTGGATCTATCTGCGCGTGCCAGTTAACTACTCTGCCTGTCAGGTATTGGACTTTAATCACTAACTCATTTCAACGCATGTCTTTGGGATTTTATTTTTAATTTGGAAAAAACTAAATATTGTGTATCAAAATACTTATAATTCACAACATAGGTTTATTTGCACCATTTCTAGCCACATGTAAAGTCTCATTCCAGTTACTCTGATACTTACAAAAATATAGCGTTTTCAAAAATATTTTTGGGGGGAAAAATGTCCGTTATAGCTGATATATGAACTCGTCCGCGGTCCTAATACAATGAATATATGTGCCAAGTTTCGTACAAATCAGTTGCGTACTTTTTGAGTTATCGCTCGGAAACACACACACACACACACACACACATATATATATATATATATATATATATATATATATATATATATATATATAACATATACAAATTTTAACGCACCTTGGTTTTGGGTTCTAGGGACCCAAATTCGCGCTCATCTGAAAAAAAATTTCAAAGCTTTTCATCGTGACCTCTCTATTAGCAATTTTGCTTAATGAAAATTCGCTAATAGTATGTGTAACTATAGAGGGTATGGCTCAGAACTAATACCAATATTTTTATTTCAAATGGAACAACACATGTATGTATTTGCGTTTTCTTAATTTAAGGTCTAATTGTATTTGAAGTTTTTTCCTAACTTCATTCAATATTGAAAAAAATGTTTTTTAACAATAATTTTCAAAAATTGTTAATATTTCGAAAACTACGGTACATATTTTTTTAAACTTCGTATATTAATGTAGTTAAATTCGATACACTTTTGACAAGTAAAAAAGTATATGTAACTGAGAAATAATACCAACTTTGTTATTTTAAACGGAACATCTTGTATACTTTACAGATTCTAATAAGTATTTAAGAGATACATTCAGTGATGTAAGTTTTAAGTTGTTTATGGACGATATTTTCAAGTTAATATTCTGACTAGTGCAGAGTAGCGACATTTACAGAGATTTATAGGAGACTACTTGTTCTACCATTCTAAAATCTATTTCTACAGAATTTTAGCGACGTGAAATGACATTTCAATCTTTATTGATGTTCTAACTGGCAATGGGTTATTGCTTTAATGTTATTTCGACCAGTACTTACGATAATTATGTTAAAATGTTACTATGTTGATAAATACTTTCAATGGCAAGTAGTGTTACTTCAGCTATGTATAGTTTCGGTCACAATTCATTATCTGGGCTTACTTCTTGGTTATAAAAGCATATGGACAAGAAACTATGGGTATACACTGTTATTTGGAGCACTGTACTGGATTGTTCTTCAAGCTTTATCAATGTTTTTTCATTACAACCAGGGGCGTGCGGTGACATTTCAAATAAGGGAAGCAATTCTCAGAAACTTACCTATTTGTAGTGTAACTCAATTCTTCTGTCGTTTTCGGCACTTTTAATAATGTCGTCATAAAACTGTGGATTCTGGGACATTTACTGGTCGAGCTTATTTTCAGCTGACAAAATTGAAATTTGGGAAAGTCTTTCCTGTCCTGTTGAATTCCTAACAAAACTCTTGATACGTTTCAATGTAAAAAAAATTCGTTCTAAAGATGCACTGGTAGCAGGAATTGTTAATACTAATTCACATAATTTGAACACTTCAGAATATGAATTTTCCAATTTTGATTGTTTTAAGAAAGTTAAAAGTACACTCGCGTTAATTTTTGTGCCTATAACATCGGTTTCATAAATGACTGAAAGTTCTGATCGTACTAAGGCTTTGTCAAAAGAATGTCCATGGTGGTAAAATAATGATTTGAATGAATCTTCTGGGAAATGTATCCCTTTAAATCCTCCAAAATTACACAATTCAAGAAATTTCAGGTCACTAAGATGATCAAATCTGCAGTTAATTTGCTGCTGAATTTGATCTATGATTTCGTAGACAAGGCGGCGGTAAGAAGTTTGAAGGTCTCCCACATTATCAGTGCGAAGACGCTTTCTTAGTGGCTCCACTTCTCCTAATTCAATTGTTTTTTCCCAACACTTATCAAATTTATTCTACTTAAGGTAGCAAAAAACACTTTACATTCTTTAATATGATATATAGATTGGTATAAAATTAAATTAAATTTATGAGCACAACAGTGTACAAATAGAGCACTGGAGAACATTTCCCGCACTTTAGCTTGAAGACCTCTTAAATGTCCAGCCATAACAGCAGCCCTATCATAGCTTTGGGCAATTAATTTATTATCAGCCTCCTCAATATCTTTCATAATATTAACCACAATTTTATATAGAGCGTTTGCGGTACGATCTTCTGTCACATTTTTAAAGCCTAAAAATCTTTCTTGTACACTTCCATCCATTTTTACGTAACGTATTACTACAGATAGTTGACTTAAATTAGTTACATCGGTTGTTTCATCTAGATCAATAGCAATGAAACGAGTCTGTTTAATTTCAGATTTAATTCTGTTCAAAATAATAGTGACAGCAGCCGAAGTTAAGTCATTCTGAATGCGATTTTATGTCCCGCGAAAAACGTTAGACTGTTCCAAGTGATTTTTTAAATAAATGTCGTATTTGGCTATTAAAGAAACTAGGTCTTGAAAGTTTCCTCTATTTGCAGATGTAGTTGTTTTGTCATTTTAATATGTTTCTGTTTTTATCACCCAGTTCATTGTGTTGGCGATGACTAATTTCTATCTGCTTCTCAACGGCATATTCAATTCGCGTTTTTCCAAAGACACTTAATTTTCAAATGGTCTGTAAACGCGCTTTAGACATAACATGTCTTTTTACTACTTTACGTAGATTATTCAAGTCGGAAAACCCACTTTTATTCCACACCCCCTTTTCAGTCACAAATAGACTACCAGGCCAACAAACCAGTTTATTCCTGTTTTCACAACCCGTTAACCATTCATATTGTTTATAAGTTTTTTCCGCGTTGAAATGTCGAGTACATGTTTTAATTCTTGGGTTTAAGTTTTTTACAGGAGGTTTCGGCCTACCTTTATTAATAATAGCAAGTTTTTAAGCAAACGGTAAACCTGAAAATGCTTTGGTTATCAAAAACACACAATACAATCACAGTTATTATTACCACTTGTTTGTAAAGTTTGTAAATCCCCACCCCCACCGACGCCGCTGTTAAAAGCTGATCTACTTGCAACCATATTAATAATCATAAAATGCCCATGTATTTAATATAGTCAACTTCTTATATCTACGAAATAATCATAGACATTCACTTTGTACGTGCAACGGGTCTTCCTAGTATAACACGTTCTAAAAATACGCGTACATCCGTCGAGCTAGGGTTTCTTATAAAGTTTCCTGCTGACTACGTGTATTTAACCGAAGTCATTGCAACTCGTGCTGTTCGCTGGCGCATTTACTACGACAACGTCCTTGCTACGAGCGTATGTATATACTGTATTTGTATAAATACAGTATGATGCATAGTAAATAATTATGTGTGTAGGCTTGCGAAATAAAAATTGTAATAATTAAATTAGTTTCACAGTTTGAAATTTAATATTTAAAATACAAAAGGGATTTTAAATAATGCGGTTTAGGTATGTAGTCGTTATTTTAAGGGAAGCAGGGCTTCCCTTGCTTCCATGGACCGCACGCCACTAATTACAACACTAACGATGATTGTAAAGCTGGTGTTCGCTTCGGTCTCTACAGTTAACAACTTCCCCGTCGATGGTGCCGGATATGAGAAATTCAATTCTCAACCAATTATATTTGTGTTCTCCCAAAACTAGCACTTTGTTTCTCCTTTGTTCCAATAATTGCTAATCATTCACAATCTTAGTCAATATGGATGTTAATTGCACTTGTTAATATTAAATCCATACGTAAACATTTAATATACTTTATTATTTCACTAACTGTATAAACTATATGATACATTTAACTATAAAACAATCACAGACAGTACATAACAGATAACTGACCGAGCGTGGAGAGACGTATCTTCACTGTCGGTTGGTAGCGAGGAGAGAGAGAGAGAGATCCCTGGTGTCTCTTATATAGTAGTTCTTGACAGCTTGCTGTCGAATAACGTAACGCAACGTTTTAGCTGTCAAGAGAAACATAGGGTAGTGTTGACTAAAACACTGCGGTCGGAACCACCGCCACATACTCCCCTCTCAGTGGCAACGCTATTAGTTCAAGTATCTTCGTGGAAATCGAACTCTACGTCCATGGCGTGTAGTTTGAACGGGAACGGGAACTTCACTGTCACTTTCAGTTTCACTGGGTGTTGGACTTTCACTGTCACTTTCAGTTTCACTAGGTGTTGGACTTTCACTGTCACTTTCAGTTTCACTAGGATGTCTCTGAGGGTGGAAAGTTGTCTGTTCGTTATCACAAAGAATGAATGCGGGTTTAAGACGGTCAACAGAAATTGTCTCTTCTCCGTGTGATTTCTTGATTTTGAAGACTTTGTCAGTTCGGGATAACACTTCAAAGGGGCCGTCATAAACTGGTTCGAGAGTTTTTCGCGGAATATCAATGCGAACAAAAACAAAAGGAGCTTCCATAAGCTTAGGATGGACAAATACCTTTTTTGCAGTATGGTGTTTAAAAGGTACTGGTCGAAGTTTCCTTATGTCTTCTTTCAGCTGAGATATAAGTGGTGGAACATCATGAGCTTGTGTGCTGTTGAAAAAGTCGGTGGGAAGTTTGATTGATTCTCCATAGACTATTTCAGCGGGTGTTGAGCGATATTCTGGAATTATGTACGATCTGAGTCCTAGTAACACAATTGGCAATTTAGCGACCCAGTTTTCGTCCATATGAGCTTTCAAGGCCTGTTTCAGAACTCTATGCCATCTCTCGATTACACCATTTGCTGCTGGGTGGTAAGCTGTGGTCTTGATGTGGTCTGCACCTAGTGTTTTAGTGAGGTGTGTGAAAAGGTGGCAATCGAATTGTTTACCTCTGTCTGTGGTGATGTATTGCGGAACACCGAAACGAGAGATCCAGCATGATAAAATAGTGTTCGCTACTGTTTCTGCTGTAATATCTGACAATGGAATTGCTTCGGGCCATCGAGAAAATCTGTCTATTATTGTTAACAGATAGCGTTGACCTTGTGATAGTGGTAATGGTCCCACAATGTCAACATTTATATGCGAGAATCTTCTCATGGCTGGGGTGTATTGTCCAATGGCACTGGAAGTGTGTCTCCATATCTTGACTTTCTGGCAGGGAATGCAAGTTTTAGACCAAAGAGATACATCGCGTTTCAATTTGGGCCAACAAAATCTATCCTGGACCAGATCGACTGAAGCTGATATGCCTGGGTGAGATAAATTGTGGATAGAATCGAAAATCTTTCGGCGAAATTTGAGCGGAATGAATGGGCGAAGTTTCTTTGAAGAAGAATCGCAAATAAGATTCATTCCGTTGTCAAGAGGCATGTTTTGAAATTTGTATGAGGAAGATTTGGACTGCAGAAGGTGTTTGAGTTCCTCACAAGATGACTGAGCTTGCGCAATTTCTTGGAGTGACACAGTGGAAGAAAGTGAAATTGTTTCAATGCGAGAACAATAGTCTGCGGGAATGTTTGTAGGACCTGGTATGTAGCGAATGTCTGTGGTAAATTGACCTAGGAAGTCTAAATGTCGTAGTTGCCTTGGAGATGCTTTATCGACGCGTTGTTCAAAAGCGTATGTCAAAGGTTTGTGGTCCGTATAAATGGTGAAATGGCGACCTTCTAGGGTATATCTAAAGTATTTAACTGCCTGATAAGCAGCTAGAAGTTCGCGATCGTAGGTGCTGTAAGATTTTTGGGCTGAAGTAAGCTTTTTAGAGTAGAAACCTAGGGGTTCTAGTGTTTGATCACGTAATTGTTGGAGGGAAGCGCCTACAGCATAATCAGAAGCATCGACATGGAGAATCAGTGGTAGCGAAGAAGACGGATGAGCTATTAGTGTAGCGTTTTTTAGTGCCTCTTTCAAACGTTCGAATGCTTCTCGAGTCTGAGGAGTCCACTCGATTTTACGTTTGTCGCGTTTTTTGGGATTCTGGCAGAGGTCGAATAATGGTTGCTGAATTTCCGCAGCACGTGGAAGAGAACGACGGTAGAAATTTATGAGACCTAGAAATCTTCTGAGTTTTTCAATGGTATCGGGAAGAGGTAGGTCGGTAATAGCTTTGATGCGTTCAGGAAGTGGAAATAATCCAGATTTATTTACACGAAAACCTAAAAATGAAATTTCGGCCACTCCGAATTCACATTTAGATGAATTGATACGGATGCCGTTGTCTTGAAGTGTCTGAAAAAGTTTTGCTAGATGCTCTTGGTGTTCTTTTTCGGAGGCTGATGCAACGAGAATATCGTCAAGATAGGAGTAGGCAAAGTCAAGATGTCTTAAAATTGAATGTAAATATCTTTGAAATGTTTGTGCTGAATTACGAAGGCCAAATGGGGTTTTAACAAATTCGAATAACCCAAATGGAGTTATGACTGCTGTTTTGGGAATATCTTGAGGTGCTACTGGGATATGATGGAAAGCGCGAATGATATCTAATTTTGAAAAAATACGTTTGCCTTCTAACTGGGCATTAAAATCCTGCAAATTTGGAATGGGATATTTGTCTGGGATTGTTTTAGCGTTTAGTGCTCGGTAATCCCCACATGGTCTCCATGAGCCATCCTTTTTTTGCACCATGTGGAGGGGGCTTGACCATGGACTTTTGGAGGGTCTACAAATTCCCAAGTCCATCATGTGCTGGAATTCTAGCTTTGCTTGAGCTAGCTTTTCCGGGGGCAATCTTCTAGCTTTTGCAGTGACAGGTGGTCCTTCCGTACTTATAGTATGGAAGAACTCAACCTCTGGAAGGTTGCTAGAAGAAGTTTCCTTAAACAGGTCAGGAAATTGTTGTAGCAATTTGAAGTACTGGTGTGTCGGGTCTACGAGATGAATTTTAGAATTAAATCCTGGTGGTGGGTTAGCACCGGCCTTAGAGAGGTTTGTCTTTGTATCGATTAAACGTCTATGTTTCATATCTACAAGTAAAGCAAACTCTGCTAGAAAATCAGCGCCTATAATTGGTTGCTTGATATCGGCAAGTGTGAAGGGCCAGCAGAACCTACGGCGTAAACCTAGATCCAAATCTAATAATTGTTCGCCATAGGTATGAATAGGGGTCCCGTTTGCAGCATACAAGGTACGTTTCGATTGAAATTTCCGTTGGTCGTGAGTGGGTGGAATAACTGAAATATCTGCTCCAGAGTCGATTAGAAATTTCATATTGGAGCGTCTATCAAAAATAAAAAGGCGGCGTGTTAGGTGGCTCTCGTCTCCTGCCGCGTGGAGGGAGTGCCTTATTAGTTTTCCGACACATGTTTTGCTTTGAAATTGCAAGGTTGGATGCAACGTTTGGCCTTGTTGCCAAATCGTTCATGATACCAACACGTGGAGGTTGAGGAATTTGCGGTTATGGAATTTCGAGAAAGCTTGGGTCTTTCTCGGGAGGTAGATCGGGAACGCGTTCGCAATTCGTTGACTGATGCTGTTAGCTTCTCTAATTGCGCTTCTAACTTGGCTAGCTTGTCGGGCTCGCGTGACTGAATTTCAGCCACGTTGTATTTATCTCCGGAAAATTCCAAGATTTTGTCTGCTGTAACCGACAAATTTTCTAGAGAATCGTTGCTCAAAGCCAAAATTGAACGAACGTTGACTGGTAAACGTTGTAGAAATAAAATTTTAAGGAAATTTTCTCCAATCTGACTACCGGCTAAAAACTTCATTTCGCGTAAAAGTTGCGATGGTTTTCTGTCGCCTAATTCTAATTCTGTTAAAAGTTTATTTAGTTTGCGACTATCGGACTCTTCAAATTCTAATAAAAGACGTTTCATTAGATCTGAATAGGGGGTTGACGATAATGGTTGGGTTAAAAAATCTGAAATTGACTCTGCGACATCAGGATCGAGTATAGCGAGTACATGACTGAATTTGGTCTTTTCAGAACTGATCTGCGATATATCAAACTGGGCGTCAACCTGCATTTGCCAGATTTTCACGTTACGTCTCCATATAGGAGGTAATTTTATTGCAACCCTTGCCATGATATTGCTGCTTGAAGAATCTTCGGCCATTGTGAAAAAAATCAGATAATTTTTAAATTAGAAAAGACTGACCTGTTTAGATATTCGTTTTCTGTAGGCATGAGCACGTGCGTGGAAGTTAGGCGACGTCGGCTGGAACATCAGGCTGGGCATCTTCGGCTTGCGGCACGGGGTCACCAATATGGATGTTAATTGCACTTGTTAATATTAAATCCATACGTAAACATTTAATATACTTTATTATTTCACTAACTGTATAAACTATATGATACATTTAACTATAAAACAATCACAGACAGTACATAACAGATAACTGACCGAGCGTGGAGAGACGTATCTTCACTGTCGGTTGGTAGCGAGGAGAGAGAGAGAGAGATCCCTGGTGTCTCTTATATAGTAGTTCTTGACAGCTTGCTGTCGAATAACGTAACGCAACGTTTTAGCTGTCAAGAGAAACATAGGGTAGTGTTGACTAAAACACTGCGGTCGGAACCACCGCCACAGTCAAAACAATAACTTCCTTAATGGTCATGAATTAAAAAACCACTGCAATTAATCGGTAAGTACAATAACAGTGTTCATATACGCGCTAAATTCAAATTTTAACTCTCTGTTTACATTATATCCAACCTAATATTTGAATTTTCTTAAACCAATTGTTAGTCACTTTCACATTAAATTCACAATACCTTAATTGTCACTGTTTACATTATATCTTACCTAACATTTGAATTTTCTTATAATTAATTAGCTCATTTTCTCTACCAAAATACATAACTTTTAATGTTTACTTAGTGCAATATACCACTTTTAATAGAAAACTCAATATCAATACCTGCATTAGGCTTCTTACCATAGCAATTCTCCAAATAACTAACTGCTGTAAGGAGATTTATTTCACAACAGCAATTATTCATTTCTTTATTACTTTTACTTATTATTAAATATTAATTTTCTTTTATTCTGGGTGGATCAAAGTATTTAAGTTTTATGCATCTGTTATTTGGTGTTTCAAATGATCAACCCTTTGTTGGCTGGCTCTGATTTTTTTTGCTGCCCATTATGGTACCTGATCTACATATATTTGAGTTCATCTACCTGTACGAGGTTCCAGTTTAATGTTGTGTTTTGTTGTATTGTTTTTGTTTTTAACGTTTTGTGCTATGGTTTGTATAAGTGCTTTTAAAATGTCTGTGTTATGTTATGTGCTTCGTAGTTCTTCTGGGATTGCATCTTTAACTATATGGCTTTTTATAGTCAATGTTTGCTTATGCAACGTTAGACTTAGTTTCAAGTGCATGATTTGTTTTATGTGTGAAAACACAATATTATAAAATGAAAGACGTACATAACTTAACAATTAGTATTTTATTTGTAATATCGACTATAGACGCCATTGCTGTCTACCCGTACGTACGTAGCACCTCTGAGCCCACCTGTAGAGTATTCATAATGTTGAATGTTTAGTGACGTGTAGACCATGACATATGCAACCAACTTGACATAGTTGTAGGACCCATATATAACACGCCCTAATAAAAATAACATAAATAAAACTACTAATACTATTATAAATAAGATGGTAGAATGTACTAATTACTAATCAAAATCTGTAATATAATTCCCCAGATACTTAGGTGGTTTACGTGTACGTTTATTAGTATCGAACAGTCCTCTCAAGTTATAAATGTCTTTTTCACCAGTACTTACATAAGTGGGAACAGGTAAGTCGTTCGCATCAGTAATTCAATGTTCACATTAATATCTTCATTAGATGATTTATCAAAGTCATAGGATAACAAATCATGATTTTTGAAAAACAATTTTGATTTATTTAGATACCTCCTATTTCTTCTATATTCATTACCCTCAGTATCCCTGACCAAACAAGATATAGCTATCTATCACCTTTCCTTTTGCCCAACCATTTCCTTTTTTATCATTATGCTTTCATTGGGATTCAGGATTGGCAATGTTCTTGCTGTTTTATTATAGTAATAATTTTGCTTTTCTACCTTTTGTTTTAATTTATATTGTAGTTCATCATAATTTATAACTTTTGGCTTCAACAGTACATCTGATATTGAAATTTTTGATTTTAAATTTCTACCAAATAACAGTTGTAATGGAGCATAATTCAAATTTGATAATGGGGTATTATAATATTCCATCAAGCACAATGGTAGATCAGAAGTATTTTTAGCTTTCTTGAAAATATCCTTTACTATTCCAACATACCGTTCAGTCAAACCATTCGATGGGTGATGGTGCGAACTACTGAATTCTAGATTGAAATTCCATTCTGATGCAAAGTTCTTTAGCTCTTTGCTACTATATGGAACATTATCACTAAGGAATATATCAGGAACACCAAATCGAGCAAAATTTCTGTACAAAAATATGACATCACGAGCTGTCTTGTGTCTAGTCTTTTTTACTTCGACCCAGTTTGAAAATGAATCAACCATGAGCAAATAGTTTTCTCCTTTAATATATATATATATATATATATATATATATATATATATATATATATATATATATATATATATATATATATATATATGATAAATTAGTTTAAAACTTCAATGGAGTGGACTGTATAATTATTTAATTATGAATTAATTTTACATTAAATTGTTGAAAATATACATAAAACTTCTTTAGGTGTCGATTCGCCATTAGTTCTATTATTTCACACCTTATGTTTCATGCGCACACTCCCTGTCAATGTCAAACTGGATTGGGAGTGTATCTGTTCATCGGATGATAGCACATGATATACAAAATGCAGTTCATTAGATAATACTTCACCACTTACCATACCCCCAACCTTGAAATACACAATTTCAACAAAAAATCAAACATGGACATTTTTACATAAATGGACTATTCTAAATTACATATAAACAAATGTAAGAATGAGGCAAATTTGAGATTAAGAAAGTAAGCAAACACATTGAGTGTCATTGGTCAACTATAATTGTCTCACACACTTCACCTTACTCTTCGTCACTGTCAGTCTATAGGAGTTGGAAGGAGACACAACTTTGAGGCAGCACGCTTGTAGACACCAGTTGAAGTCTGAATGGTAGCTACACGCACGATTCCATCACTCCCAGGATGAATTTCAACAATTCTACCTAACAACCATTTGTTAGGAGGTAAATTATCATTCTTGATCAAAACTAACATTCCAGCTTTCAATGGATTTTCTTGCTTGGTCCATTTGTTGCGTTGCTGTAGACTGCTCAAATAATCACGTGACCATCTACGCCAAAAACTTTGGACAAGTTGCTGAACAAGCTGGAATCTGTTGAGTCTATTGACTGGAACTGACAGAACATTTAAGTCTGGCACAGCAACAAGCTGTTTCCCAATCAGGAAATGCGATGGGGTGAGTGCAGACAGGTCATTTGGATCGGATGATATGGGGTACAAAGGACGGGAATTGATAACAGATTCCACCTGAACCACAACAGAGGAGAATTCCTCGTAGGTGAAAATAGTATCACCAACTACTTCCAATAAATGTCGTTTAACAGATTTTATATTGGACTCCCAGAGTCCACCAAAATGTGGAGATGAAGCAGGAATGAATTTCCATATGATATTTAGATCAGCACAAGAACGTACAATTTCGTCCTTAGATTTTGAAAAGAAAATTTTGAGTTCGTTTAATGAGCGAGATGCTCCCAAAAAATTTGTCCCATTATCTGACCATATTTCTTTTGGAAGTCCTCTACGAGACGTAAATCGTTTAAAACAGGCCATAAAATTCTGAGTGGTCAAATCTGTGACTACTTCCAAGTGAATGGCCTTCACCGAGAAGCAGATGAAAAGACAGATGTATGCTTTGTATTTTTTCGAACCAGGGCCCTTTCTATCCTTGAGTATAAAAGGACCCATATAATCCACACCGGTAACTGTGAATGGTATCATATCTGTGACACGATTAGTTGGTAGGTCAGCCATATAGGTGTTACAAGTTTTTGGATTGTACCGAAAACATTTTAAACAATTTCTGACAATCTGCTTTGCAATAGTCATGCCTCCTGTTGGCCAATATACTTGCCTAACAGTATTTAATAGCAACTGAGGACCGGCATGAAGCAACCGTAAATGTTCATGCATGAGGATTAAATATGTGATACGATGCTTACCATCAAGTAGCAGATGATGTTTTGATTCATATTTTAATTTTGAATTTTTTAATATTCCCCCAACCCTAAGCAACTGATCTTCATCAATGAATGGACTGAGTCCTTTCAAATTGTTATTTAACTTGGTGTATAGCTTATTTTTTCGAATTTCTGCATATTCGATAGGAAATCATATTTCAATTTAGTCAAATTGGAGAATCGATCAAATATATTGATACTCTCTGTTGACGTCACAGTTAAGACAACCTTCTCCCGTTTCATTTCTGGAATTTTCATAGATGGTTGAAATTTATAAACATGAATATTATTATTGAATGATGCAAGCCATGGAGGTCCTGACCACCATAAATCTGAGTGGATAAGGTCATTCGGAAAGATGCCTCTGGAACACAAATCAGCAGGATTTTCCTTTGTTCCCACATGATTCCACCTAAAATTTGAAGTTATTTCTTGTATCTCACTAACTCTGTTTGCAACAAATGTCTGTAGGCGATTGGATTCTGTGTGTATCCAATGCAAACACACCAACGAATCTGTCCACAGAAAACAATCAACGTCTTGAAATTTAATTGCATTTAGAACAAGTCTTAATAATCTTGCCAACAATAGGGCACTACATAATTCAAGGCGTGGTATCGTAATCAACTTTAATGGAGACACTTTAGTTTTTGAACAGAGAAGAGATACGTGCACATTTTCAAATTTATCTAAACTTCTCAAGTAGATACAACAACCATACGCATCTGTTGATGCATCACAGAATCCATGAATTTGTACTGTCTTCATGTTTTGTATTACCACTTGTCTTTGTAAATTTAATTCGTTAAGACATGGTAAATTAGACTGATAATAATGCCATTTTAATTGGAGATCAGATGGGATCATATCATCTCAGTCTAATTTTAAAGTCCATAACCTTTGGATCATTATCTTTGCTATTATTATGCAAGGTCCCACCAATCCTAATGGATCATAAATTTTTGCAATATCTGTAAGAATTCCCCTTTTTGTACATTTAAATTCAATATGTCTGGGTATCTCATATGATAATATATCATTTTTCGAAGACCATTTAATTCCAAGTGTTTTATAAGTGTCATTTTCACCCAGCTTCAGTACACTTATAGGGTCATCATCAACTTCTAAATTATCAAGAATTGTTCTACTATTAGATCTCCATTTACGCAGCTGAAAACCTGCAGAGCCTAAAATTTTTGAAATTTCTCCACACCTCTCAACTGCTTCACTTTCACTTTTGAATCCTGTGATTAGGTCATCTACATACATATCATGTGAAATTATCTTAGAAGCAATTGGCGCCTTGAATTCATAAATGTCTGCTAAGACTTTAATACATTTAATAGCAAGATATGGTGCTGAACGTGTGCCATATGTTACCGTATTTAAAGTATATATTTTGAAATCATCATTAGGATTATTCCTCCAGACAATTCTTTGAAGAGGCTTATCATCCTCATGAATCAATATCTGACGATACATTTTGCTTATGTCAGATGTTACTACAGAGTTATGCATACGAAATCTAAGTAAAATATTTACAATATCATTCTGGATTGGCGGTCCAGTATGTTGAATGTCGTTCAATGAATACAGAGAATCTGTTGGAGCAGATCCATAAAAAAAACTACTCTCAACTTAGTTGTGACACTCTCTTCTCGCAGTACGGCATGGTGCGGCAAGAAGTATGAAATTGAGTTGAATTCTTCATAATTAGGTATCACAGACATATGACCTAAGTCTAAAACATACTCGTTTCTCAAATTTGGATGGTTTTTGAATTTATTTTCCAAATTTAACATTCGTTTGATAGCAATTTCCTTTGAACTACCAAGGAGGTCTCTAGACAATTTAAGCGGAATTCTTACAACAAATCGACCATCTTCATTTCGCATGACAGTATCATGAAAAAACTTCTCACATTCTAAATCATCTTGAGATATAAATGATTTTACTTCACATTCTTCCATTTCCTAGAATTTGCGCAGATCGCTGTGCAATTCTGACATTTCAGATTATTGAAAATAACAATGACTTTGTTCCTGGTCTTTATTAACTTGTCCCGAAACAATATATCCAAATTTAGTATTCTGTAATAAAGGCATGTTCTTTCCCATCCGCAGTGTTTCTTTACTCATTAAGTTCCAAAAGTGACCACCACCTATTAATAGATCAATTCTTCGTGGGACAGCGAAATCTGGATTGGCCAGTTTTATATCCTGAGGTATTTTCCAGGTAGATATATCTATCCCAGATGAGGGTAAGAATTCTGTTATTGTAGGAATAACGAAACATGTCAATTTTACATTGAAATTATTATGAATTGAATTTGCCGTAACAAAACATTTAGTTGATATAGTAGACGATGAGTTATTCAAGCCAAGTACTGCAAGTTTAGCCTTAAAATTTTGCAATTTCAAAGAATCTACTAAACTGCTTGTAAAAAAGTTCGACTGTGATCCACTGTCTAGCAATGCATAACATATTTGAAAGTTCCCATCTGAATCTTCAATTTGAACTTTCACAGTAGAAAGTAAAACACTAGCTGAATTTTCCTTAACAGACAGTGAAATATTCTGTTCGTTTGTATTCTGAAGATTTACCGTCTCTTTTTCATTAGAGCTAGTATCGTGCATCTTCATTACAGCCTCATGATGCAAGAGCTTATGATGAGGCTGATTACAAACTTCACATCTAATTTTAGATCGACATTTTTGAAATACGTGTCCTGTACAAAGACAATTTTCACACAATTTTAAGGTCATCACCTTCTCTTTCCTAGCAGCACATGATAAGTTTGCAAACTCTCTGCAAGAATAAATTAAATGAGGTCCTTTACAAAAATTACATTTCGCTTTAACATTACTTAACATGGCAACATTTTTTTGCCTCTTCCGAGGATCATAAATTCTGTTTGAATTATAATTTTCATTATACTCAATTGTTTCCAGCATATTAGCTCTATCATATAAGAAACTTGTCAGCTCATCAATTGTAGGCATGTCACCATTATATTTTTGTTTTTCCCACTCGACTGCAGTATTCTTATCAAATTTAGTAAAAACAATTGCTATTAAAAGAGGATCCCAATTTGTTGTGTCAACATTAAGTGATTGAAGACATCTTAAATGTTTAGAAATAGAATCAGACAATTGTCGCAAGTTTCTGACATGCTCTTTATGAATCGAATCCAAATTCAATAACCCCTTAATGTGATGTTTAACTAATAACTGTCTATTATCAAATCGATTACATATTAAATCCCATGCAGTTTGATAATTAACTGCCGAAAATTCTAACGATGCAATTACCTTTATAGCATCACCAGTCAAGGATGCACGCAAATAATGATATTTTTGAATATTATTAATCGAAGGATTCACGTGAATCAAGGATAGAAAGGTATCCCTATATTCTAGCCACTCATTGTAATGGCCAGTGAATTTAGGGAGCTCGATACTAGGAAGCTTAATTTGATTAGATATATTGTTATTATCAGACTGCGAGCTTGACAAATTACTTTTAATACTTTGCTGATCTCCAGCATTTTGAACGTTGGGAGACATACTTGTTTTTTCAATTATAACCATGGCCATTGCCATGCATTCCATGTATTTTTGATTAAAAGCATCACGCTCAGCATATTGAGCTTCCAAATTTTCTTCCTCACATTCGATTTCAATACATGTTTGAACATTTTCAAACTCATCCCCAGTTTTCTCCACTTTTTGAACCCTTAATTTAAGTTCCGCAAATTGATTATCAGTGATTTCTTCATTAGCCTCATAATTCAATTCAAGTGATTGAACAAACTGAGAAAAATTTGTTAATTTATGTTTGATGTTACCCCTTTTACGGGTTAAAACAGTTAATTCTTCTCCCATTATGTTTCAAATAAATCAAGAATCAACAATATTAGGAGGAAATTGGATAATAAAAAATGAAATGAGTGTGAAAGGAATGGAACTCACCCAAATCATATATATTCTTCTCCAGTAGTTCACCAATACCACGTTGAAATTTCAACCTTAAGCACCTGGGCAGGAGACAAGAATCAATCAAATTACTCTTTTCCATGCAAGTTTACCAATACGATGGTTAAATCTAGACCTTCGGGTAAACAGCTGAACTTTAAAGCTTTCTTCTCCAGGCAAATTTGCAATACGGCGTTGAAATTTGAAATTCTAAACTTGGGTTAACCACGTGGATAGAAGACATGAACTAATTAATAATCGACACAAATTCCATAAACTGCCGCTTGATCCAATACAAATTTCACTGCTTGAATCCGTCTCGATGGACCATGTTAAATTAGTTTAAAACTTCAATGGAGTGGACTGTATAATTATTTAATTATGAATTAATTTTACATTAAATTGTTGAAAATATACATAAAACTTCTTTAGGTGTCGATTCGCCATTAGTTCTATTATTTCACACCTTATGTTTCATGCGCACACTCCCTGTCAATGTCAAACTGGATTGGGAGTGTATCTGTTCATCGGATGATAGCACATGATATACAAAATGCAGTTCATCAGATAATACTTCACCACTTACCAATATATATATATATATATATATATATATATATATATATATATATATATATATATATATATATATATATATATTGCCAAGGCCTAGTGGGTATTTTGTGATTAATAATATGTTCTTTGGGATTGTTTTTTCTGTCTTTGACAAGTTTAACATTTTGATACAAATTGATCTATATCATCAGACATTATTGGCCAATACAATATTTGCCTAGCTCTAAGTTTACATTTTTCTATGCCTAATTGAACTTTATGAATTAAGCCCAACATAGTTGGTACAATTATTTTAGTTTCATAAACTATTAAGCCATTTAATAGAAAAATGTTATTCTTAATTTTAAAAATTCTTAATTTTAAAAATAATTTTAAAAAAATGTCTCAAGTCAGCACTCAATAACTTATAATTTTTAGGCCCATTTGTTTCACAAAAATATTTCAACTTTGACAATACAGGATTTTTAAAATAGAACAACGAAATTCTTTCTTCTTGTCTTCTAACATAGAAGCATTAAGCGAAAGCATTCCATCTCAGGATCTTCAACTATATTAGTCTTCAAATAAGAACGCGAGAGAATGTCCGAAACAAACTGTTTTTTACCAGGGAGATATTCTAGTTTTATTTCACATTTCAATAGTTTTAACAACATTCCTTGTAATCGAGCTGTGACTTTGTCTAGATTTTTATTAAAAATTGGTATAAGTGGCTTGTGATATGTTTGACAATTGGTTTCTCTGCTATAAACATAGTAGAGGAATCTTTCATATGCAAAGACAATACTGAGCAACTCTTTTTTGATCTGTGCATACCGGGTTTCTGCCTTGGTCAAGCAACGTAAAGCTTATGAGATCGCATGACCATCCTGCAACATTACACAGCCTACCATCCTTACTGGCATCTGTCTGAATTACAATAGACTTTCTTTGATCAAAGATTTTCAAAGTTGACGCACTTGTCACTAGTTTTAAAAAAAAGTTAAACTCATTCTCATGTTCACTTGTCCAACTAAATTCTACATCATTCTTAGTTAGATTTCGTAAGTGTTTGGTATTTTCCGACAAATTATTAATGAATTTAGAAAAAAAATTTACCATACCTGAAATTCTTAAAACTTCTGACTTATTTTGTGGACTATCCATTTTCAATATTGCTTCAATGTTCTTTTTGTATGGTTTAATACTATCGCTTGATATCATCTGACCCATGAATATAACTTCCTGCAATTTGAACTGAAATGTTTTAAAATTGAATTTTACATTATTTCCTTTAACCCTATCCAAAAGACGTTTGAGAGCTATATCATGTTCAAGTTCCTAACAACCCGAGATAATAATATCATCAAAAAATAAATATATATTGGGTATGTCTCCAAATAACTGAAAATTTCTTTTTTGAAAAATTTCAGGAGCTGACGAGATTCCAAATGGTAATCGGTTAAATCTGTACCTCCCGAAAGGTGTATTAAAGGTACATAAATCTGCACTCTCATCATCTAACTCTAGCTGCCAAAAGCCATCTTTCATATCCATTACGCTGAAATATTTTTTCCTGTTAATCGACTAACGATGTCATTACTAGTCGGAATCTGAAAAATTTCTCTGGAAACATACTTATTTAAAGGTTTTGGATCTAGACATAACCTGAGGCTTGAATCCGGTTATTCAACAATAGTTAAACTATTCACCCATTCCGTTGGATATGTTACTTCCGAAATGACTCCCCTTAATTTTAAACTATCTAAAGCAGTTTTCAAACGATCCTGCATTGCCAAAGGAACCTTCCTTTCACAATAAATTAAAGGTTTTGCATCTTTAGACAAAATAATTTTACAATGTCCACGAACTTTACCTAATCCTCTAAATAGGTACCATTTTGTATTGTTTATAAACATCTTCTTTAGAATTAAATTTAAAATTTTCGATATTATAGATTATTTTTATCATACCCAACCTAACACAGACCTCCAAGCCCAATAACGGCATGGAGTCAACATCTACAACTATAAATTTGACACTTTTTTCAATGTTTTTAAGTTGACATTTTAACTGAACAGTGCCTAAAGGTTCCACTTTAAAATTACCATACGTTACCAATGTTGTCTTGGTCGGCTGCACATGTTCTATATTCACAAATCTTTGCGGTACGATACTGGATTCTGTTCCTGTGTCAGCTTGAACTTGATATTTGTTGCACTTACTTTGAGATTTTCATACCAACCTGACCCTTTGACCCTACATTCACCAATAAAAAATGGTTTTTCATCTTCACTAACCTCGGTTTCTTCTATTTGCTTGACTTTCTAATTTTTTATGAATTTCTTTCATCTTCATAACGTTTTCTTCCACTACATCTAGCTTCCTAAAAGTCCTTGTCTTGTTTGTTCCCATCATTTTGTTTACAACTTCTGCAAAATGAGCTCGTTGTTCACATATTTTGCATGATCTCCAAAAATCAGGACATTTGTTTCTGGGGTAAGTGTACCCACAGTTTTCACAGTTGATTGCTTGCACCTGCACCTCTTACAACATCTATATTCTCTTCAGGATGTAAAGCTCTCGTATAGACCTTACTCAATTCAATACATCTGTTATATTCCACAATCTTCTCAACTGTTAAATCTGTCTCTCCCAGCAGCCTTGTTTGAGCATGTTTGTCATTTAATCCTAATATAAGATGATCTTTGATCATTCTTTCTTTACAAGAGCTTTTATATTCATCTTTCAAGCACATAAATTCGCACAACTGAGCTTGTTTCATTACCTCTGTCAGAAATTCTTCAATTGTCTGACCATCTTTCTGAGTGAGATTAATAAACTTGAATGTCTCTATTGTCAAGTTCTTTTTGGGGAGAAATTGATTATCGTATGCCCGCAGCAAATCAGCGAGAGTTTTCCGTTTGATCTCTTCTAATATATCGTAAATATCCAGACCTTTGTCGCCAATACAGTTTAATAAAATAGCGATTTTGACTCATCTGCCTTATCCTTACCAGTTGCCTTCATAAAAATCTGGAATTTTTGTTTCCATTTTTCGCAGTTTATTGTGGAATCAATATAATATTCAAACTGACCCGACAAGCGAAACTCTATTTTTCTTTTATTTATTTCCAGATTAGTTTATCGAGGAACAAGATCACTCATTTAAACAATTCACTGCAGCTCTATACACCTTGAATTGCCATTTATACATATCTCACACCATGTTTTATGTGTGAAACACAATAGTAGATAAGCTATGCGGATTCTAACTCACTCAAGAACGCACATTTTCAAAATGCACAATTTTTAAAACCACACCCTAAATGCCTCCACTTTAGGGGGCGTGGCCACGCCCATTTACCTAAATCGACCAATCAGAGGCCACTTTTAACCACAAATACGCCCATTTTCTACACATTTAGCCAATAAAATCGCTTCTCCCCTCCACTGATCACACCCATCTGCACAGTGAGCCAGAGTCCGGGGGTTACTGGCACAAGAAAGCTAAGGAACGATTTTGCCCAAACGCATCACATTTGGAGATGTGCTTCCGAGACACAAAAGCTAACGAAAGCTTTTAAACAAAACTATCGGAACTTTTGGAGATTAATTAATAAAATAATAAGTGGTTATCATCACATTGGTTGAGATGGTATGAAGTTTCATCACCCATCCTTTAATCTTAAGAAGCTTAATGATCTTTAGGGAAAACAAATGAGGGATGTATCGGAGCTTTATTAATTTAATTATATTGGATGAGATGGTATGAAGTTTCATCACCTAACCTGTATTCATGGGAAAGCTTAATGAGCTCTGGTGAAAACTAATGAGTGTTGTATCGGAGCTTCATTGATTGGCTTTCATGTTGCGTCATATTAATGAAAGCTTTGGTCTTTAGCGATGGAAAGGTGTGAATCGTAATTAGAGGCGGGAATCATTGAAGAAGACTCCATTATTTAAAGTTACGTCACCTCAACCTTTAGAGCCGTCAAATGAGAGTGAGGTTGATAAGCGAGAATAATTGTATTGGTCGCGGACTCCATGTTAATTAATAAACTAATAAGTGGTTATCATTACATTGGTTGAAGACTCCATTATTTAAACTTACGTGGCCACAACCTTTAGAGGCGACAAATAAGAGTGAGGTTCATTTTATCCGTCTTAATGAGTAGAAGTCAAAAATGGCGACTAACGCTTGTGCAAAAATGAGATAAAAAACTTAAAACCCTTATCGTGGAAGATCCGTGAGATGTACGAGAGAACCAACACATGCACGGTGTTAAGGAGGCCAAATCAAAGTGGAATATACAATAAAATGACCACTTCCGGTCTAAACTTTAAATCCTTATATCTGTTGAACGGAAAGTGATAGAAAGGAACCGGCTTCAAAAATATATCGTTTCGTAACAAGGTCTACAAGAAAATGAGATAAAAAACTTCAAACCCTTATCGCGGAAGATCCGTGAGATGTACGCTGGAAACAATACATGCACGGTGTTAAGGAGGTCAAACTAAATTGGAATATACAATAAAATGACCACTTCCGGTCTAAATTTTAAATCGTTATATCTTTTGAATGGAAAGTGATAGAAATGAACTGACTTTAAAAATATATCGTTTCACAACAAGCTCTACAAAAAAATGAGATAAAAAACTTCAAATCCTTATCGCGGAAGATCGGTGAGATGTACGATAGAACCAATACATGCACGGTGTTAAGGAGGCCAAACCAAATTGGAATATACAATAAAATGGCCACTTCCGGTCTAAACTTTAAATCGTTATATCTTTTGAACGGAAAGTGATAGAAAGGAACCGACTTCAAAAATGTATGTTTCGTAACAAGGTCTACAAGAAACTGAGATAAAAAACTTCAAACCCTTATCGCGGAAGATCGGCGAGATGTACGATAGAACCAATACATACACGCTGTTCAGCAAAGCAAACTCTAATACCATATTCAATAAAAATGTTACTTCCGGTAGACACTTCCGGTATAGCCGTTCTTAGAGCTACATACATGTGTGACACCTCAAAATCATCGTCTTGTTGAACAGAAGAAATATAATATTTAAGTAAGTCAGAACAAGCTGTGTTAACACCTAAAAACAACACACTCTCTCTTAGACTTAATGAAGTTACTTTCAGAGAAAATTTCAACCATACCATAAAGAACAGTATTCAATAGCGTATTTAAATGTTGACTACATCAAGTGATGCGTGCTACAGACAAATTTTAGTACACCCTCTTAGACTTACTGAAGTTGACAGCACAGGCAGCTGTCAAGCGTACCTAACAAACCAAAGTAAATATGTCTTAAAGAACAGTCTTCAATTGCCCTAAACCAACACATCTCTATCATTTCAGAGTAATCTTAGCCATGTGACCAGTTAAACTAAGTATCCTGAAGTGTAGCTTTTATGTTTATGAGATATAAATAAGAAAACTAAAGAGTTAATTGCCTATTACAACAACAAGCTAGCGGAACATTTGGACCAACGGAATTCCGTTGATCCAAATGTTTCAGCAGAAGGGGTTGACTTGGTACCTACAGCTGCTACATACTTGGTAAAAATGGGTGCCACTAGCATTTCAGAGTAATTTTAATCACACAACACTCTAACTAACTGTCTTGAGATGTGGCTTTATGTGTTAATGGGTGGAAATAACAAAACTAAAGAGTTGATTGTCTATTACAACTGTCAGCTAAAGAAGCATTTAGGTAGCCGGAATACCGATATCCTAAATATTTCAAGAGTAATCTTAGTCATACAACACTCTTAACTAACTGTCTTGAGATGTGGCTTTATGTGTCATTGGTTGGAAAATAAGAAAACTAAAGAGTTGATTGCCTATTACAACAGTCAGCTGAAGGAACATTTGGGTTATCGGAATACCGATATGCCAAATGTTCCAACCGAAGGAGCCCACTTAGAGTCATCTCCTGGGGCTCGGAATACCGATGCCCTAGAAGTGTTGGAAGCAACATTTCAATTAACACCAACAACCGCTAAATACTTGTTGGACTTTAGTATGTTTGGTATTAAATTCGGTTTGATACATAACCATTCATTTTTATGAAAAACTCAACAATTTTTATTTCTGCGTAACCGAAGTAAAATGATAAGAACATTAAGAACAAACATTCCGATACCGAAGTGATCCTAAACACACCATATGATGCAAATTCTGTAAATCTCTTTAACAGAAGAAAAACAGAAGTGAAACACCGTAAGACAAATAGAACCGACGTACATAACAGATGTGTCTGAGGAGAAACGTATTCAGAACCTTACTGAGTTTACTAAGTTTTAAGTATACGAACATAACAGTCTATGTACCAACCAACCAACCAACTGTTTTTGAGGTGTAGCCTTTATGTATGTATGTATGTAATTTAATTTTCGATAGTGTAAAATAAAATTAAAAAGTGTGATATATGAAAAAATAAGAAAACTAAAGAGTTGATTGCCTATTACAACAGTCAGCTGAAGGAACATTTGGGTTATCGGAATACCGATACCCTAAATATTTCAACCAAAGGAGCCCACTTAGACTCATCTCCAGGGGCTCGGAATACCGATGCCCTAGAAGTGGCGGAAGCAACATCTCAATTAACACCAACAATCGCTACATACTTGGTGGACTTTGGTGGAACACAGACTGAAAACAACTTGATATCTGGTACATATGTCTGTAAAGATTTCATTCTAAATTTAGCCTGTTGGATATCCAATCATTTCTATGAAAAGTGCAACCAACCAACTAACCAACCACCCAACCAACCAACCAACGTTGAGGGGTGTAGAGATAGCAAGCTATCTACAAGTGGACCCCTCTGAACCTATGATGTTAATAATGGATTAAGAGATTGAATTGGTACGTGTTTATATTGAAGGCTTGCAAGCTACGTACAAGTGTCTGAATATATGATGGTAATGATGGGTTAAGATATTTAATTGACATGTATTAAAGGCTTAGCGGTTTTCACTTGAGTCATCGTCATTCGAAAAATATTAGAACGAAAACCAGGTCATTTACTCTGGTATATCTTACTCAGTAGGAACCAAATGTCTTCGAAAACAACATTCTTTGCTTTTCTGAAAGGCAAGTGAGCAGCCCCCTTGTCGAACCCCTCCGAGCTAAAGGTAAACCCCACTCTGTCTTCGGGATCGACATCATGGACTATATGACTCACAATATCTTTAATACGATCTTTGACCCACTTCTCTGGATCGTTGACATCGTCAGGTATATCTTGTAGTCTAAGCCATACGCTTCGTCTATCAAGTTTAAACTTCTTATTGGAGGTCACTGTATCTTCAAGTATTTGGAATGCCATTGTTTCGTGCTACACAACTGACTGTGTTGGTTAAATGACCGAAGTTTAGCCTCGTGTTTATTAAAGACTAAAGTTTAGCAGGTACTAATTGTTTTCACATTCACTGTTGGCTACCGACTGAACCTTAGCGGACGCTCCTCGTCTTAATATTCGACAAACAACACAGACAACACAACTTATTGTTTTCACATTCACTGTTGGCTACCGACTGAACCTTAGCGGACGCTCCTCGTCTTAATATTCGACAAACAACACAGACAACACAACTTATTGTTTTCACCTTCACTGTTGGTTTACGACTGAACCTTAGTGGACGCTTCACGTCTTAATATTCAACAGACAACAACGACAGCTGTCTGACAGGACAGACAGCTGTCATACAGCTGTCTAACAGCTGTCTGACACGACAGACAGCTGTCATACAGCTGTCATACAGCTGTCTAACAACTGTCTAACAGCTGTCCTGTCTAACAGTTGTCCTGTCTAACAGCTGTCCTGTCTAACAGCTGTCCTGTTAACACAGCTGTCTAACACAGCTGTCTAACACAACTGTCTAATAGGGCAGACATATGTCTAACACATGTCTAGCAGATGTGTAACAGTCACTCTTTAGCGGAACATAAGCCGAATGTTTTTGAGTCAAACAAGAAGAAAACAATTTAAAACACATCTACGATGACCATGATGCAGCCGACATGGACTTTGAACAATTTTAAAAAATAGATGCGGCCAGGTTAGTTGATCAACCATCCAGGTCAGTCACAGCTGACGCTATAAATAAAAACGATGCTGGAAGTGAGTGACGTCACAAGAGTCATATAGTCCATGATGTCGATCCCGAAGACAGAGTGGGGTTTACCTTTAGCTCGGAGGGGTTCGACAAGGGGGCTGCTCACTTGTATTTCAGAAAAGCAAAGAATGTTGTTTTCGAAGACATTTGGTTCCTACTGAGTAAGATATACCAGAGTAAAGGACCTGGTTTTCGTTCTAATAGTTTTCGAATGACGATGACTCAAGTGAAAACCGCTAAGTCTTTAATACATGTAAATTAAATATCTTAACCCATCATTACCATCATATATTCAGACACTTGTACGTAGCTTGCAAGCCTTCAATATAAACACGTACCAATTCAATCTCTTAATCCATTATTAACATCATAGGTTCAGAGGGGTCCACTTGTAGATAGCTTGCTATCTCTACACCCCTCAACGTTGGTTGGTTGGTTGGGTGGTTGGTTAGTTGGTTGGTTGCACTTTTCATAGAAATGATTGGATATCCAACAGGCTAAATTTAGAATGAAATCTTTACAGACATATGTACCAGATATCAAGTTGTTTTCAGTCTGTGTTCCACCAAAGTCCACCAAGTATGTAGCGGTTGTTGGTGTTAATTGAGATGTTGCTTCCGCCACTTCTAGGGCATCGGTATTCCGAGCCCCTGGAGATGAGTCTAAGTGGGCTCCTTTGGTTGAAATATTTAGGGTATCGGTATTCCGATAACCCAAATGTTCCTTCAGCTGACTGTTGTAATAGGCAATCAACTCTTTAGTTTTCTTATTTTTTCATATATCACACTTTTTAATTTTATTTTACACTATCGAAAATTAAATTACATACATACATACATAAAGGCTACACCTCAAAAACAGTTGGTTGGTTGGTTGGTTGGTTGGTACATAGACTGTTATGTTCGTATACTTAAAACTTAGTAAACTCAGTAAGGTTCTGAATACGTTTCTCCTCAGACACATCACGTCGGTTCTATTTGTCTTACGGTGTTTCACTTCTGTTTTTCTTCTGTTAAAGAGATTTACAGAATTTGCATCATATGGTGTATTTAGGATCACTTCGGTATCGGAATGTTTGTTCTTAATGTTCTTATCATTTTACTTCGGTTACGCAGAAATAAAAATTGTTGAGTTTTTCATAAAAATGAATGGTTATGTATCAAACCGAATTTAATACCAAACATACTAAAGTCCAACAAGTATTTAGCGGTTGTTGGTGTTAATTGAAATGTTGCTTCCAACACTTCTAGGGCATCGGTATTCCGAGCCCCAGGAGATGACTCTAAGTGGGCTCCTTCGGTTGGAACATTTGGCATATCGGTATTCCGATAACCCAAATGTTCCTTCAGCTGACTGTTGTAATAGGCAATCAACTCTTTAGTTTTCTTATTTTCCAACCAATGACACATAAAGCCACATCTCAAGACAGTTAGTTAAGAGTGTTGTATGACTAAGATTACTCTTGAAATATTTAGGATATCGGTATTCCGGCTACCTAAATGCTTCTTTAGCTGACAGTTGTAATAGACAATCAACTCTTTAGTTTTGTTATTTCCACCCATTAACACATAAAGCCACATCTCAAGACAGTTAGTTAGGGTGTTGTGTGATTAAAATTACTCTGAAATGCTAGTGGCACCCATTTTTACCAAGTATGTAGCAGCTGTAGGTACCAAGTCAACCCCTTCTGCTGAAACATTTGGATCAACGGAATTCCGTTGGTCCAAATGTTCCGCTAGCTTGTTGTTGTAATAGGCAATTAACTCTTTAGTTTTCTTATTTATATCTCATAAACATAAAAGCTACACTTCAGGATACTTAGTTTAACTGGTCACATGGCTAAGATTACTCTGAAATGATAGAGATGTGTTGGTTTAGGGCAATTGAAGACTGTTCTTTAAGACATATTTACTTTGGTTTGTTAGGTACGCTTGACAGCTGCCTGTGCTGTCAACTTCAGTAAGTCTAAGAGGGTGTACTAAAATTTGTCTGTAGCTCGCATCACTTGATGTAGTCAACATTTAAATACGCTATTGAATACTGTTCTTTATGGTATGGTTGAAATTTTCTCTGAAAGTAACTTCATTAAGTCTAAGAGAGAGTGTGTTGTTTTTAGGTGTTAACACAGCTTGTTCTGACTTACTTAAATATTATATTTCTTCTGTTCAACAAGACGATGATTTTGAGGTGTCACACATGTATGTAGCTCTAAGAACGGCTATACCGGAAGTGTCTACCGGAAGTAACATTTTTATTGAATATGGTATTAGAGTTTGCTTTGCTGAACAGCGTGTATGTATTGGTTCTATCGTACATCTCGCCGATCTTCCGCGATAAGGGTTTGAAGTTTTTTATCTCAGTTTCTTGTAGACCTTGTTACGAAACATACATTTTTGAAGTCGGTTCCTTTCTATCACTTTCCGTTCAAAAGATATAACGATTTAAAGTTTAGACCGGAAGTGGCCATTTTATTGTATATTCCAATTTGGTTTGGCCTCCTTAACACCGTGCATGTATTGGTTCTATCGTACATCTCACCGATCTTCCGCGATAAGGATTTGAAGTTTTTTATCTCATTTTTTTGTAGAGCTTGTTGTGAAACGATATATTTTTAAAGTCAGTTCATTTCTATCACTTTCCATTCAAAAGATATAACGATTTAAAATTTAGACCGGAAGTGGTCATTTTATTGTATATTCCAATTTAGTTTGACCTCCTTAACACCGTGCATGTATTGTTTCCAGCGTACATCTCACGGATCTTCCGCGATAAGGGTTTGAAGTTTTTTATCTCATTTTCTTGTAGACCTTGTTACGAAACGATATATTTTTGAAGCCGGTTCCTTTCTATCACTTTCCGTTCAACAGATATAAGGATTTAAAGTTTAGACCGGAAGTGGTCATTTTATTGTATATTCCACTTTGATTTGGCCTCCTTAACACCGTGCATGTGTTGGTTCTCTCGTACATCTCACGGATCTTCCACGATAAGGGTTTTAAGTTTTTTATCTCATTTTTGCACAAGCGTTAGTCGCCATTTTTGACTTCTACTCATTAAGACGGATAAAATGAACCTCACTCTTATTTGTCGCCTCTAAAGGTTGTGGCCACGTAAGTTTAAATAATGGAGTCTTCAACCAATGTAATGATAACCACTTATTATTTTATTAATTAACATGGAGTCCGCGACCAATACAATTATTCTCGCTTATCAACCTCACTCTCATTTGACGGCTCTAAAGGTTGAGGTGACGTAACTTTAAATAATGGAGTCTTCTTCAATGATTCCCGCCTCTAATTACGATTCACACCTTTCCATCGCTAAAGACCAAAGCTTTCATTAATATGACGCAACATGAAAGCCAATCAATGAAGCTCCGATACAACACTCATTAGTTTTCACCAGAGCTCATTAAGCTTTCCCATGAATACAGGTTAGGTGATGAAACTTCATACCATCTCATCCAATATAATTAAATTAATAAAGCTCCGATACATCCCTCATTTGTTTTCCCTAAAGATCATTAAGCTTCTTAAGATTAAAGGATGGGTGATGAAACTTCATACCATCTCAACCAATGTGATGATAACCACTTATTATTTTATTAATTAATCTCCAAAAGTTCCGATAGTTTTGTTTAAAAGCTTTCGTTAGCTTTTGTGTCTCGGAAGCACATCTCCAAATGTGATGCGTTTGGGCAAAATCGTTCCTTAGCTTTCTTGTGCCAGTAACCCCCGGACTCTGGCTCACTGTGCAGATGGGTGTGATCAGTGGAGGGGAGAAGCGATTTTATTGGCTAAATGTGTAGAAAATGGGCGTATTTGTGGTTAAAAGTGGCCTCTGATTGGTCGATTTAGGTAAATGGGCGTGGCCACGCCCCCTAAAGTGGAGGCATTTAGGGTGTGGTTTTAAAAATTGTGCATTTTGAAAATGTGCGTTCTTGAGTGAGTTAGAATCCGCATAGCTTATCTACTCACAATATTATAAAATGAAAGACGTACATAACTTAACAATAAGTATTTTATTTGTAATACCGACTACAGACGCCATTGCTGTCTACCGTACGTACGTAGCACCTCTGAACCCCTCCTGGAGAGTAGGTATTCATAATGTTGGATGTTTAGTGACGTGTAAACCATGACGTATGCAACCAACTTAACATAGTTGTAGGACCCATATATAACATGATTTGCATGACAAAATGCGATCAACGTTGAAATAAAACGTTGTCAACTGACTTATACGTCAACGCTACTATATAGTTTAGTTTTCCCCAAAAGTAAGAACTCATCTCTTACTTTTAAATTCTTTGTTGGTTATATATCATTTTTACATCTCTGGCCAATCAAATCTAATCATGTTTTGTTTTTAATCTTACCCCCCTGATTATCATTCTCCTACTTGTACTTTCTAACTTTATTAACCTACCCATACTTGTGCGTTTTACTTTTCAACATCTGCGACTCTTGTTTCCACTCCATTTGTTATTTTAATAGATTCACATCTTGTTTTCTCGGGCGTTTCTTTCATATTGTTTTTAAATCTTGTTTGATTTTACTCTAAAACGACGTTATTTTATTTAAATTCATTTTCTCGGATTTGCAGCTTTTTTAATTACACCTTTTCATCTGTTACATATGATTTTTATTCTTATATGGTTTGCTTTCCTTAAACTTGTCCTACATTCACCTATCTTTGCATTATTTTAATATTATTTCTACATCACTTCATTTTCATACATATCATATATCAGAGCCTATTCCTTTCTTATTTACTGGCTTCGCTACTCAAACTGCTAATTCTTATCCTATTCTCCACCATATACAAATAATTATTCATATTTTTCATTTTTTCTTCCTTATTTCCGTATTTTCCTATTTCAGCTTGCTTTATTCTGTCGTTTTCTTTAATTGTCATTTTCTTTTTCTTCGATTTTCTTATTATACGCCTTGAGTTTTTTCTATATGTTAATCTTCTTTCCAGTGGCGATTTCTCCTAGTGAGCTAGGTGTGCGCCGCACACCCGAAAATATAATCAAAATGTGCACAGTTAAATATGTTTTATTTGTTTTTCCCTTAGTCTTAATACACTACATATTTTATGAAAATCGATTTAATTTACTTATTTGATTTCATAAATAATCGGTCAATAGTGATTTGGAAAGAAATAGGTACCACGTCTTCTAACATATTCAGAGAATATGAGTAGGTCAGTAGCAACGGGGAATTAATTCGGGTTAGGTGTGCGTTAATATTTTCGAACAACTTCAGTCGATGGAGCTGTATTGATATACAATGCAGTCCCCCACCCACGTGTTTCAAATAGTGAGGAAAATACCATTGATTTTAACACTGCAGTGAGCTGTAAAAATATCGCTCAAGACAAATGAAAGGAACGCCGGTCTAACCAACGTTGTGATAGCATTATTTACGAGCATTACGACTGGGCTTGCAAAGACCACAGTATTCTAGAATCAAAGACTATATATATATACTATATAATAATACATTTTAGTGAATTTTCGGGGTCAGTTTCAATTTTTATATGTTTATATATATATATATATATATATATATATATATATATATATATATATATATATATATATATATATATATATATATATATATATATATATATATCCAACGTAAGTTTCGGCGACAAATTTTTACATTCATCGTTAGGTTTGGCGACATCCCGTCAGTTTCGGCGACGTCGTCAAAACTTCGCTTTATATATACAGTAAGTTTTGGCGACATCTTCCCCTCTGTTCGCCCCCCACTCTTTTACGATGTTGCCGTCCCAGTTTTCATCTTAAATTTGAAAATGACCAATATTATATATATATATATATATATATATATATATATATATATATATATATATATATATATATATATATATATATATATAAAATAATGGATAGTATAATTTAGATAAGTTTATATAGGTACATCATATTTGATATCCAAAATGGTTATTCACGACATTTTCGGCTAGTAAATGCTCATTGTATTGTATTGTATTGCATTGTATTGTATTTTATTTATTCACCATTGCTCGATACACATTAATGTACACGGTGGGCAACTTATTATGGGCCTATACCTGTTCTCAAAAACTGCAGCCTTAGGCGCCAAAAATTGCTAAAGTTTAAATAAATTTAAGCTTTCAATTTATTTGATTTTCATAAATACAGGGTGTTCGTTTTCTTTCCGGCGAAAATTCACTTTTTTATTTTAAATGGAACACCCTATATATTATTATATATTCTGAGAGCGTACCTGATGACGAGTTAAAAAATATATTCATTTTTTAAATGTAACCTCTTGTATATTCAGTTGAATCTGGACAGAGGATGAAAAGACGTCTTCAAATACATATATAACACCATGGTTCTGAATCGCCGTTTCTGACTTATGCATGCTTATCTTCAGGAAAATACTTCTTCTTCTATAACATTCTATAAAGAATTTGGTTACAAAATAAGCAATATAGGATAAATCAAGTCTACCTTGGTGTGTTCTAAATCTATCAGAGTTCATTTTCAGGATACTTCAATTTATGCTGTAGATGAATTGTTCAAAACGGTGGACATATTGAGAACTTACTTTAGTCTGTTGCTTATTTTCAAATTTTGTTTTCGTGGTTTTATTTCGTTCTTGTTTTACTATCAATAAACCTACCTTTGGTTTTTGATTAATTATACTTGTTTTTATTCTGTCTGTCTACAAACATTTTCAGTTACAGAAAACAACACATAATTACAAAGTAAACATAGATGTATCACAGCATAATTGAAATATCCTGAAAATGAACTCGAATATATTCAAAACATCCCAAGGTGGACTTGTTTTATCCTATATTGCTTATTCTCTATAGAATGTTACACAATATGCAGTATAGCAGGATGAATTGTTTGAAAAAAAGAGCTATTTTTCTGAAGATAATCATTCATAAGTCAGAAACGGCGACTTACAGAACCTTCGTGTTATATATCTTTGAAGACGTCTTTTCATCCTCTATCCAAATTAAACTGAATATACAGGGAGTTACATTACAAAAATCAACATTTTATGACCGGGTGCTGAAGAGACTGAGCGCCAGACAATTGGACTGAGCCTTTGATGATTTTTGTGAAGTCTTCATTTCCCATTTTGGAAACACATATGCCCTGAAGATGACCATTTAAAGGTCGAAACGCGTCGGCATATTAAAGAGTTCTGGATGTAAGCCATGTTTTATTTCATCCTTTGTATACATTTTTAATCAAAATTGTTCTTCCCTGCCCAGGATTCGAACCCGGGTCCTCCAGCGTAGTAATCCAGATTATGACCACTACACTACCGAGAGCACCTGGTTATGGATGATGTATTTAAAGAGAATGCATCCAATTCTTTTTGCAGACATGCACATTAAGAAAATAATTTTAAATCCCGATATACAAATGAAATTGTATGAACATAATCATCGTATGAAGTCATATGAAAAAACAGTTCACCTCATTGAAATATTTAGATTGAAAATCATATCGAACTAATATTTTTCAAGTGTTATAACACTGAACAGTTAAGAAAATGGGGGAAATAGAGTTTCACGTGCATAAAACTTCTGAAATTAGTAAAGTTATAAAAGAAAAACATGTTTCTGCCTACTTGAATTTTAATTCCCCTACTATCCTGTCTGCCTTGGTGCTCACTATTCCTGTTTTTCTAAATTCTAGAAGCATATTTGCGGTATCATCAATTTATTTTAATAGAAAGGCATTATTTGTTGATACGCTGGTTTTCTTGGAAACCTCATTGCTCGTTACGTAACATTATAAGTTTAACTAAAAAGTTAATTTGTCGAGTGGTGATGCATTTTTCAATTTTTTTGCTCATTCTCATTATATTTGAAAAAGCAATGAACCTAATTTGTCCACAGGTTTACACATTTGTATACTGGATTAATGATCGTTTTAAAATTCTTACAGATATGACACAAGTCGCCATAATTAAATTAGTTGAATTACGATTCATTAGAAATAGTTGAAACTTTTTGATATATATTATTTATATTAAGTTATATGTTATCATGTCAAGTATCTAATGAGTTTTTCATAAGGTTGAGAAAACTCGCGATTTCAGCTTCATCTACCAGAGATACAATCAGTCTAGATTACCATGAAAACGCTATCTATCAAGTACTCTAATTTGAGTGGTATAAATAGTATATGAAAATCGAGCCGGTGGGCCGGTTTATATTAATCCAGGGCATATAATACAGACTCGTTTCAGTTGAAATTTTGAGTGTGGTGAATTAAAGTTAAATTAAAAAATTGGAAAAACGTTTTTTCAGATCACAGTTATTCTGAATAATATTACTGCTGATGCTGTTTTTGTATTTTACATTTATTTATCAATAAGTATAAACACGTTCACATATAAAATATATGAAAAATCTTTTGTATGCAATACAATATGTTATTTAACTGAGTTGCCTGTTAAATGGTCTCCATCAGCAGGTCCAATAGAAATGTCGAAATGGAAAATATTATGTCCAAAACATAAACCTCAAAATTGAAAACGGCCATGGCCAACATTTGATCGTTTCTGCTATAAA